>JBAJHW010000003.1:1018461-1515961 GCA_037013535.1 Intellagama lesueurii
CCTTTTAAGAGGCTGATGTCATTTATTTTTGCTTCAAAGCCCTCCTGCCTAATGGACACGTTCCCTTGATTTAGGACTGGATGGAGCCTAGCAGAGAACAGGGGTCCTTTCGCGGAGAAAGGCAGGGTAACAATATTTTAAGAGAGAGAGAGGGAAAGGGAGGCCCAGGGTCGTACCTCTGGGGCCCCCTGAGCCCTGCTTCTTATCAGTTGCCCAAGGATGTGACTGGGATTTTTCAACATTTGAAAGGAGGGTGGAAGCTGAGCTTCCCTGTAAAGGTGCAATGAACAGCCAGTGCAAGCAGGGCCACGAGGCAGAGTGAGGCTGGGCATCTTAAAAAGGAGAGCCGTTGTTTACTTGGCTGGTACTGCATCTTTTTTGTTTCTGTCCATGGAGTTTTCTTGGCAAAGATACTGGAGTGGCTTGCCAGTTCCTGCTCCAGGTGGATCTCGTTGAGTCAGAACTCTCCACTATGACCTGTCCGTCTTGGGTGTCCCTGCACGGCATAGCCCAGAGCTTCTCTGAATTACTCAAGCCCCTTTGCCACCACAAGGCAGTCATCCATGAAGGGGTAGCTACCAAGATGAATTTGACCCAACTCCGGGAGGCATTGGAAGACAGGAGGGCCTGGCGTGCTCTGATCCATGGGGTCACGAAGAGTCAGACACGACTTAACGACTAAACAACACTGCATCTTTCCTGGCAAGCATGGGGAGGAACCTTCGTAGGATTCCATGCTTGAGACACTCTCCCAGTTTACCTTTATACACACCTTGCCTTTTGGGGGTGGGTGAATCCCATTTGGGGCTCTGCCACAGGCGGGAAAAGGTCTGGAGCAGGAAAAAGGTGAGTGCCCCGGCCCCCCAACAGCCTTGCCGGATGTTGCCCGGCCCTCCTGACACCCCAGCTGAAAGCCAAGGATGCTGTCCTCCAACCCCATCACGCAGGGCCGCTTCCTGTGGTGGGCCAAGGACCTGAGGTTTCTTGATCCTTTCCTCTCTCTCTCTCTCTCTCTCTCTCTCCTTGCCCCTCCAGTGCCGACGACCAGTTCACCGGCTCCATGGAGACCAACGTGGTGATCCGCTATGACGGTCAGATTATGTGGGACTCTCCGGCCATCACCAAGAGTTCCTGCAAGGTGGACGTCTCCTACTTCCCCTTCGACCGGCAGCAGTGCCGGCTGACCTTCGGCTCCTGGACGTACAACGGCAACCAGATCGACATTTGGAACAAGCAGGACACGGCCGACCTCACCGACTTTGTGGAGAACGTCGAGTGGGAGGTCTTGGGGATGCCGGCCAAGCGGAACGTCATCGTCTACGGCTGCTGCTCGGAGCCGTACCCGGACGTCACCTACACGCTGCTGCTCCAGCGGCGGGCCTCCTTCTACGTCTTCAACCTCCTCCTGCCCTGCATCATGATCTCCTCCCTGGCCCCGCTCGGCTTCTACCTCCCGGCCGACTCCGGCGAGAAGGTCTCCCTAGGAGTGACGGTTCTGCTGGCGCTGACGGTCTTCCAGCTGATGGTGGCCGAGAGCATGCCCCCCTCGGAAAATGTGCCCCTCATTGGTAAGCGCGCCTGAGGAGGGCGTTTCTGGGTCCTCCTCATCCCTGTGAGGGGGGAAAAGGTTCAAGCAGGGTCATCAGGAAATGGCTCTACCTTTTACTGAACTGATTCGCTTAATTGCATTTTGATCACACCTTTCCTCCGGAGAACGGAAGGCAACGTGTGCCTTTGGCCTCACAGCGACCCTGTGAGGTAGACCAGGCAGGACACGGTGACCCTGGGCAAGAGACCAGGTGTCTCTTGCCCAGGGTCACCCTAACCCTTCCCTGGCTCAAGGGGGGACTAGAACCCGGATCCCCCTCTCCCAGGTCCCAGTCCAATGCCACAGGAATCGCCATAAACACCGTGGCTCTCCTGCTGGTTGCCACTGGTTCTCTGCGGAATGGCAGCCCATGGCCTTTGACACCAAGGCTGTGGTAGGAGCTGCCGCTGACCGCGGAGGGGGCTGATCCTTGCTCCAAGCAGCTTCGTGGCCATTCCTTTCTCTTCCAGCCATGGCTTCTGTAACTTCATGCCACGTATGGCCTCCAGAAAGGCCCCTGTGTGCCTCCTGGCTGGGAGTTCCAGAAAAGGTTCTGTAGCCCAAAGCCCAGGAAAAGGGGGCCGTCTTGTGGGTCCTTTTGCCATTTGGGGGCCATCCCGCCAGGAGGGAGGACTTGTGTTGGCCAGTCCCGTCCTATCCTGGTATCCGTTGAGTAGCTTGACCGACCTGTTGAGGCAGAACGGCATCTCTATTGGTACCTAAGAGGTGAGACTCTAAGGCACAGGCAGGCCAAGTGTGGACTACGACTCCCAGCATCCTCCAGCATCGGCTGTGCTGGCTCTGGGTGTTGTAGTCCAACCGCACCTGGAGGGGGGTTGCCCACCCCCCACCCCCAACTGATGAAGGCTTTGCCCTTTCTTCCCCCCTCCCGCCCCCCCTCCAGGGAAGTACTACATCGCCACCATGACCATGATCACGGCCTCCACCGCCTTGACCATCTTCATCATGAACATCCACCACTGTGGCCCTGCCGCCAAGCCCGTCCCCCGGTGGGCCAAGAAGGTCATCCTGCACTACATGGCCCGCCTCTTCTTGGTCTACGAAGTGGGCGAAAGCTGCCGGAGCCCGCAGCAGGATCCCGACCCCCTCCCCAAGGCCCACGTGGCCAACGGTGGGGCCAAGGAGGGGCCCCGAGGCCAGAGAGGCCTGTCTCCTCAAGAGGAAGAGCCGCCACCACCCGTGTCTCCGTCGTCGCAGGGCCTGGGCGGGGGCAGCCCCTCGGGGCAGCTGGACGACTGGGGTGAGGCTGGGCCGTATGTGGACCCGGAGTGTGGCCGTGCCGGTGGGAAGGGAGTGGAGCAGCCCGGCTGTGCCCCGGCCCGTTGCGTGTGCCACCACAGCCGCATCCTCCAGAATGTCGAGTTCATCGCCAGCTGCTTCCGCGACCAGAAGGCGGCCTCGAAACGGACGGGGGAGTGGAAGAAAGTGGCCAAGGTGACGGACCGCTTCTTCATGTGGGTGTTTTTCATCATGGTCTTCATCATGAGTGTGCTCATCATGGGCCAAGCCGTCTGAGGTCCCCCCGAGGAGGGAGGAGGCAGCGGGGGCGACGGCTGTGGCGGCAGGAGGGGGTGGAGGGGGAAGGCCCACTCCGCGCTCCTAGGATGAGATGGTTCTCAAAGAGGGTCTTGTTGCCCCGCGGGGGCCTCACACAAGTCTAGCCACTTTGCATGCACGGTTCTGGCCGTGCATAGTTTTAGCACCACCACTGAAGCAGCCACACACCGTCCTGGGGGGGGGGGCTTGTGGGAGGGCAGGCAATGTTGCGTGGCAGCCTTCAGAACCCAGGGCACAAAGGTGTGCAGCCTGGGCATGCACGCAGGCACACATGCACGCACCCCACGAGAGAGGCCGTTTTGGAGAAGTGCCCCAAGCGGCTGTTTCCCTTCCCTTGGCAGCAAGCGGCTTTCCGAACGTCCGTGGGCTGCAGTTCTCATGGGTCTCGTTGGGTTCTGTTTTCAGGCACAGACCGCTGGGCGTTTGGGGGGCATTTTAAGTTCAAAACATCATGTACCTGATCAACCAGCCCTAGCCAGCTTGGAAAATAGCAAAGGGTGGGAGAGGGTCCGTCCCCCGCCCTCAAGGGACACCCCCTACCACACAAATAGGGTGTTCCAGATCTGTCCCTGAGCTCTTCCTGCTGCAGATCCTGCCTGTCATTCACTTCCTCCCTCTGCAAATCCCGCCGTAACATGTTTCTAGTCCTTATGGAGCCCAGCTTGAAAATATTGGCTGCCCAAGCCAGACAGTCTTCTGTGTTTGGGGGGTGGGGGGGCGGAAGGGATGAGTGTCCCGGGCTCAAGGGTCAGGTGTTTAGCTCTGAGGAGTTCTCTTTGGACGGATGGAACAGAATAAATTAGGGGTGTGGAGTCATTTGCAGGATTCATGCAGATTGGGGCTCCACTTGGCGCAGAGACTGATCCCTTTTGAGAATGACTTATTTAAGGCAAAACCCATGGCCTCCCCCCACGAATGCCCAGGGTGTGTGTGTGTGTGAGAGAGAGAGAGATGATATTTATGAAGCCCAAAGGAGAGCATCACGAGAGGGGCAACGGAGCAGGCTCTGGGAAACCACCCAGTTTGCCGACAAAGAAAACAATATTTAGAAGGGGGGAGAAACTGTAAAGGGGAGGCAGGTGCCCAGAGCCCCGACTGTGACGTAGTATTCTTTGACCGATGACGAGGCCAAGCCCTCATGGAGAGGGTCCAGGCTGAGCCCCTCCAGGTTGCAAGGACGTGCCCCCCCCCTCCTCCAAAAAGGATCACCAAGAAGGCCAGCTTCTCAAGGAGAAAAAGAGTCCCAACTTCTCTTTTCCTTCACTGGTTTCCTTTCTGGAGGGCTTTTCTTTCCCAAGGGAGAAGAAGCTCAGTCACGTCAGCTTCCTTCTGTCTGAAGGGAGGCTGCCCAGATTCACGGCCTCAGTGAGGACTAGGCTGCTGCACAGGCAGAAGAGGCACCGGACCGAGAGCACCGTGCTGCTCTGGCAGGGTGTGGAGGTGGCTCAGGGGTCCCCTTAGGGAAATGCCACGCCGATGGCACCTGGGGACTGAAGGGGAAGCCCTGGGCCCCTCTGGGAGCTGCCTTAGTGCGTTTGGGGTGCATGGATCTGGCGTGAAACCTGTGGCTCAGGCACCCCCCCTGCGGCTCGTAGAGCGTTCCCTCCGTGTCCGCCGAGGTGGCCTGCCGGTGAGAGGGACAGGGCATGGTGCAGAGCAGCTGACGTGGCCGTGAGCCCTGGCTTTCCATTGGAGGAGGGAGCAGAAATCAGAAGGACAAACACACCCTGGTTTTGTCCAGAGGGGTGTGTGTGTGTATGTATGTGGGGGGAGGCAGTGCACAATGGTGAAATATTTATTTTATCTATTGACTTAAACATCTTTTACGCCACCCTAGATCCTGGGAGCTCCAAGTAGGGTCCTCGTGACACTGAAGTGAAGTTGCATCTTGGCCGGTGCGGGAGCAGGAGGGCAGGAAGGGGGAGCCGATGCCTTCAGTCCCCCCCCCCCCCACATACACTCAACTCTTAACTCCCGACCTCTCTATTCATGCACACGTTCACCCGTGACACTGGATCTCCTACACGGAGCCTTTCTAGTCGCAATGCAGGGGGTCAGCAAAGCAAGAGGGCTTGGCGGGGGGGGGGGGAAGCTGGTGGTTGGGGAGCATTGTTTTGATGGAGACAGGAGTTCCCCTCCTGCCCCCTTCGGTCCCTCGCTCTTTCGTATCCAAATACTTCCGTCATGCGTCTTTTGTTGGCCCTCACTCTCACCCCATCTCCGGTGCTTCTGCTAAACCTGCTCTTGTGTGTTTGCTGCTCACGGGAGCCACATCCACCTTCCAGGTGAACCTTTGCCTACGCTTCTGTGGGTCCAGCGGCCCCAGAGCTGGCGAGGGCTAGCAGAGTAGCAGGATCCTGCACCCGTTTCTTGCTTCACCGGCACCCTTTAAGCAGCGTTGTTCTGGCGTGGGTGTCTCTGGTTGGTCTCCTCCGCTTCCTATCGCATTTCCCTTCAATCCATCATCACTTTCACGTCTCCTCTGCACCTTTTCACCCAAAGGAAAAGAAAGAAGGTGGAAATAGTCACAATAAAGCTCTTCAAACTCACCCTGGCTTTCTCTGTCCCTCTTTGAGCGCCTGTCAGTCGCCCGCGAGCGTCCCCTGGCTTTCTCCTCCCAGCCCATCTCCCTTTCTGGCAGGACTTGTTTCAAGGAGGGCTTGAGCGGCGAGAGGCCTTTCAGATCGACCAGGGGTGAGTTTACGGACCAAGGTCTGCAGCCGTGTTTGAGAAACTCCATGCCACAGAGAATCCGGGCACATTGGCAACTCAGTTGCCCAACTCAGAGGCCCCCAGAAACTCTGGGAGGGACACCAGGAGAGGCTGGAGGTCCCACACAGCACCAGAGTTGGACACAGAGGCTGTAGGACCTCAAGTCCGCCAGGAGTTGGGAGAGCAAATATGGGGAATCATCCCTGTGACATGGTTGACGGGTCCTGCCACTGCCCATGAGCAGCTCACGCATGTCCGCTCTGCAGCCCCACGGTCAACACGACCTGGGCGAGGAGTCGTAGCTCACAGCAGAAGTGTGGAGTCGGCTTGCAGAAGGACATGGGTTCAAGGTCTGACACCTCCAGATAAGGAGCTGACAAGGCAGAGAAACCCTTTGCTCTTGGAGACGTGACACCAGTCAGAGTAGAAAAATCCACCCTGGCAAAGTGGGCCACCGAGCCCGTTTCTGCCACCTCCGCCCTTTTGTTCCACATTGCGGTGAAAGGTTGTTGGGTTTACCTGTCCACAAGTGGCCTCCTCTCCCCACCACGACGGCTGGAGCCCAGTGGGAAGAACAGGAACCCAGCAAGACTTGCTGTGCTTTGGTGGCCACCTGGAGGCTTCGGTGGTTTACTCTAAAGGAAGCGGAATTTATTCATGTGAGGATTCATCACACATAAATGGCCTTGTCCCATGGTACAAAATAAAGAGATGGACAAAAATGGTATGGGAGCTCAGAGGAAATCCCTCCACATGTTGAGGTAAGAGAGATGTCTGTTGCAGAGTTTTGAATTTCAGGTTAAAAACCTCTAACTGCACAGCAGAAGTGCTAGGACTTGCAGAGCAGAATTAGCTTCAGTTCTTTCCAGAGTAGACTACCCATTATTGTCCCATCAACTGGCACTTGCAGTCCCAAAAACTCACTCTGAGACATTGGTAAGAGAAAGAATAAAAAGGCTTCATTTACTCACAGTTGAATAGCTAAAAAAAAACAGCATAGTGTACAAAATTGACTGTTTACAACAACAGACTCACTGCTGTCTGCTTCCAGCAAACTCTTGCAGACACCATTCTGATAATTGCACACTAAATGCTAACTCCATAACTCCCAAGAGCCAGCAGACTAAAAAGAGAGGGGGGAAAGACAATTAAGTGGAGAGGCGTGGCTCTCTTTGAAATCAGAGGCAGGAAATGAACAATTGGTTATTTCAGGACTGATTGACAGTCACCCCAGTCCAAAAGGGTCCCTCCCAGCCAGACCTACTCAAGGCAGCATATGAGGTTGCAATAACTCCAACCATGTCAACTCTGGATGTTTTTCTGGGGGGTGGGAGTGGGTAGGGGGTCTCCCGCTAAGTTCAGGGTTTAACAGGGAACTTAAATGGAGTGCAATTTAACTAGAGTGCAACTGTTTTCTTTCTAAGAACTTCCCCATATCTAGGCAGCTTCCGCTGTTGCTGTTTTGTGTCGCCTTGAAATTGCAGGACAACGTTTGAAGGTAAAGACTTAAGTGCTCAGCATTCTCCTCCCAAATGCATGTGAGTTTCCCAGTCTCCAGGGTGGTCAAGAGGAAAGTCCTAGGAGGAGGAGCATCTGGATGAAGCTGGCGTGCCCCCGGCTAGCCCCGACAGGTGGCAAGGCGAGATGTCTCCACCCAGACCCTGTGTCTGCCTCTCTGGGTCGGCTTCACCCTCCGGGCCCCATTCAGCACAACCGCTCTGCTTCCATTTTTCTTGTCCTTCCCAAATACATCCCAGATTCTTTGAAAGTCGTGGTGCCGGAATGGGCACGCGTGCCACCCAGAAGGAAGCCTAACCACCGTGGTCTGGGGTGGCAGGGGGTGGGTTTTTGTGGCGCCTGATTTGACGGCAGGGCCGTCTCAGGAAGAAGGCGGCAGACAGAAAGCTGGAGAAGACCCTCTCAGCTCTGACACACCCTCGCTGCTCTCCCAAGGCACCGCCAAGTCCGGCAGGAACGTCAAGAGAATAGCCCAGAAGAGCAGGAGCGGCTTTGGTCTTTCCCCTGATCTAGGGTGCATGGCTACTGCCTTCCCACTTCCCTCCTGCCAGCCTCAGTGCCCAAATCATGTTTAGGATGTCGTCTGTTTCTCGGCATTCTTCCAGCCAGCCTTCCCTGCTCCGGCGCCCTCCAGAGGGTGGGACTCGATGGCCCGTCCTGCCCCGGCCTGGTTGCTGAAAGCTGGCCGAGCCGTCGGGAAGGCCTCCGTGGGCACAGAAGTGGCCTTGTTTATCCCTTGGCGTTCCTCTCGCCTTCCCCATCCTGGGCGGGCCACCTCCCTCCTTTTTTTGTGCTCGGCTGCAGCGACCGACCGACCGTGCCTTAATCGCAGGTGACAGGGCAGTTCTCAAGGACCTTGAGACTCTTTGAAGGAGTGCAAAGAGAAGGCACTCCCCAGGGGGACGAGGCAAACGGGAGGGCAAACGGGAGCAGCAGCCGGAGCCCCAGGCCTTTGGCAGAGCAGCGCAGAGGCAGCTCCTTGGCTGCCTGACCTCCAAACCACCTCCTCGACAGCCGGCTGGCCAGGGGTGCGTCACACTGCAGTCTGTCCTGCACAACCACCTCCAACCAGCCATCGGCACAAAGAGAGCGAGCCGCCACCACCCTTGGGCCCCGCCCCACCCCATTTCCTGCAGGGGAAAAAAGGGGGTGTTTCTGTATTCCTAAAGACCGTTCTTTCTTTCCTCACTCGTAGCCGAGCGTGGCACAATTCAGAATCACAGAGGCACATGAAATAGGAGCAATATTTTAACATCCACTTAAAATGTCGAGACAATCAGACTGTTTTTGACCAGAAAGGGTCAGAGCTTGAGATAGGTACAGAAACGGTTCCTTGACTTCAGCCGTCGTCCAAGGGGGTCAACGTCCACGGAGTGGGTGGGTTTGGCACCCTTCCGGTGAGGCAATGCCTCTGGAAGTGAAGGACCGGTCGGCTGCACGCCTTGGCCCCGGGGGACGCCTGAGTCTACTCGCCATGCTTTCCACTCTTCAAGGAGGCTCCTTCGGTCTCCAAAACCAGCTCAGGGATCCTCTCAGCAGCCGGCCGTTGGGAAGGATTCTATGGGTCCTCGCCCCACGTGCCTGCAGTGGGGCAAGGAAAGCCAGCGGCTGGACACAACCCTTCCCTGGAGCTGGTTGTTAAGGATGGAGCAGTTCTCCAGATAGCAGATGGGGGGGGGGCGGATGGGGGAGACAGTGAGACGGAAACCCCCCCTCAAAAGTAGGGCTCAGCACCAGGGTGAAGCTCTTCAGGGGTTGTTTCAGGGCTGATCAAGAGCCCCATCTTTCTGCAGGGACTCATCCTGCCTCTCAGCAACCGATCAACAGGATCCGACGAAGGAGCTCCCCAGGAGAGGATTCTGTCCAAAACAAGGCCGAGCCAGTCAGCAGCTGACCTTCCGGGCACGGAGAGTCTCTTCTTCACCTTAAGCCGGTGCCCCCCCCAAAAGGAACGGGGCCCAAATCCTGTATTTAGAATCCTGTTTTCATTCCGCAAAGTCCAACCCCTTCCGATTGAACGGTTACCTTAGGAATGAATGGGTGACCTCTGAAAGGTCCCGTGTGCACCACAGCCCCAACCAGGTCTTGCAAACTCAAAGCCCTCACTGAGCAAAACCCCCGCGTGCCTGGTCTTCCTCTGTTCTTGCTGCCATCAGCTCCTCCCAGTGTTCTTGCCTTTTCCACTGACTTTTGGTCTTCTCGTGATGCGCCCGAAGTAGGGCAGCCTCACCTCGGTCGTGTAAGGGTCTAGCGAGAACCCAGGCTTGCTCCAATGCAGCCGTTGGGTCCTGCAGGGACGGCACGCGATCCTTGAGGATCAGTTTCCTCGGTGGCTTTGTCTGTCCCCTTTCTAAAGCCTCCTGGAGGAACCAACCACTTTCCACTCTTTCCTGCCGTTCCTCGGGCTTCTCCTTCGGTTCCTCCTTCTCCCCCGCAGAACACGTCACAATTTAACTGCTTTTGACAGTGGTGAGCCTTATTTAGAGCTTCCCTGGGAGGTGGGAGAGGGAAGGAGGAGCAGCAACCTGGAAAGGTCAGGAGGGAGAACCAGGGGGTCAGGGTGGGGCAGCCCCAAGGTTGTGGAGAAGGGCAAGGCTGATGGATGAGAAAGGCTGTGTGGGAACTGCAGGAGTGCTTCCACCACCACCACTGCCGCTGCCGTGGAGCCGTGCACAATGCGCTGCTTGACAGCACAACGACAACCGCAGGTTAAAACTGAAAGTCCTTTAATGTGTCGAGCTGACCTGCCTGTCTGGGTCGTCCCTGTGCCCAGGATTCCCCAGGGTTCAATGAGTATCGCATCGCATCACATTGCTGGCAAGAGTTTATTGTTTCCGATCCACCATGAGGAAAGCAGCCAGCGTGGAGAGGGCAACGCAGAGTCTGCGTGGGGACAGAAAGGGAGGGATGTGCTAACAGGAGCGGGCAGGGGTGGGGGGGGGGAGAGGCAAAGAACCCTGCTATGTGTTGGGGAGGGTCACAGGGATCTTGGGAAGTCATTGGGCCCGAGTCCCAAGGCTTGAGTCTGAATCTCGAGTCATTTGCTTCATCCCCCCCCCCCCCCGGCCAAGGCTTGGACCCAAAGACTAGTGTGAGCATGAAAGTAAAGGATGCTTCCATGGAGCCCCCCAGACCCTTACTCTTGAAAAAGGCTGTCTGTGCTAAAACATACAAAAACTTTGTGTCTCTCTGTCTGAACTTGGTGTCATGACGAAAGCACGTGCTTGCTCTACTTTGAAGCTAGGCTGTGGTATATATCATCCGACCACAAATATCCTGTTTATCTAACTTCCTATAGAAATGTAACCACAGAACAGCTTGCAAACAACTTAGAAGTACCTAGTAAAGGTAAAGGTTCCCCTTGACATTTAGTCCAGTCGTGTCCGACTCTAGGGCGCAGTGCTCATCCCCGTCTCCAAGCCGTAGAGCCGGCGTTTGTCCGTAGACTGTTTCCGTGGTCACATGGCCAGCACGACTAGACACGGAACGCCGTGACCTTCCCACCGAGGTGGTACCTATTTATTGACTCGCATTTTTACATGCTTTTGAACGGCTAGGTTGGCAGGAGCTGGGACAAGCGAGGGGAGCTCCCTCCGTTGCGTGGATTCGCTCTTACGGCGGCTGGTCTTCTGACCTTGCAGCACAGAGGCTTCTGCGGTTTAACCCACAGCGCCACCACGTCCCTTGGAAGTACCTACTTGTCAGCCAATGAGAATTTTCCTGTACTTTTGTTTCCTTGTGGTTAGAAGGCATAAAAGCTCTTTGCACTTTTGGGTCAATGTCCCTTGTGCCTGAGGAACCCAAGTGGCCACTCGAAATAAACAGCGCTTGTTCCAATCTCTGCTGAGTCTGTGTATGGTCAAACGTGCCTGCTTGTACAAGAGTGTCTTGGCACTCCCAGATCTCTCTCTTATGTCTGGCTCACACTAGGATGGTGCAGAGCCAGCGGGCCAACTTCCCCTCCTTACCACCAAGCCCCCTGAGTCGAGTCCGAGTCGAGTGACGGATGCAATGCAAGTCAGACTCAAGAGCGAACTGCGAATCGCGAATCGCGAATCGCGAATCGCGAGTTCCCCATCCCTGGAGAGGAAATGGCTTTCTGTCTCATCTCCATGTTCTCACGGCTCCCCTTTTTAGTGGAATCCCTTGAATGTGGGACCTGCTGGCTCTCGGCAGGAGTGGCAGCGGTTTTAAGTAGGCAGACAGGTAGAAGGAAATCGGCCGGGAGAGAGGATGCCTTTTCTTGGCGCCTGGAAGAAAAGGATGAGACTTCTCTTGTGCAAAGCTTCAGCTTTGGGAGGAAGGGGAACAGGGAGGAGATGAGGGCCCCTTTGAGATGCAAGCGTCGGTGGGTATCTCTGGCCAGCGAAGTCCTCCTGACTGACCAGGCCTTGGGGGGGGGGGCAAAAGAACATGGAAACTGGCTTTCTCTTTCTTCGGTCTGGGTCCCATCCCACTTTTTCACCTGCAGAAATGGAGGTGCTCAAGGAGGTTTATGGAATAAAACCAGGCAAGGCGGACGACCATTTAAAATCAGTAATATATTTACAAAGCACAAACCCTAAGTAGCCATTCAAAAAATAATAATGTTGAAGGCATGACGCAGGAGACAAGTTCGACGTCTGCTGGAAACAGAGGTGTCCTCACAGTGTAGTTAGCAGGACGGTCAGCACAAAAAGCCGACCCCTCGATTCCCTGTCAAGGGAGCCATGAAAGGTCCCAGAAGGTGGTCATGCAGAAGGGGAGGGAGGGGGACCCGTCCCTTGAGACACAGGGGCCATGAACCCCTTGAGGCAGAAAGGAGGGGCATCAAGGAACCCGGCTGGAACCTGGAACCAGGCTGAACTGCAGAAACAGCTCTTGCAATGCAAGGACAGAGCCAGGCAGGCGCCAGGTGGGTCCCTGAGCCCACTGGAAGCAGCCCCCTGCCTTCGCCAGGCCCACTTTGAGCCTCTTTCCCCCCATCGGGCTGGTGGCTGATGCCAGGAAGTGGCTCACGTCTTCCACAACCTCCCTGGTTTGGTCTGGGCTTCTTCCAGGCAGAGCGGCTGTCCTGCCTTCTTTCACACCCCTTTCCGTCGCTTGGTGCCGGGTTTCCCCAAAACTGCCGTCTTCCTCTTGCAGGTCCGAAATCCTGGAAGAAATGAAGAGCTGCTGGCGTTGGTCTTGAAACGGTTGAAGGCTCCTTCGGTTTCCTGGAACTCTTGATAGGATCCTGCACTGTGATTTAAAATCAGCCGCGCTCCTCAGACTTTTGCAGGTTTCTTCCTCAGAGTCTCGTTTTCGTTTCTCTGCCTTTGTGCCTCCCTCCCTCCCTTGTAATTAAAATCTCTAAGAAGAAGACGAGGTGTCTGCTTGGGGTGGACGAGGGCTTTCCGCCCTATGAACAGGACGGTGGCCAAGCGTTGTATGACGACATCTTTTGCCCACATCTTCTGCCGCTTTGCACTTTGCTGTCTCAAAAACCTTTGTTTTATAAAAGGCCACCCGAGTGTTCTCTTTACCCTTTTCTCCCTTCCCCATCAGTAGATCTTCTGAGTGCCACTCCTGGACAGACAGACAGACAGCCACGGGCTCACCTAAGTTCCTATTGAACAGCAAATGGGTAAGAAAAACAGGCCGTGAGGCTGCCCCCAGATGCATGCTTTGGGGCAGAGAATGCCTCCTTGGCCGGTGTTATCTCAGGCCAACACCGAGGCTTCCTCTTAACCCCAGCTCAGCGGTGGAGCTTTGGAAGTGCAGGTCAGGGCGCTCCCGGGGAGCTGAAGGCCACGACAGCCAGGAGGGCTCCCCAGAGCAGGAAAGGTGTCTGTTTCGTAGCCGATAAGTGGCTCGGACCGGCCCCTGCGGAGGTCAAAGGCAAAGAGGGGTTTCAGAAACGTTATTTTGCATTATGAGGGGGGGGGGAAGAGCACAGCTCAGAAGCGTGATTTGCTTGGACTACGATCCCCATGATGGCTGTGCTGGCCAGGGATGCAGAAACCGTAGCCTGGAAAAGTGAATTATTTGAAGCTTGGGTGGGGTGGGGTGGGGTGGGGAATTGATTAATAAGAATAAATGTTTCACCTGAAGTGAATTTGCATCGTTGAGTCTTGCACCTTTTCTCTGCAAAGACAAAAGAAAAAACCGTCACGAGCCAGTCTTCCGTTTCTGCTCCCCCCGCCCCCATGGTCCGGTCATCATGACCAGCTGGGGGGGACGGCGTGGCCTGGGCATCATCCCACGTGCTTGCCTGGGGACGGGAGAGAAATCCTTCAAGGGCTGCTCCCCAGGACTCCAGATGCCCAACTTACTTTTGACGTAGACTCCGGAAGCTGAGCCTCTCAGAAAACAGGCAGCCTGGAGAAGTCCCTCTGGCTTGACGTGAGTTGAGGGCTTAAAAATACAGGATGCTTTTCCAACCCCAAGGAAGCCAAACAAGACCCCGGTTGGAGCTGATCGAGCCCCCACCCCACCCCACCCCACCCCGGTCCAGCATTTCATTCTCACCAAAGAGGCCCATCCCTTCCCTCCGGGAAGCCCACCGGCGGAACAGGAGCGGGGTTCACACCCTCTGACTCCCGTCTCTCTACAGAGTTGCCCTGCCTCTGATCCAGGGGTGGGTTTAGGGTGAGGGTGGGGTTGATATTTAGCCAGCCTGACCCCTGGCCACGGACGACCCCAGTCTCCCAGAATTGGCTCAGTCCCTGTGAAAGCCACCGAGGCTGGCACTCCCCGTTGCCTTTTGGGCCAGAGGATTCACCGCGCACCGTGTGCCCAGCGCATGTTGCTGCTGTTGTGATACCAGAGTCCTACCGCTCACCTATTTATTGCTTGTTGAGTGAGGTGAGCCAAAACGCAGGTCTCTGGCCTCAGCAAGGCTGATGTCTGAGCAGGGGTGCACAGAATGGCCTCGCGGACAGACATCCACACGGTATGGTTCACAGCGGTTCGTCCATGTCAGGCACCACAGAAGGGGGGGAGGAGGCTTAGGCACGGAGGTCCCCAGTTCCCCCACCCCATTTCTCCCAGGCCAGGACGTCAGGCCTTCTCCCACCCAGCTGGGCTCCTTCCCCAAACGCCACATTTTCCCTGAGACTCACTAGACAGAGCGCTACTCTCCTCCACTCCCTCAGAGAGCTCCATTTTTCTGACTAGAAATAATTTCCCCTCAGAATCTCCGTGAGTCAAGATCTGGGTGGTTTCTCTTTTGCTGTCCACACACAGAGCTGGTTTTTCTCCCTTGACCTGCCTGTGACAAAGGCTGGCGCAGGGGTGCAGTCCGGGCGGGGCCACCCCGGCAGGTGCCCTGGGTGCAAAATTCTTAGGGGTGCCAAGTTTCAGCGCTGCCACGGAGCCGTCGGGAAAGCCAGAGTCCCCAGGGGGCGAGAAAGCACACCCGTCCTGCCTCCCCTCTTCCCACTGCGGCTCCAATTCGCTCTCTCCAATTCCCCCTCTAGGCAGAGGGTGGAGGTGGTGGCGGTGGCGGCAGGGTTTGGTGATGGCAGAGCGAACTCACCTCCTGGGAAAAGGAGGTCCGGAGCAGCCTGGCCTCCCTCCTCCGGTGTAAACAAAGTGGGAGGACAAGCCTCCTCCCCGGCCACATCCCATGGCAACCTCGAGGAGGCGCAATACTTGCCTTGCCCCAGATGCTGGCCACCCCTACTATTCCACCAAATGTTAGTGACATTTGGGAATCGACCACTGAATCCAGTCTAGGTTTTTGTCTGAACTGTACTCCCCTCTGCCCCCCAACGAACGGTTCAGCATCTTGGATAGCTGCTGTCAATTTCCAACCAGAACCCAGAGTGGATCCCCAATTCTACAAAGCGGGAGTCCCCAGAACCACCTTTGCTGTTTTTTTCCACCCGCGCCTGACTCCAGGGTACCTGCGATGGTCTGAATAGTGTCGAAGGATCTGCAGAGACCCTTCTAGCTCAGCAGATTCCTATGGGGCCAGTTTCCACCCCACTACTCCCCAAGGGGAAGAATCTAGGGGGCTCTGGCTGCTGTTACCTTTCACAAACACACAGTTATAGAGGCTGGAATCTTCCACCGAGAGAAGCTGGATGAAGGTCGTCTCTGGAGCCTTCGTGAAATTGGCCACCTTGAACTTCTCAAAGGGGGGGATGAGAACTTCCTCCTCCCCAGGGAAGAAAGAGAAGTTCTTGATGTTGACCCCATGGCAGGTCTCGATGGTGAAGAAGGTGTCTGTGCCAAATTGCAAGGCGCTCTGGTTCTTCAGCGATGATGACGTGAAGTGTCCAAAACGGACGTGCTTGAGGCGTTCGGAGACAAAGCGGACGCTCCTGACCCCCCGGTACACCTTCTGGCACCTCGGAGCGGAGGTGGTCCCGAGGAGGTGGAGGGCTCTGGTCAGGAGAAAGTGAAACGTCTTGAAGTGGAAGCCGTTGAGGTAAGTGTCTCTGGTGCGCCCGGCTTCCCTCACGGCCGTGTTAAAGTCCCTGTGGAAGCCCCCTTGGACGGTGTAGGTCATGATCGCAATGGCGTACTCCGGCTTGAGCCCACTGGGCACCACGAGCGAGGATTTTCGCTCATCCCACCGGGAGGCCGCCTCTTCCCAGGCCTCAGCGTAGACGCGGTTGGTGGCAAACTCCGTGCGGTTCAGCTCCTCCAGCTCGGCCTCCATCATCTCCACGCAGCCCTTGTACTGGTCATCGAAAGAGGTCAAGGCCATGTCAAGGGGGGACTCTTTGACGGGGAAGAGGTCCCTTCTCTGGACCGGGAAGCTGGAGACCTGAAGCAGGAAAGGGGAAAAGAAGGGATGGAGGCTGACAGGTGGGGCAGTGCATGCATGTAACAATCAAGCAAGATTTGCAAGAGGCTCCAGGAGGGCTTCTGTGCACAGGTGAGCGGCAGGGACCATGGGCGACCGAGGGATGCGCAAAGGCAGCCCAGCTGCTGGGTCTTCTTGGAAGCATCAGGATAGCCATCAGGAGAAGCAGGATCAGGGTTTGGCCGTGTTACAACCCCCAGAACCGGCTCCTCTCCAGCATCACCATCAGCAGGGACCTGGGAGCGGAAACCCCAGCGAGGAGCCTTTTCAAGCTCTGAGCAAGACATGGCAGGAGCGGGACCCCGGCGGCTCCTCGGAGCCCACGGCCCACCCTTGTCAGAGGAAGCCCCTGGGGCCTCCGTGCCAGCCTCCAGCCTCCCTCTCCTCCCCCCCCCCGTCCCCTTCCTACCTGAGGGCCGCCTGGGAAGATGCCCATCAGGCACAGGAGAAGGAGCGCCGTGAGGAGAGGCCTCTTCATTGCCTGCATCTTCAAGCACAAGAGAAACCTTTTAAGTTTTCTTCCCCCCCCCCCCCATTCATATATGTTTTATTGCTGAGCCTTGACACGATAAAAACACATTTGGGGGGTTATACACAGAACAGGCTCTTGTTCAAGCTAATTTGGCCAAAAGAAAGCCAAGCCAAGCCAGAGAGGGAACGGTCGTGGTACCTCAAAGACTCACTGTTATTCTTTAATGTGAGCTTTCCTGGGTCAGGTCCCCTTCTTCAGATGTAAGAGGGAGACGATGCGATGGTCATATTTATACATGGCCCCACGACCAGGTAGGGAGACAGATAATGGACAAGGTGAGAGTAGTTTGTTAGTAAAGAAATAGGACTATCAAGCTGTGAATAATTTCAGTTATCAGTCTTAGAGTCTACAAAGTAGCAATAGTATTATTGAGACAAGCGCCAAACTATAGATGCAATCGGAAGGGGCCTCTAAGGCCATCAACTCCAACCCCATGCTCAACGCAGGAATACAAATCAAAGCAGATCTGAAAGAAAATTGTCTATTTTTCTCTTGAATGCCCCCAGAATTCGAGCACTCACCACCTCCCGAGGTAATTGGTTCCATTGTCATACTGCTCTAAGAGTTAAGACGTTTTTCCTGATATTCAACTGAAATCTGGCTTCCTCAAACATGGAGCCCATTATTATATGTCCTGCACTCTGAGATGATCGAGAACAGATCCTGCCCCTCCTCTGTAGGACAGCCTTTCAAGGATTTGAAAAGTGCTCTCATATTATCTCCCCTCTGCCTTCTTTTCTCAAGGCGAACATGCCCAGCTCTTGTAGTCTTTCCTCCTCCGAAGAGCATTAATGGTAGGAGAGGGTATGTGGCCAGGTCCTTCATCGACCACCATCTGCTCCAAATGAGTTTGGAGCCACAGAAAGGCTAATCGAGAGGAAGAACTTAGAGATTCAAGTGTTCTGAAAACTGGGTGTAAGAAATCTGCGCTGGTTACCTGGCTCTCTCTCACCGCCATCGGGCACAATGTGGTTGGAGTTGCTGGTGGCTTCTTGGTCCGTTTGGCTTTCTCCAGACGCCTCTTGGGTCTGGACAGCCTCGCTCTGTCACAAGATGTTGTTGACATGACAGGTGACGAGGAAGAGGGCTTGCTTTTTATAGAAACCACGGGAACCCCCTGCCTGCCCAGTCCGAACCAGGGCTTGGCTATTTATAACCAACCGCCCTGCACAAGGGCCTTTCAGGAACACTGTCCCTTGTCATGAAGTAAATTCCAGTTGCATCGATGTAAGCCGTTTACTCATCCCTGCAGTCCAAAGCCCTTGTGCGCTGGATCTTTTGGTACTGACCTCTGACCACAGAGAAATACCCAACCCCTGAAGTATTACAGAAATATGGTTTCTGTGGGTTTTCCGGGCTGTTTGGCCGTGTTCTGGAGGTTTTTCTTCCTAACGTTTCGCCAGTCTCTGTGGCCGGCATCTTCAGAGAACCTCCGTTACACGGCCAAAAAGCCCGAAAAACCCACAGCAACCATCAGATCCCAGCCGTGAAAACCTTTGAGAACACATTATTACAGAAGTACTCTAGTATTAAGATCTTCAGGAGAGGAATTCCTCTCGGTCCTGCCACATTCACAGGTGCGTCTGATGGGGACACGGGAGAGGCCCTTCTCTGTGGCTGCTCCCAGAGACTCTGGAACTCCCTCCCACTGGAGGCCAGCCTGGCCCCCATCTTTGCTGTCCTTCTGCAAGCAGGCCAAGAGCTTTCTCTTCAGGCAAGCTTTCTCTCAGTGACTGGCTGCCAGAGATGGGGGTGGGTGGGGGGTGGAAGGGGTTTGAATAGCTTTACTGCTTTGAACATGTTTTTTGGTGTGGCCCATGTTTTTTTTTTTAAATTGTATTCAGTGATCCATTTTGTGTATCATATACTCACTGTTGTTAGCTCAAATACTGTATTTTAATGATATAAGCCACCTTCGCTCCTTCTTAAGGAGAAAGGCGAGATAAAAAATATTTTAAATATATAAACAAAACCATGACCACAGACAAGGGCCTCAAAATCAATTGTTTACTTTAAAAACCAAGTTCTGGGTTAGGCAACATCTCTTTTTTTGGCTCAGTAAACATGTACAAATAAGGTACATTTTAGAGTTGTACCTTCATGAACCAGGGATGGAATAAAACATGGCCCTTGAGCCCACGGAGGTTTAGATTCCAGGAGATGCAGAGAAGCCAAAGGTGTTGCGTTGCAGGCCGTCCATCTCACTGAGGACCAAAGCCTGGCATTAAGTGTGCCAGGTGGTACCATATTTTCACTCCCAAGCACTGGCTTTACTCGCAAGTCGTTCTAATGTCACCTAGTTGAAGGAATAAATATCAGACTGAACTGTGAAGCGTGTGGCACACACAACAGCATCAGGGTCCTCCTCCCCCCCCCCCCAATCACATCTACCCACTGACTTTGAGGAAGCCACAGATTTCCACTGCCGCCTTGGAGTGGAAAAATGTGGCGCTGGAGTCAGTCTTTATGGCAGCAAAATCAGACAACATGGCCTCTTCCCCCCCCCCCCCCCCGGCTGCCCCCCATCCAAAATGGAAACTTGTATTCGAAAGACAGGCAAGGCAGTGGGGAGGCTGATGTAGAGCGATGAGCTGCCTCGGTCTGAGTACCAGGGAGGGGGACTCGCCGTCCCGTCGGACTTAAGTCACTCTGGTGACTCGACTTCGGTTTTTTCTCTCCAATTCCTTGGCTTGCGACTCGAAACCCACCCATCCCTCCCTTTTTTCCTTGGGGGGAAAAGCTTTGAAGAGAAACTTGGACTCAGGACTTGGCCCCAAAGACTCGGACTCAGACTTGAGACTTGGCCCCAAAGACTCGGACTCAGACTTGAGACTTGGCCCCAAAGACTCGGACTCAGACTTGGGACTTGGCCCCAAAGACTCGGACTCAGACTTGAGACTTGGCCCCAAAGACTCAGAATCAGACTTGAGACTTGGCCCCAAAGACTCAGACTTGAGACTTGGCCCCAAAGACTCAGACTCAGACTTGAGACTTGGCCCCAAAGACTCGGACTCAGACTTGAGACTTGGCCCCAAAGACTCGGACTCAGACTTGAGACTTGGCCCCAAAGACTCGGACTCAGACTTGAGACTTGGCCCCAAAGACTCGGACTCAGACTTGAGACTTGGCCCCAAAGTCTCGGACTCAGACTTGAGACTTGGCCCCAAAGACTCGGACTCAGACTTGAGACTTGGCCCCAAAGACTCAGACTTGAGACTTGGCCCCAAAGACTCAGACTCAGACTTGAGACTTGGCCCCAAAGTCTCGGACTCAGACTTGAGACTTGGCCCCAAAGACTCGGACTCAGACTTGAGACTTGGCCCCAAAGACTCGGACTCAGACTTGAGACTTGGCCCCAAAGTCTCGGACTCAGACTTGAGACTTGGCCCCAAAGACTCGGACTCAGACTTGAGACTTGGCCCCAAAGACTCAGACTCAGACTTGGGACTTGGCCCCAAAGACTCGGACTCAGACTTGGGACTTGGCCCCAAAGACTCGGACTCAGACTTGGGACTTGGCCCCAAAGACCCGGACTCAGACTTGAGACTTGGCCCCAAAGACTCGGACTCAGACTTGAGACTTGGCCCCAAAGACTCGGACTCAGACTTGAGACTTGGCCCCAACGACTCGGACTCAGACTTGAGACTTGGCCCCGAAGACTCGGACTCAGACTTGAGACTTGGCCCCAAAGACTCGGACTCAGACTTGAGACTTGGCCCCAAAGACTCGGACTCAGACTTGAGACTTGGCCCCAAAGACTCGGACTCAGACTTGAGACTTGAGACTTGGCAACATTCCTGCTGGGTACTGAGGGGAAATGGTGAACCACCTAAGCCTGAGGGTGAAGCATTAAACCCCACCCACCCTCACGACGGCCGTGAACTAGCTTTAAGTGCACCTTAAGAGGTGGTTGCCTGACCATTCTTGCCATAGATTTTTGGACACCGTTTTTGTAATTTTTTCTCCACTCCTCACAAGTCACTGGGGTGTGCCTGATGGAAAGTTTTTTAATCTGCAAAAGCTGGCATTCATTGTTGGAATTTTAGGGGTCTAATGAAAGTGTCACTGTCTTCTAAATTTGTATTGTGTAATGACCGCATGGGTTTCTTTGGATTTTTTTATTAAAACAATGAGTTTGGGTATTGAACCAGGTGACAGCCGAGGGTCATCCCTGATGGTCAGAACCCCTCCCTCCAGTGCCGTCCCATGAGGAAGACTCGTCCCAGGGCAGGAGACCTTCCCCCGGGCAAGCCACGTACCGAAATTTGGGGGAATGGAAAGAACGTGGGAGACGTTCAGGCAAGACAACCCAAGAACAAAACCAAGGGGGGCGAGGGGGGCGGGAGGCTGCTGGAAAAACCAAGGAGTCCTCATCTGCACAGGAGGAAAGAGAGGCAAAGGGCTCATGGGACGGAGGGCTCATGAGAAGGAGGGAGTGATCTTCCCCTGCCAGAATCCTCGGGGAGACCCAAGGGAGGGGAAGGGGTTGGGGGAAAGGGCAGGAGCGTCCTTCTGAGCCAACCAGAATCCCAGACTCTGAGAATCGCCAGTGAGTCGCCTCCAGCAACCCTTTCCTGTGAAAATTTGTTGGGGTCACTGTATTTCTTTCTTTTTTTTTAATGCCACATTATTGCCATTTTATGTTACATTTTAGTGTTTTGTTGTGAAGCTTTGTTTTTAATCCTTTGTAAACCACCTGGAATAGTGCTTTGGCACTAATGGGGCAGTATGATAGATAGATAGATAGATAGATAGATAGATAGATAGATAGATAGATAGATAGATAGATAGATAGATAGATAGATAGATAGATAGATAGATAAGCAGGAAGGAAGGGACAGACAGACAGACAGACAGACAGACAGACAGACAGATAGATAGATAGATAGATAGATAGATAGATAGATAGATAGATAGATAGATAGATAGATAGATAGATAGATAGATAGATAGATAGATAGATAGATAGATAGATAGATAGATAGATAGAGTTTATAAGGGGCCTCTAAGGCCATGAAATCCAACCCCCTGCTCGGTGCAGGAGTCCAAGTCAAAGCAGATCTGACAGATGGTGGTCCAATTTTCTCTCCCGAGGTAATCATTTCCATTGTCTTACTGCTCTAACAGGAAGTTTTTCCTGAGATTCAACCAAAATCTGGCTTCCTGCAGCTTGAGCCCATGGTTGCATGCCCTGCACTCAGGGATGATCGAAAACAGATCTTGCCCCTCCTCTGTAGGACTGCCTTTCAAGAAATTGAAGTATGTCATCCTATCTCCCCTCAGTCTTCTTTTCTCAAGGGTAAACATGCCTAGTTCTTTCAGCCTTTCCTCATAAGGCTTGGTTTCCAGCCCCCTGATCATCCTTGTCGCCCTCCTCTGAACTTGTTCCAATTTGTTAGCATCCTTCTTGAAGTGTGGTGTCCAGAACTGGACACAAGACTCAAGATGAGGCCTAACCAGCGCTGAATAGAGGGGGACTAGCACCTTGCGGGATTTGGAAACTATACTTCTGTTAATGCAGCTTAACATAGCATTGGCCTTTTTTGTAGCCACATCACACTGTTGGCTCATATTTAGCTTGTGATCTATGACAATTCCAAGATCCTTCTCGCTCGTAGTTTTGCTGAGCCAGGTCTCCCCCATCTTGTAACTGTGCAATTGGTTTCTTTTTCTGAGGTTCAGGACTTTGCACTTCTCCCTGTTGAATTTCATTCTGTTGCTTTCAGCCCAGGGCTCCATCCTATCAAGGTCATTTTGAATTTTGTTTATTTCTTATAGGGCAGTGGTCCCCAACCTTTTCCCAACTGCAGACCAGTTGAGGGGCGTGGCACGCTCGCGGGGGCGTGTCGCACTTGCGCACATGTGCACGGGGTGTGTTGTGCTCGCGGGGGTGTTGTGCTCGTGTGCATGCATGCGGCGCGCTCGCAGCTGGTGGAGTGCGCTTGCGCGCATGAGCGGGGCACACTCGCGGCGGGGGACCTGGTAAGGAAATGTTGAGAAGACATTTGGATGGCTTGTGGGATCTCTGTTTTGTACTTCAAGATTAGATGCTATCAAGTCCAAACAGAACCTGCAGATTGTGAGAAAATCGCCTTTACCACCCTGTTTGGTAACTGGCATTTTAAAATTATGCCTCAAGGGCTGACAAAGGCTCCAGCATCCTTCCAACGCATGATGGGGAACATGGTGCATGGCCTGAATTTAACTGAAGTCAGTGCCTGTTTGGACAATTTGATTATTTTCTCAGCTACTAAAGAACAACAGGATGAATGACTTTTCGAGGTATTGAGGAGACTTCATGAGTGTGGTCTCCAGAGAGATGACCGTTCTAAATGTAATCTGTTTCAAACATCTGTAAAATATCTGGGACATGTGATCTCCGCAGCCAGAGGAAGAGAAAACTGGCACCTTTCCTACTCTCAAGGAACTTGGGCGATTCCTTGGATTTGCTGTGGCTACTCTAGGGATGTTGGCAAGTCTTTGGTTCCGAGTCCCAAGTATGAGTCTTTGGTATCGAGGCCTGAGCCCCAAGTCCGAGTCCCTATTAAAAACAAGCTTTTTTTCCCCCCAGAAAAAAAAACAGAGGAAGTGGGTGGGTTCCTAGTTGTGAGTCGAGTCACCAGTGTGACTTAAGTCCAACTTGACAGTAAATCCCACAACTCAAGTCTCCATCCCTGGAGATGCGTCCCAAGGTCCTCTGCCATAGCCAAGCCATTAAATCCACTCTTCAGCCGGCTAAGTCGGAGTTCTGGGAAGCAGTCGCTTGGGCATCAATGGGAGGTCAGTGGCCAGAAGGCCTTTGAGGCCCTGAAAGAAAAACGAAACACTACCCTGGCGCTAGGTTTCACTGACTGGAGGCTTCCATATATTTTGCACACAGATGCCAGCACTGGTTAGGAGCAGCACTGACCCTGTTCCAGAATGGTCACCTTCGTGTCATTCCTTACACCAGCAGAAGTTTGAGTGGTAGTGAATGCAATGATCTGGTGCATCAGCTGATGCTTCTGGCTTTGAAATGGGCTGTCTGTGATAAATGTCACAATTCGCTCTACGGGACTGGATTTAAAGTAAAAACTGACAATAACTCTTTGACCAATGTCTTAACTTCAGCCAAACGAGACGCTGCAGACCACGGTTGGGTCTCAGCCTTGTCCTTATATAACTTTGGAATTCTGGAAGGAGTAACGTAGGTGCAGATTCTCTCTCTCTCTCGAAGACAAGATGGTGTTCGCATGGAAGATGAGGAAGGAAGTCAACAAGCAGAGTGGATTGCCAGAATGCTAGGTAAAAACCATCAAGATCCTGAAATTTGCAGAACATGAAATGCTGAGGTTTGCAAGGCGGTCATTTAGGTTCAAATGATCTCTGCTGACTCCTGCATCTAGAAAGTCACTGGGGAGGGAGCAGTGGCCTGATGGAGACACTTCCTCAGAGGACAGTATCTCAGAAAAATCCTTAAATTAAGGAGGCATTGATGGCATGTTCTATGAACAGGGTGCTGCTCTACCACACTGCAAAAAGTTGCAGAGAAAAGTTTGTAGCTAAAACAATACAGTATTTGGAAGCAAATCATGAACCTACTCAAAATGAGGAGAAACTGGAAGAGTATGAGACTCTGTCATAGTTGGAGAGTGGCGTAGACCTTCCTTGACAGATGGTATCCTTTACAACAGATGTGGTCCTCTCCCCTCTGGTGGCCCCCTATCCACACACAGGAAGAGACCCTTAGATCCCTTTATCCATGATAAAATTGTTGTTTTGGAGCGAAAAAGACTTCGAAATTGGCAAGGGGATTTGGAATTCCTTCTGGTCTAGAATGACCCAAGCAGTAGAACGTATATGAAGGAAAGCTAAGGTGAAAAAAGCCGCTGAATTAATTAATATTAATATTAAAAAGAGTGTGGTCTGCTAGAAATAATTTGCATAGACTTTCTGACACTTAAGCCTGATGCAACAGGCATCAAAAACAATTGGGTAGCCACTGGTCACTTCACCAAGTATGTCCAAGTTTATCCTACTACACTGGAGACCAGAAGGCAAGCACGGTAGTGAACTGTGGGAAATTGTTATAAGTCACTATAGATTTCCTAGGAGATTTCACAGTGATCAAGAATCCAGCTTTGAGTCAGAGCTGGTTGTGGAGTTGAGCAAAATTGCTGGGACTAAGTCACAAACTACGCTAGACCACCGCAGAGGAAATCCTGTTGAAAGATTCAGTCTTATAATATTTTTGTCTTAAAAGTTCAAAATTGAATCCTTTTCTTCTTTCAAAGGTTTATTTAGCAAGCAAGGAACTAAATAACTAAAAGCCAAAAATATAGAATATACAGTACTTGGAATATATGTAATAATTACATGAGTACGTATCTCCTTTCAAAATCACAATCTTCTATTACATATTTCTCTAATTCATATGTGTAAATAATGCTTCTGTGTTAGAAAAGAAACTCTGGTTCTATTAAAATACGAGCTTCTGTTTAGACATCATAGAGGTGAAGCTCATTAAAGAAAACAAGTTCTCTATAGTAAAAGGCTATTTTCTTAGACAACTCTCATTCAGGCACTTAAAAACAAACTCTGTTACAATACAAATTGTTATTAAAACAAGTCTATCAAAGCATAAGCAAGAACATTTGCAAGCAAGTCAAGTCACATCCCATGGCTGAGCAGGGATTAGAACCCAGACCTCCTGAATCCTAGTCCATCTCTCTGTGCACGACACCATGCTGGGCACAGAGGGAGAGACTCCCTTTCAGATTTGGCACCCTGGGGCAAAGTTCCTGTTGCCCCGCCCTAGGTATGGCCCTGCTGGTGCCCAGTCGCCTCGAACAAGGGCAGCCTGGCAAGAGGAAGCAGTGAATGCTTTGAGGACTGAGAGCCTCCCCCCCCCCCCCCCGGTCGAATGGGTGATTTCAGCCAAGTGGCTGAAACCAGTTCCTGGAGGGCTCAGAGACAGGTGCTCTGGAATAAAATGGAAAAGGCTCTGGTCTGTTGCCCACAACTCTGAAAATCCTCAGCCCTCTCCCAGGATGTCCGTAGGGACCCTACCCAAGGGACAGGACAACAGTCGCTTCGGCAGGCAGCCTGGGCCATGGGTGAAAGTCTGCCAAAGAGAGGCGAGGATCCCCTGGGTTTCAGGTGCAGGGGACTGGGACTTGAGGACAGACTACAGGGACCCCCCTTTGTTCAAGGGCAGAAGCCGCCCAGCGAGAAAGAGAAAAACGTTATCCCTCCAAAGCTACATTGCTCCCAAAGCTTCTGTGGCTGTACAATGAACCTGCAAATGAGTCACTGGATGCCATATGTGGTGGGAATGTGAGCATGTGTTAAAATTCTGGCAACTTGTTCTTATGGGCAGAAAACGAATAAGTAAGCAAAATTTAGGGGTATGTCCAAAAATAGCTCTTTTATCTATATTTGACAAGGAGCCGTATTAGGCATCCTTCAGTCTCGAAAGACTATGGTAACGTGCTCTGTATGGAGGACTTGGAACAGCGTCTAGTGTGGCTGAGAAGGCCAATCCGAGAGTGACCATCCCTTCCACACTGAAGACAAATACAATCTGTCCCCTGTCCAGCTCCCTGATTTTGCTGCTTCCGTGACTGCCTCTTTGCCTCGGTCTGCTGGACACGGGTCTCTTCAAAATGGGAGAGGCCATGATGCACCGCCTGACAAGGAGCAATGTGAGTGTAATTAACTAAAGAACTAATTTCAGATTTATGAACAGTTGCAAGATTAATGGTAGCTAAGTATGGGAAAATATAGTATGGTTTTCAATTAAAAGAATGTTATAAAGAAGTATGGACCATAGCTATTAATGAGAAACTAGAATGCAACATAAAAGCAAAGAAGGAATTGTTCAAATGGCATACTTCTACAGATATTTGGGGAGAATTTACTGATTATGTGTTAATAAAGAGAAAGACTCGCTACAGATGTGGAGGGGGAAGGGGACTCCGTGAAGGGAAGAGAATGTGCGATGGTCTGGATGTGGTGAGGGGCCCTTCCACATTTTTGGTGCAATTGTTTAGAAGTTTCGTGTTATCTGTTTTTGTTTCTTTGTTTTTCTTATTGTTGTGTAATGTCTTGTCATGTTTGTGACACTACAACGTCCTCTTAACACCCCCCCCCCCACTAGTCTTCTGCTGCTTTTTTAATGTTTTCCAGTAGCAACAGCTGGGAAAAGCATCCAGAGGACAGCTTTGGAAGTGCAGGTCAGGGCGCTCCCGGGGAGCTGAAGGCCACGACAGCCAGGAGGGCTCCCCAGAGCAGGAAAGGCGTCTGTTTCGTAGCCGATAAGTGGCTCGGACCAGCCCCTGCAGAGGTCAAAGGCAAAGAGGGGTTTCAGAAACGTTATTTTGCATTATGAGAGGGGGGGGGGGAAAGAGCACAGCTGAGAAGCGTGATTTGCTTGGCCTACGATCCCCATGATGGCTGTGCTGGCCAGGGATGCAGAAACCGTAGCCTGGAAAAGTGAATTATTTGAAGCTTGGGTGGGGTGGGGTGGGGTGGGGAATTGATTAATAAGAATAAATGTTTCACCTGAAGTGAATTTGCATCGTTGAGTCTTGCACCTTTTCTCTGCAAAGACAAAAGAAAAAACCGTCACAAGCCAGTCTTCTGTTTCTGCGCGCGCCCCCCCCCCCCCCGCCCCTATGTTCCGGTCATCATGACCAGCTGGGGGGGACAGCGTGGCCTGGGCATCATCCCACGTTCCCGCCTGGGGACAGGGGAGAGAAATCCTCCAAGGGCTGCTGCCCAGGACTCCAGATGCCCAACTTACTTTTGACGCAGACTCTGGAAGCTGAGCCTCTCAGAAAACAGGCAGCCTGGAGAAGTCCCTCTGGCTTGACGTGAGTAGAGGGCTTAAAAATACAGGACGGTTTTCCAACCCCAAGGAAGCCAAACAAGAGCCCTGCTGGAGCTGATCGAGCCCCCCACCCCACCCCGGTCCAGCATTTCATTCTCACCAAAGAGGCGTTTGGGGTGAGGAATCAGAAACCTAGAATCCTAGAATGAGGGAGTTGGAAGGAGCCTCTCTAAGGCCATCAAGACCAACCCCATGCGCAGTGCAGGGATCCCAATCCAAGCAGATCTGCCAGGGGGTTGTCCAGTTTTCTCTTGAAAGCCTCCAGCACTGGAGCGCTCACCACCTTGTCATGGTCATGGGTTCCATTGTCATACTGCTCTAACAGGACGTTTTTCCTGATTGCCTAATTCTGACTTCCCGGAACTGGAGCTCATTATTATGTGTCGTGCGCTCTGGGATGATTGAAGCATGACTACCTTTCAAGGATTTGAAAAGTGCTATCCTATCTCCCCTCAAAATCCCACTGAGTCAAGAGCTGGATGGTTTGCTTTGCTGTCCACACACAGCTTGTTTTGCTCACTTGATCTGCCTCTGAAAAAGGCTGGGGACATTTTTCTGAGGAGGCAGCGCTTCTGGTCCAGGTTTTTGTCTTCCCATGACAGAAGCCATCTGAAGTCCTGAACCGTACTCTCCCACCACCACCCCAGATGGGTTCAGCATCTTGGATAGCGGCTGTCAATTTCCAACCAAAACCCAGAGTGGATCCCTCCGCTCTATAAAGCGGGAGTCCCCAGAACCACCTTTGCTATTTTTTTCCACCCGCGCCTGACTCCAGGGTACCTGCGATGGTCTGAATAGTGTCGAAGGATCTGCAGAGACCCTTCTAGCTCAGCAGATTCCTATGGGGCCAGTTTCCTCCCCACTGCTCCCCAAGGGGAAGAATCTAGGGGGCTCTGGCTGCTGTTACCTTTCACAAACACACAGTTGTGGAGGCTGGATTTTCCCACCGAGACAAGCTGGATGAAGGTTGTCTCTGGAGCCTTCGTGAAATTGGCCACCTTGAACTTCTCAAAGGGGGGGATGAGAACTTCCTTCTGCTCAGGGAAGAAAGAGAACTTCTCGATGTTGACCCCATGGCAGGTCTCGATGGTGAAGGAGGTGTCCGTGCCAAACCCCTGGGCTATCTCATTTTTCAGCGACGAGGATGTGAATTGTCCAAAACGGGCGTCCTCAAAGTGTTTGGAGACGAAATGGATATTTCTGACCCCCCGATACACCTTCTGGCACCTCGGAGCGGAGGTGGACCCCAGGAGGTGGAGGGCTCTGGTCAGAAGAAAGTGAAACGTCTTGAAGTGGAAGCCGTTGAGGTAAGTGTCTTCGGTGCGCCCGGCTTCCCTCACGGCCGTGTTAAAGTCCCTGTATAAGTTCTCCCCTGCCATGGTGTAGGCCATGATCGCAATGGCATGCTCCAGCTTGAGCCCACGGGGCAACACAATGGAAGATTTTTTCTCATCCCACTTGGAGGCCGCCTTTTTCCAGGCATCAGCGTAGACGTGGTTGGTGGCAAACTCCGTACGGTTCAGCTCCTCCAGCTCGGCCTCCATCATCTCCACGCAGCCCTCGTACTGGTCATCGAAAGAGTTCGAGGCCATGTCAAGAGGGGACTCTTTGACGGGGAAAAGGTCCCTTCTCTGGACCGGGAAGCTGGAGACCTGAAGCAGGAAAGGGGAAAAGGGATGGAGGCTAACGGATGGGCGGTGGAGAGCCTGCGAACTGCAGCGCAGGCATGCACTGCACAATCAAGCAAGGTTTGCAGGGGTACGCCTACGTACACTTCTGTGCACAGGTGAGTGGCAGGGACCATGGGGGGCTGCAACCGAGGGATGCACAAAATCCTGCTGCCCAGCCCAGAAAGTGGTGCACTCACAGATCTCAGGAAACCTGGGTTCAAATCCCTGAAACATGGCCGCGGAAACTCTCCCCAGTGGGGGCGAGTGTGGCAAAGGCAAACCACTCCTCCAATAGCTTGTCATGTCTGTCAAAATCCCTGTGAGGGTCAACCTGGGCCAGAAGCAACGCGATGGCCTGCCCTAGCCAGGACAAAGACCTTGGAAAAAGAGGGCTACCCATCGTGAAGGCCAGGCGGGACCCACCTTCAGGGTGAGGTTGTATGTCTTGGATCAATACCAGTGCTTAGAATACAGTGGGGCAGGGAGGGTGTGGTCGGCCAGCCCAGCTGCCGGGTCTTCCTGGAAGCATCAGGATAGCCATCAGGAGAAGCAGGGTCAGGGTTTGGCCGTGTGACAACGCCCAGAACCAGCTCCTCTCCAGCCTCACCGGCAGCAGGGTCCTGGGAGCGGAAACCCCAGGGAGGAGCCTTTTCAAGCTCTGAGCAGGACACGGCAGGAGCGGGACCCCGGCGGCTTCTCGGAGCCCACGGCCCACCCTTGTCAGAGGAAGCCCCTGGGGCCTCCGTGCCAGCCTCCAGCCTCCCTCTCCTCCCCCCCCCCCCCCCCGTCCCCTTCCTACCTGAGGGCCGCCTGGGAAGATGCCCATCAGGCACAGGAGAAGGAGCGACGGGAGGAGAGGCCTCTTCATTGCCTGCATCTTTAAGCACAAGAGAAACCTTTTAAGTTTTCTTCCCCCCCCCCCCCCATTCATATATGTTTTATTGCTGAGCCTTGACAGGATAAAAACAGATTTGGGGGTTTATACACAGAACAGGCTCTCGTTCAAGCTCATTTGGCCAAAAGAAAGCCAAGCCCAGCCAGAGAGGGAACGGTTGTGGCACCTCCAAGACTCACTGTTGTTCTTTAATGCGAGCTTTCCTGGGTCAGGTCCCCTTCTTCAGATGTAAGAGGGAGACCATGCGACGGCCATATATTTATACATGGCCCCACGACCAGGTGGGGAGACAGATAATGGGCAAGGTGACACTCATAGGAGCCGTCCAAGCTCCCGTGTGGACACGGTTTCGGGTCCTTGAGGGCCTGCGTTGGCCCCGCGCTTCGACCTCCAGCGAGCCCTCGGGCCCCCTTTGGGAGCGGTCGTGGCACCGTGCCAGCCCGGCGGCAGGGCGCCCACCGCCCTCTTGGCACACTCGCTCGCTCGCTCGCTCTAGCCCGGAGGAAGGCGTGTTTTAGGAAAGGCCACGGGCGCGGGGACCGTCCCCCTCCCTCTGGGCGTGCGGGTGCCTTTCGGGGCCCTTCGGCCTGCCTGTCGGAGGAGCGGCTGCCTTAGCCTCTTCCTCCTCCTCCTCGGCGCCCCCCAGGGCGGGCGGGCGGGCGCGCCGACGGGCGACAGGCGCCAAGCGGGACCGGCGGACGCGCCCAAGGCCACCCGTCCGCCGGCTCGGCAGCTCCCCCCCCCCCCGGCCCGGTTTCTCTCCGGGGACCCTCGTTCCGTCGAAGGGGCGACCTCGGAGAGCCGTGTCGGCGCGGGAACGATCCGGCTCGGGCTGGGCTGGAGACGAAGCCCTTTGCGCCCGATGCGGGGCAACCGGACCCCCAGCCCTTCCAGACACACACACACACCCCGCCGCCGCCGCCGCCGCCCCGCTTCTTTCGGGCCCCTTCTTGGAGGGCCATCCCAGCTCGGACAGGGAGCCCCGCCGCCGCCCCCTTCCCCCCCCCCGCGGGCCACGCCTGCGCACGCACCGGCACCGGCACGGTCCCTGACGCCTGGACGGGGCCCACGAAGGGCTCCAGCTGCTGGCCGGCGGGCCGTCTCCCTGCCCTTCCCGGGCTCCGCCGGCGGGTGGGCGACGGGTGGGGCGCCCGCCTTCGCGCCCCCTCCCCCACGTCCCCCTCGGAGCTCAGCCCCCGCGGGGGCCTTGCCTTGGGGAGAGGGCGGCGGACCGAACGGGGCTCCGTTCCCCCTCCCGCACGCGTGCTGCACCGGCCAGGGTTTGGCCCCCGCTCTGCCGGACCTCCCTGTGGAACTCGACGGACCTCGCCGAAGCCGCCGCCGCCGCCGCCCGTCTGCCCGGGATGGGGAGGCCTCCGGGCAGGAGTCGTCGCCTGGGTCCCGGGCCCGGGGCGGACGGGCGGGGGGGGGGGTTCCCCATCATTTTGCAACCGGACAGGCGTAGAGCCCCCCCTCCCCCAGCGCCCCGGGTTCTGGCTGCTGCCTTGGTAGAAACCCCGTGGCTAGCTTGTTTGGGGGCCCCGGCCCCTCAGCCTCCAGCGGGGACTCACCGGAGGCCAAGGCACCGGCCGGAAGCCCTCTCCTCCCGCTCCCCATCTCTGCGGTCCGTCTCCCGCTCCCCCTCCGGCTTCGAAATGAAGGCCACAGGGGCCCTGCCCGCCGCCGAAGTTGGCAACTCGGTTTGCCAAGAACCCCGGCAGGGCCCGCGCTTCGAGGAGGGCGGCGGGCGCTGCGGAAAGGCCCGACCGCCTCCCCCCGACGAGCCCTGGCCCGGATTCCGCCCCCCACCCCCCGGGCTCCGCCCCGTGGTGCAGCTTCAGCCCCGCTGGGCGCCCTGCCTGACCTGTTGGACCTGCAAGGGAACCAGCGGGCGGCGGGGGGGGGGGGGACTGCTGGAGCCCTCCTCGTCCCGGAGAAAAGGCATGGCCCGGACAGGCGGCAACCCAGCAGGTGCAGCTCCTGCCGCCCGTCTGTGCCCTTCTGCCCTACCCCGCAGCGCGGCGAAGCTACTTCGGGGGGACGACGACTCCCAGCACCCACACACCCCGGGCAGTCCAGAAAAGGGACGCGCCCGGGGCCTCGCCTGCCTGCTCGCCGAGAAGCGCGCAGCCCTCCGTCGGCCCGTCGCTGGCTCGAAGCCCCGCTCGCCGAGCTGCGGTGGGAGCGCAAGGCTGCCCCAGAACCACCACCACCCCGCCTTCCTTGCTGCGCAGGCCGGGTGGGTGTTTTTTTTGCCATTTTCGCCGGCTGGAGGGCGCAGTCAAGTTTCCTGCTCCGCCGCGGGCAGGGGGCAGGCCGGCCCTCTGCGCCCCCTAAAACTTTTGCGCCCGGGGTGCCGGCTCCTGTGTCGTCCTCCCCCCCCCCCCCCCCAGCGACGCCGTTCCTCTCTCTCTCTCTCTCTCTCTCTTCCCTTGGTCCCCCCTCCTCTCCATCTTTCTCTCCAAAATGTTCGGCCCCGTCGCGGCTCCGGCAGAGAGAAAACAGCATTTCCAAGCCACAGCGCCTTTTCTCTGATAAAGAGAGAAGTCCTTGGAAAACTTCTTTCCAATGGAGTGTTTCATTCCCCCCCCCCCCATCCTTTCTCCTCTTCCACTCCTGTGCTTACGGAACCCCGCTCTGCGCCCCTTCACGGGCCCTCCCTCCGAGACGCACAGGCTCGCTCGCTGTCCACCCACCACCCACCCCCACGCAGGCGCCTTGCCCCCCCCCCCCCATGCCAGAAAGGCGGCAAAGGCACGGAGTGCTGTGGTGGCCTCTTTTCTTTCACACGCCCCGTTTTTGACCCCCCCTCTCACACACACACAAACACACACACCGCTGTCCTCGCTCTCTTTCATCACCCCCCCACCGCACTCCCTCTCTTTCCGCTCTTCCTCCCCACCATCAGCATCTTCACGGGGGGAGGGGGGGCTTTCCCATCCTTCCAGCAACAAAGCATCAGACGCCTCCAGGCAGGAGGGAGGGAGGGCGCTTTGCAAGCCAAATGCCCCGGACAGAGTCGATTCCGCCACTGCCTCGTGTAGACGAGGAAAACCCCTTTGAATTCACCCGTTTTATAAGTAGAGCAAATCCTCAGGTGCCTGCTGCGGTCGGTCGTGGGGCTCTTCCTGAGCCAAGGGCGCCTGGTCTTCTCCAAGGGTTGGACCCGCACTGAGACAAAGGAGGAAACGAGAAAAAGAAAGAAAGAGGGGGGGGGGGAATAGTTTCACTTTCCCTAAACGTCTACGGACCGTCGGGGAAGGGCTTAAATTGACAGCTGAAACGGCTAGGAGGGGGTGCTTTGCTGCTGGGACAGGAGAAGCCTCTCGCCCCTCCCCACGCACCCCAACAGACCCTTCTGTAGCCCCTCCTACCCCCACACCCAAAACGGCCCGTCTGGATGGGCCCAAATGGATTCGCTAGTCCAAGAACAAGAGGGCCTGTCCACTCTGTGAGATTTGCTGCTATCCGGCGGCGGGTCCTTGGAAAGTCTCGAAAGGTCCCCAAATCATCCCCCGAAAGGTTGCATGCCCTCGCCCTGGGCCAGAAGGATACAGGCCGGCTCTTCAAGGGGCAGGAAGGATCCTTTTTTGGTAGAAACACAAGAGGAGGAGGTCTTTTCTGGACCTCCCTCGTTTGAGGTTGAACTTATAAAAATGTATACCTTTGTATCTGGGGCGTGCTTATTCTCTGCATGTTTCCTGCATGTGACTGACGTTTGAGCCCATTTGCTTGCTTTCAGCTGAAAATAGACAAATATCTATTGGATCTCTCTGTCTCTGGCTGATTGATTAAGAGGCAGGCAAAAACCAGGAATTAGTCCTGGCACCCTTCACCTCCAAGTCAAACAGTCCTATCAGGGAAGCGTATATCATAACTCTGTGCCCGTGTGGCCAGGCTCTAAGACAATCAGGCTGTAAATGGTTGTTGTGGGTTTTTCGGGCTCTTTGGCCGTGTTCTGAAGGTTGCTCTTCCTAACGTTTCGCCAGTCTCTGTGGCTGGCATCTTCAGAGGACAGGATTAGCACTCTGTGCTCTGGCTGTAAATAACTTCAAAGAAACAGCCTTTGGGTCTACAAAGTGAGAACAGGATCATTGACACAAGTGGCAAAGTATAAGAGCATTATTGGTAGGAGAGGGTCTGTGACCAGGTCCTTCATCCATCACCATCTGCTCCAAATGAGTTTGGAGCCACAGAAAGGCTAATTGAGAGGAAGAACTTGGAGATTCAAGTGTTCTGAAAACTGGGTGTAAGAAATCTGCGCTGGTTACCTGGCTCTCTCTCACCGCCATCGGGCACGATGTGGTTGGAGTTGCTGGCGGCTTCTTGGTCCGTTTGGCTTCCTCCAGCCGCCTCTTGGGTCTGGACAGCTTCGCTCTGTCACAAGATGTTGTTGACATGACAGGTGACGAGGAAGCGGGCGTGCTTTTTATAGAAACCACGGGAACCCCTTGCCTGCCCAGTCTGAACCAGGGCTTGGCTACTTATTTCCAACCGCCCTGGACAAGGGCCCTTCAGGAACACTGTCTCTTGTCATGAAGTAAACTCCAGTTGCATGGATGTAAGCTGTTTACTCATCCCTGCAGTCCAAAGCCCTTGTGTGTTGGATCTTTTGGTACTGACCTCTGTCCAGAGAGGAAAACCCAGCCCCTGAAGTATTAGGGAAAACAGCAATCACAGACAAAGGCCTTGAAACCAATTGCTTGTATTTTAAACCACAGTTTTGAGTTAGACAGCTTCTTTTTTGGCTCAGTAAAAATGTACAAATAAGGCACATTTTTGAATCATGGCTCCTACCCTCACCGACTGCCAGGAAGGTGACGCGGAGGTTTAGATTCCATGGGACGTGGAGATAGCAAAAAATGTCACCCTTGTTGGTTGTCTAACTGGATGGTGGACTGTCTTCCCCTTCTGTCTGCTAGAGTCTTCCGGGATGGCCAAGAGGGTGAGGGAAGGGCATGAGCATCCTTCCGGGTGGCACATTTCCCTAAAATCAAAGCGTCCAGGTGCCTCTTTTGAGCCCCTTCTCCAGGCGGTTGATTCCAGACTCTGGAACTCCCTCCCACTGGAGCTCAGTCTGGCCCCATCTTGGCTGTCCTCCCGCAAGCAGGCATCTCTTCAGCCCAACTTTCCCTCAGCCACTGGCTGCTTGAGTGGGGTTTCCAAATGCATTGTTGGGCCTTGTTGCTTTGAATCTGTTTCAGTAATGCTTTTATGTATGGATTGTGTGCCCTCAAGTTGATCCTGACTTATGGAGACCCTTTTTCTCCCCCACTCCCACATCCCCGCGGAACCACAGCCAGGCACACGGGTCCTCCTGGCAGCAGAAAAGCACACGTGGGGAGGGCGCGCGTGGGGAGGGGGCGCTGGAGAGTCGTTGTTCTTCCTACATGGCTGACCGGGAACTGGGTCCCCCTCTGAGTGCCCGGGGGCTGGGGGGGGCTTCTCCCCGGCGTGCCGGGCAGGCAGGGCGCCGCTTGAACCCCCTTCGCCCTCCACTTCTCCGGGTCGTGCGCCTCATCCTGGGAGGGAGGCTTGGCCTCCTGCCCCTCCTTGCTGGGTGCCTCCGAAACCCGGGATCGGCGCAGAACAGGCGAGCGGCAGGGGGGCCCGATCCCTTCGCCAGGGCGGCCTGCGTTCCGCTCGGCTGAACTTCCCGAAGGAGCCAAGCGCGGGGGGGGGGGGGTGGCTTTGAAAGACAACGCAGGTGCGCCCCCAAGACTCCCCTTGCCCTGGTGTGGCGGTGGAAATGGGATGCACACACACACACACAGAGGAAAGGAGGTGTGCATCTTCTTGCCGTGGGCCTTGACTTTGGCATTGCCAAGGATGGCCTGGGCATTGCAGAGAGAGGTTGCCAAACTCTGAGAAGAACTTGATCTTGCCCTTCCCCTTCATCCCAGCCGGCGGCTTGGGTGTCCCAGCCCACCCACCCCCATGGGCTTGTCCTGCAAGCGTTTGGGCCTCTTTCCAAAGGGGCCACCGTTTTGCCCGGCCTCATCCACCCCTGGAAAACTCAGGAAAAAGGCAACTCTTTGCAACTTGGGCAGGCATTTGGGCGGGCAGGGGGATGGGACATCAAGAGGGAGGCCTCAGAAAAAGACACACACCCCTCCATCAAAGCAATCAGTGCATCTTTTCCTCCCTCCCCCCAATAGATTTTCTGTTGTTATTTTTGTAAAGACAGAGGTGGTGTTGGGAGAACACAGGAATGCTACAAACCAAAGAAAACCATTTAAAATTCAGTGAATGAGACAGGAAGGTTGCAGGATAAAAGCTGTAACCAAAATCAAACACATCCACCCAAAGATTTTATGGGAAGTAGTAACAACTCCCAGTTACATCCAGGCTTATGAATAATCCTGATGCCTTGGCACAATGCCTCATCACTGCCAATTTAATAATTAAAAAGAAGAAAGAAGCATCACAACACATAGAATCAGAAAATATGTATTGCATTTCGTTAATAACATACATTTCCTTAACTATTAAATTATGCGACGCAGCAAGCGCTCTGAAGTACATATGACCTCTTCACAAATGTTCAGTTGCTACAGGGTGGTTTTTGCTTGGGCTGGGGCCTCTCCTTGGAGACTGGCTGTATTGGTCTCACGGATGCCCAGAAGCAATGGGCTCGCAGCCACCCTTGGCAGATCAAGAGCTGGGGGTGGGGGTGGGGGGAAAAACTCTGGTAGAGGCTTCCCCTCTGATTTTCTGCCATTGGCAGCTGCTCCGTTAGGGTGGAAGAGCTGCCACAGGAATGAAGACTGGGCAGAGAGAGAGAGAGAGAGAGAGAGCGATTGGCCAGGTGTGTCTGTCCTCTCGTCCTCCATGAAAGTTGCCCCTGCAGTTCCCGTCTCCTGTTCCTCATCCCATCACAGGTGGGGGTTCCCCCTATCTCCTCAATATGTCCGCTGGTGGGCCCCGTGCATGGGGGGCAGACCAGCCCCAGACGGTGAAGGCACCCGCTGACGAGGTCTCTTGAAGGCTAAGCTTCCCAAATCTCACCCCTCTCTGGGGGGGGGGGAGTCAACAGGCCTCCCAAGGGGGTTAAAGGGCTGCCCTTCCTGTGAGCCAGCCTTCCTGCCACTTTGTGCCTTCAGAGCAAGGCATTCAACTCTGCTGGATAGTTTGGGGGCGCTGGGGCAAGAGAGGGCAAGTCGGGGTGGCCAAAATAAGCAACCCAAAATGAAATGCAAGAAAAAGAGCAAAACAGCATCAAAAGAAGAGGGCAAGTGGCCTGCTTTACTCCTGAGTGACAAAGAGGCCGCCCTCGCCCCCCGCCCCACCCCCGCCCTGCCCAGGGCTGGGCTGGATTTCCACACCGGGCAGGACGCGTCGGTCCTCTCCCGGGGCGCAGGAGGGCTCCGGCCCCGGCCCCTCTTCCTTCCCGGCCGGGGGCAGGCTCTCTTCTTCGCTGACCGGCGAGGGGTCTGCCGGAGGGGGGGGCGGCTTCTCCTCGGGGTGTCCCTGAGGCGAGGAGGAGGACCCCTCCTGCTCCTCGGGGAGGGCCTCCCCCTCCTGATGCACCACCACCTCCGCGGGGGAGGCCTGGCCGGAACTGCCCGAGTCCTGGTCGCAGCTCTGGAAGCTGTTGCGCACCTTCATGATGTACCTGCGCAGGACGCTGGCCCCGTCCAGCGGCTGGGCCGCCCCCCCCTGGGCCGCCAGGCTGCGGCGCAGCTGCTTCAGCTCCGAGTGGAGGCGCAGCACCGACTTGTTCAGCTCCGTCAGGCGGTTCCCGAGATCTGTCAGCCAAAGACACGCGTGAGAAGGCAGCGGGGGGCCGGGTCCGCCGCCACCCCTCCTGGGACCCCTCGGGGGCACGGGCGGCCTCCTCCTCCCAAGCCCGGGAACCCAAAGACCCCGGGCCGCGAAGCTTCCCCTCCCCACCTCTGCCGGCACATCAGGTCTGGGTTACCATCTAGCCAGGGGTCGTGAAAGTGGTCTCCAGATCTCCCGGCAGGAATCCTCCACCACCAACCAGCTCCCGTTTGAGATCGTATCTCCAGCACAAGACGGAGACCTCGCCTATTTTAATGCAGCCAGAAGCTGCTTCAGGTGGGAAGGCCAGAGCAAGGCGGGGGGTAAGGGTTAGGGCATTCTGGAGGCCATGCATTCCTAGCACTGCCATAAGTCAGAAGCCCTTCGATGCCACAGAGTAATGCGGGAGCAGGAAGCCCCTGCCTGGCTGTTAGAAAAATCAGTTTCCCCCTTTTCAATATATTCTGTACCTTTCTTTGGCAAGGTTAAAGGCTAAAAGGAGCCAGCGTAACAATTCGGATCTTTCAGTCAAACTGCAGAATACTTCTTTCCCCAAATAAATAAGACCAAAAGTAACTCTTCTCTCCTATAGTGGCCCCAAGGACAGAAAAGGCAACAGCAGACACAAAATATAGAGGGAAAGACAACAAGGAAAGAAGGGAAGTGTGACTCTCTGCTAGAGGCTTGCAAATTTTGCATGTCAAGGTAAGAAGCAGAAAGTGCTAACGCAATCCGATTCCGGGATTTTAAAAACATCTCTATTGACTTCGTATCCACAGAACGAGGTAACCAACGGAATCAATGAGTTTGGAGGAGAATCGTGCTGTCAATCACTATCTGATTTTGTCTGTCAACTTTACCAAAGAACGTAAGCAAAAAGTTACCAGAACGGTCTGTCTGGGTCAAACTGGTCTTCTGGACGAAGGATTTGTTTCTTTCTTTTTTAAAATCTATTTTATTATTATTCATACAGACAGACATATAAAACAACAAAATAAAACACAACAAAAGACAACAAAAGACAACAAAAACAAAACCTCCCTACTACATCTATAGATCAGAGATTTCGCCATCGCCTAGGTCATCTAACATCATCAACGGGTTCTTGCAAGGACTAATTCGCCACGATCTGATCTCAGCTTGTGAAGAATTCAGTCCTAGAAAGGTATACTCCTATTTCCTTCACATCAGGAGGAACTGATCTGAGCCAACAGACTCTGTTCGTCTCTTAATTCTGCAGAATGTCTATTCCTCAATAAACTTTTCCCCATAATGTTAAAAGACACTTTTGCGCGTTGGGTTGGTGCTTTCTTCTCTCTCTCTGACAGGTGTCAAATTGGACCTCAAGATGTATAAAAGTATTGACCATGCAGGCTTTATTCTTATCTATTTATTCCCTGTCTCCCATTTGTACTTTTGCCACCAGGGGAATGTACCAGTTCCCTCTGCTTTGTGTCAAATGGGACCTGCCCAGTTTCCACAGACCTGACATTTTTCCTACATGACTGCACCTCGTCACAAGACAGACTTCTATGACAGGATGCTAATAAACACCATGAAGGATATGTTCTCCTGCAACAGAAAGCAAGCAGCTTAGGAATAAGCAAGGTCGCTGAGGCTCACATTGTCTATAGGTATCTATATGTGGGGTTCCCCCCCCCTTTAAGGAAGAGGATTCTACCACAATCTAAACTACAAGCCAGGCTTCGGGTGGGCTTTATCACCTTGACAGGTCTGCTAGGTAGAGGACTCTGGGAAAGTTAGCCCAAAATAAATAAATAAATAAATAAAAACCCAACAGTAACTTTTCTAGCTTTGAGCTGTCTTGCAACCATCTCTAACTACAGCGGGAAGATTCTCAAGAACGCACGTTCAGCCTGAAGTCATCCCAGTTAGTTAAGTCTAAGTCTGATTGGTGGATTCCCTAACACTCCAAGGAAGCTGATTGGTGCAGAAACAAAACGTTAGCTGTATTCTCCAAGGCTTTCATGGCCGGGATCTGATGGTTGCTGCAGGTTTTTCGGGCTGTTTGGCCGTGTTCTGAAGGTTGTTCTTCCTAACGTTTTGTCTGTGCTCTGGTGCAGTTTTGTGGGATAGTTCAGTATTTATAGCTGTGGGACCAGCTTTTGTCTTTTTCAGGAGATTGGGTGATTATATAAATACTATAAATACTCAACTATCCCACAAACTGCACCAGAGCACAGACAGAGTTCTGACTCCTGTCCTCTGAAGATGTTGGCCACAGAGACTGGCGAAACGTTAGGAAGAAAAACCTTCAGAACACGGCCAAACAGCCCGAAAGGGGTGGGCTGGAGAGTATATAAGTAGCTGCAACCAGCGGGAGAGGGAAAGAGGTCTCAGTTGGCCAGGGAGGAAAAAAGGGGAGAGGAGCTGAGTTGGTCTTCAGACAGATGGACCAAAGGCAATGGCGGCTGAATCAAGAGCCAGAGAGACAGTCCGGAGGTTGCCATCACTCTCAAGGCAAAGCTGAAGAAGAAGGTCTCCAGAAGGAGTGAGAAAGACTCCCCCCACCGATGCCCGGCAGCCTTTGGGAAGGGTGGGAGCTTGAGGGGTGGGTGGCTGGCGGCAAGAGTCGGAGAAAACAACTGCTGGTCTGGAGGAAGACTTCAGGGAGAAGCCAAGAGAACCACCGGGGGGGGGGGGGGTTATGCCATGTGGTTTACAAGGCTGGGATCACAGATAGCAGAAAAGACCCCATCATACCAACCTTCCACTCACAGATGTGGGATCCATCACTACCGACTGCACGCCCCATCATCATCCATCACCACTGGCTCTGCTGATGGGAGCTGACACTCCGGACTCCTGAGAGGGCTGCACCATCACCCTGTCCTGGGTTTCTTGGATTTTTACAACCTTGCATGCTGCCTGTGGTTTGAGCAGTTGGGAGGGGCCTTTCTGGGCTGCGGTGACTCTCTTTCTATCCAGCAGTAACCAATAGTTCCTTCCCTGCCTCTAAATTCAAAGGAAGACCCGCCTCTTCGCTGAATGTTCCTTTCTTTCTTTTCAGTCTGCTGATGTCAGTCTGTTTGTTTGCTGTTTACAGCTGTAAGTAATGAAACGTTTTCATTCTTTCTCCTACAAATGTCTCAGATTGAGTTACTGAGACTGTAAGTGCCAGTTAATGAGAAAAAGGGTGGACTATCTGTGGAACTTGAAGCTATTCTCCTCTGTGAGCCTCTGTGCAGCAGAGGGATTTTTAACCAGAAATTAACAAGTCTGCAACACTAGGAGCAATGTGTATCCCAGCAGGGCTCCTCATCTGACCTGGGGCCACTCACCTTTCCTCCGGCTCTCCTCAAACTCCCGCCTGGCAGTGTCAATGTACCGTTGCACCAAGGCCTTGAGCACCTGCCGCCGGTAGGAGAGGCGGCTCTCGGCACGCAGGCTCCCCTCTTCCAGGGAGGGGTTTGACTGTGGAGAGAGGCAGGAGAGCGGAGTCACTGAGCTGGCAGGGCTCCACCCTCAAATGAGCAGAGCCAGGGTGACCCACAACAGGCCAGGAGACCTTATCTAAACGTTCCCTTCCTGTCCCACAAAGCCCCCAAACACCCACACACACACACATGGCAGAAAAGGCAGGACTTCAAGGCCCAGCGCACAAATGGTATGACAGGCACTTACAATGGTATGAATCGGAGGGTACTTCTGCTGTCTTTTGGGTCGGTAGCAGCACAAGAAGCGAACGAGGCCTCTGTGGAACGCAGAACACAGGAGGGTTAGCAGAGACCCAGACCAGCCCCTCTGTTAGGTTTTTAAGAAGAAGAATGTAATTAACAATGGGTTAGTGCAGGTGGAGTTATTGAGTCACTGCCTACGTGACAAGAAGGACACAGCCGTGTAGAATTAACGACCATGAGGTGAACCACTAATTTGATGGGTTGGAGGTCGTATAAATTAAGAGGCTGGTGAGTGTGCCCTTCACAGTTCTATTCTGACTGTCGTGCTTACGTTCTGTCTGTTTGACTGCTGAATGCCTATGTTTATGTTCCTGTGAGCACTATGTAAATATGTACAGCAAGTAAATATTCTCTGCACTTATTCCCGGTGTCTTCCTGTGTGCCTTTACTACGCTGGAGCTTCTGGTCCAAACCTTCATAAGGAGAAAAGCTTCTGCTGTGATTTTAAATGGCTAACTCCCTCCAGGCCAAGGGGGATGGGAGCTGCAGCCCCCCAATACCTGGAGGGCCCCAGCTGGAAAAAAAGCCGATGCTCACTGGGGGGAGACCCCCTCTTCTCCTCCTGGCAGCTGAGAGGTGGGAAGAGATCTGCCCAGCAGGACATTAAGAGTGAGGGGCTGCGGGGAGGGTGCTTTGCGGGGGGAGGGGGGGTGTCTCAGAGGCAGCTTGCAACCCCTGCGGCCAAATTACCTGACGGCGTAGAAGACAGACTTGGGAGTCGGGATGACGTTAAAGGGAACCGGAAGGGTCAGACCCTCCCTGAAGTAAGACAGGTAGAGCTTCGAGCGGGCAAATTTCCACTCCACGTCCGCATCGTTCTGTGGAGCACATGAGGAGGCGGCAGAGTAGAACGTTTCATTAAATCCCAGGTAACCCGTTGCCCTGCACAGGCTGAGCAACCCCCATCACCCCTCCTGCCTCCCAGGGTGAGCAGCCACCTCCTCAAGATGGCAACACAACGACCACGAACTCTCTGAGGCACCATTAGCACTACGAAACCAGCATCTCCCAGTTGTTCAGGGACTTAAGGTCACTAGTCCTCAGGGTGTCTAAGCTGGCTGTGTGCTCACTGCATGAAGAGACTGCAGGCAGAAACAGACTGCCGGGAGCAGCTTCACCATTAGAAGGGGACTAAGAGTTACCACTCCAGAGACACAAGTGCAAACAAAGCCCAGTGTTAACTTCCCATTGGCAGGACAATAAGACATGATTAAATTCTGAGGGCTTTTCTGCTCCTAACCCTGAAGAAGTTGCCTTATCGGGGTCTGCCCTGGGTGGGGTGCTGCTTCTTCCTTTCGCCCTTCCTGCATCTCAGCACCCCCGGGGGCTCACCTAGAGTGCCAGGCAAAAGACGGAGTCAGGTAACTCAGCTTCCAACGGGGAGGTTCCCCCTCACCTCAATCTTCTGGAAGGAGTTGGTGATCATGGCAATGAGCATGTTGAGGAGGACGACGACCATGACGATGGTGAAGACCCCGTACAGCACCCTCCCCACCAGCTCGGCCAGGAAGAACTGCGGCATGTCCACCACGTTGTGCTCCTCCATTCCCAGCATCGTCCAGAAGAGGAACTGGAAGGTCTCGTTGAAACTGCACGGCAGACAAGGCAGGGAGTAGAAAACGGCGGTCAGTCTCCCCGCAAATCCGTGGGGGCTGCAGGCAATCCGAACAGCACCTCCGGGCAAAGGTCACGGGCCGTTTGCAGACGGTACCTTTGGATAGGCCTCTCAGACCATCAAGGGCTGTGCAGTCATTCTTTAACCCTTCCCGAGTCAGGGAGACATAGACATGATTTATTGATTCATTGATTCAACCCTTATACCGCCCCTCTGGCTACCAAGGCCATCTGGGTACCACATTATAGGTACCCCATCGCTAGACCAGAAAGTTCCTTAGCTGCTGAAAGCATCTGGGAGTACAGCAGGAGTTTGCCTCTCCTCTCAGAGTTTTGCCTGGGGGTTAGTCTCCCCCCCCCCCCCCCGATTACCTACTATGTGACACACCAATGGCTTCTTCTCAGGCTTTAACCACCCTCCTGCTACCTGAAAAACCTCTTAGGAGGGAACACAAACAGTCTGTCTGCTATGGTTAGATTGTTGTATTAAAAGTGGGAAGCCACGGGTTCAAATTCTTTCAGTCATGAGGAATCCATGTGAGTTATCTTAGGCCAGTTACCCAGCTTAATCCCATCATCTCCAACCTGGTGTCCTCCAGATGTGCCAGACTACAACACCCATAATCCCTGGTAGCCCAGCTCAAAAGGAGGGCTCCAAGCAGAAGAAGGTTGAGTCCATCTCACACAAGGTTCCGGCGAGGACAAAATGAGGGCCGGGGGGGGGGGCGAGGAGAGATTCACAGACATTTCCCGGAGGATGGAAGAGAAGAAGGGTGCACGCACGCACACGCACACACACACCCCTCCCGTCTTCCTCCAGTGGGAGCCGAAGGGCTGCTCTTAGCCACAGGGGTCTCCAGGCAGCCCCTGCATCCATGCACAGCCCCTTCCTCCTCAGATGTGCCGGGGGGGGGGCTCCACATGGCAGCCATGACCTCCCCTCCCCTCCCAATCTCCCATCTAGCTCCCTTGGTCTAGCGGCCCCTCTGAAGTACCTTCCCAACCGCTCCGACTCCTGGTAATGGACGTAGATGTTGTTCATCCCGCACAGGAACGCCGTCAAGATGATCATCATGATGAACATGAATCTGGAGAGGGGACGGGAGCATAAGAACCTAAGAACCTAAGAAGAGGAGCCCTGTGCTGGATCAGGCCAAGCGGCCCCTCTAGTCCAGCTTCCTGGATCTCCCAGTAGCCCCCACCATATGCCTCTGGGAGCCGACAAGACCATGAGAGACCTGTCTCCTGATCCCCCTCCCCTGCCTCTGGCCTTTGGAGGTCCCTTCCTTTTAAGCCTGGAGATCGTACATCCCCATCATGGCTTGTCACCTGCAATGGACTTTTCCTCCAGGAATCTGTCCAATCCCCTTTTAAAAGCATCTAGGCCAGATGCCGTCACCACATCCTGTGGCAAGGAGTTCCACAGACTAACAACCTGCTGGGTCAAGAAATATTTTCTTTGGTCTGTTCTCCCTCTCCCAACCCTCCATTGGAGTGGATGTCCCCTGGTTCTGGTCTGGCGTGAGAGGGAAAAGAGCTTCCCTCGATCCACTTTATATCCATCCCCTGCAGTCCTCTGCAGAAGAAGGGAAAAGCCGAAGGGAGCCCAGAACGCATTACACACAAAAGCGGGTCCCCCTCCCCAGCCCTTGCTGTTCCCCAGTGACATGAGCAGAGGTCACGGCGGCCTCGGTCTTGCTTGCTGGGCCCCACGGGACTCTCCAGCCTCCTTCTTGCGCAGGCAGCCTCCGTCTCGAGAGTCACTCCTGTTGGGAGCCTGGGAGCTGGCACACGACTGGACTGACCCGGGAGCAGGCAGTGGGCAGACCAAAGAGCCAGCCTCTCTCTCCCTCCCTTCCTCTCTCCCTCCCTGTCACCCCAGTTCACATCTGGTGGGCAGGCAGATGGCTATTCCTAGTCTCTACTTCCCTCCCACTTCGCCTCCAGGAGACTTCTCATTCCTCTTTCTTTGTCTTAAGTCTCCTTCAGGATTGCTGGAAGCACTCGCCCGCTCATGAAAGCCAGCTCCACCTCACAACCATTTTTGGTGTCAAAAAAGCTAGGCTTTCTCTTCCGATCGACCTGTGAAGGGATTTCCAAAAATGTTTCTTCTCTTTCAAGGGACACCCCGCTCAACATCCCTTCACTCTGCCTTGACCGAGACCCCATCTTTTTCCAATTAGGCACCCCCTCTGACAAGGACAGAGCGAGCAAACTGGTCCAGCTCCATTCTGAAGCTGAGATGTGTGCATTGTGTGTGTGTGTGTGAAGGGAGGGGAACTGAGTGGCCTAGAGACTGGAATGGCGAGGAGGGTCTGGCGGGAGAGAAGGCAACGGGGGTGGCATTTGGGGGGAAAGCCCCAGCACCCGATACCTGATCATGTCGTCGATCATTTTGCCAATGGAGATCTGCAGCGTCCCCAGGGTCTCATGCGCTGGCAGGATGTACGCCAGGCGGGTGAAGCTCAGCATGCTTGTGACGGCAAAGAGCACCTCGGCCATGAACTGGGGGTCCTCCGTGCACCACTCTTGCCGCTCTGCAGGTCAGGAAAAGGGGTCAGGGGTCAGGGAGGAAGGACCCACAGAGCAGGCTCTGCGGGGAGAGCTGGGTCACATGGGCAGAGCGGCACTCCCCACCCCCACCCCCATACAGGGGGTCTATGGAGTTCCGGGTGCTAGTCCAGTGCTCCCCACTGGACTTACTGCCCACTGGCTGCAGGGGGGAAGTCCAGCCGAAGTAGTCCTTCTGAGGCACTGCTGATGGGGTTTGGCAGCACCCCAGAGTGCCCCGGCACACCGTTTGGGAACCACGGTTCTAGTCCCCTTCCTGCTTTTCCTTCTCACATCTTCTCTGTGCTTTTGAGGCAGAGTTGGTCCCATTTCCCTTTCCGTTCCTTTCAGTGCCTTTCCGTTCTAAGGTTTGGGGGAACCAAACCTTAATCGCATGACTATAACACCTCCCAGGGACCACCATCCTTCCCCAATGGGAAAACAAATAAAACAGGACCCTCAACCACGCCTTGTCTGCACCAACAGGCAGGAATAAATCTGCTTTGTGTATCTTAGATTCCTTCATGGATGGCTGCCTTGTCGTGGCGAAGGGGCTTGAGTCATTCGAAGAAGCTCTGGGCTATGCCGTGCAGGGACACCCAAGACGGACAGGTCATAGTGGAGAGTTCTCACTAAACGTGATCCACCTGGAGCAGGAACTGGCAAGCCACTCCAGTATCTTTGCCAAGAAAACCCCATGAACAGAAACAAAAGGCTAAAAGATATGACGCTGGAAGATGAGCCCATCAGGTCGGAAGGCGTCCAACATGCTACTGAGGAAGAGCGGAGGACAAGGACAAGTAGCTCCAGAGCTGATGAAGTGGTTGGACCAAAGCCGAAAGGACGCTCAGCTGCGGACGCGCCTGGAAGTGAAAGGAAAGTCCGATGCTGCAAAGAAAAATACTGCATAGGAACCTGGAATGTAAGATCTATGAACCTTGGTAAGCTGGATGTGGTCAAACAGGAGATGGCAAGAATAAACATTGACATCCTGGGCATCAGTGAACTAAAATGGACGGGAATGGGCGAATTCAATTCAGACGATTACCATATCTACTACTGTGGGCAAGAATCCCGTAGAAGAAATGGAGTAGCCCTCATCATCAACAAAAGAGTGGGAAAAGCTGTACTAGGATACAATCTCAAAATGATAGAATGATTTCAATACGAATCCAAGGCAGACCTTTCAACATCACAGTCATCCAAGTTTATGCACCAACCACCGATGCTGAAGAGGCTGAAATTGACCAATTCTATGAAGACTTACAACACCTTCTAGAACTGACACCAAAGAAAGATGTTCTTCTCATTCTAGGGGACTGGAATGCTAAAGTAGGGAGTCAAGAGATAAAAGGAACAACAGGTAAGTTTGGCCTTGGAGGTCAAAACGAAGCAGGGCAAAGGCTAATAGAGTTTTGTCAAGAGAACAAGCTGGTCATCACAAAACTCTTTTCCAACAACACAAGAGGCGACTCTACACATGGAAATCACCAGAAGGGCAATACCGAAATCAGATTGATTATATTCTCTGCAGCCAAAGGTGGAGAAGCTCTATACAGTCAGCAAAAACAAGACCTGGAGCTGATGGTGGCTCTGATCATCAGCTTCTTGTAGCAAAATTCAAGCTTAAACTGAAGAAAGTAGGAAAAACCACTGGGCTACTCAGGTATAATCTAAACCAAATCCCTTATGAATACACAGTGGGAGTGAAGAACAGATTTAAGGAACTAGACTTGGTGGACAGAGTGCCTGAAGAACTATGGATTGAGGCTTGTAATATTGTACAGGAGGCAGCAACAAAAACCATCCCAAAGAAAAGGAAATGCAAGAAAGCAAAGTGGCTGTCCAACGAGGCCTTACAAATAGCAGAGAAGAGAAGGGAAACAAAATGCAAGGGAGATAGGGAAAGTTACAGAAAATGGAATGCAGACTTCCAAAGAATAGCAAGGATTGACAAGAGGGCCTTCTTAAATGAACAGTGCAAAGAAATAGAGGAAAACAATAGAAAGGGAAAAACCAGAGATCTGTTCAAGAAAATTGGAGATATTAAAGGTACATTTTGTTCAAAGATGGACATGATAAAGGACAAAAATGGTAGGGACCTTACAGAAGCAGAAGACATCAAGAAGAGGTGGCAAGAATACACAGAGGAATTATACCAGAAAGATCTGGATGTCCCAGACATCCCAGAGAGTGTGGTTGGTGACCTTGAGCCAGACATCCTGGAGAGTGAAGTCAAGTGGGCCTTAGAAAGCATGGCTAACAACAAGGCCAGTGGAGGTGATGGCATTTCAATTGAACTATTTAAAATCTTAAAAGATGACGCTGTTAAGGTGCTACACTCAATATGCCAGCAAGTTTGGAAAACTCAGCAGTGGCCAGAGGATTGGAAAAGATCAGTCTGCATTCCAATCCCAAAGAAGGGCAGTGCCAAAGAATGCTCCAACTACTATACAATTGCACTCATTTCACACGCTAGCAAGGTTATGCTCAAAATCCTACAAGGTAGGCTTCAGCAGTATGTGGACCGAGAACTCCCAGAAGTACAAGCTGGATTTCGAAGGGGCAGAGGAACTAGAGACCAAATTGCTAACATGCGCTGGATTATGGAGAAAGCCAGAGAGTTCCAGAAAAACATCTACTTCTGCTTCATTGACTACGCAAAAGCCTTTGACTGTGTGGACCACAGCAAACTATGGCAAGTTCTTAAAGAAATGGGAGTGCCTGACCACCTTATCTATCTCCTGAGAAATCTATATGTGGGACAGGAAGCAACAGTTAGAACTGGATATGGAACAACTGATTGGTTCAAAATTGGGAAAGGAGTACGACAAGGCTGTATATTGTCCCCCTGCTTATTTAACTTACAGTATATGCAGAATACATCATGCGAAAGGCTTGACTAGAGGAATCCCAAGACGGAATTAAGATTGCCGGAAGAAATATCAACAACCTCCGATATGCAGATGATACCACTCTGATGGCAGAAAGTGAGGAGGAATTAAAGAACCTCTTAATGAGGGTGAAAGAGGAGAGCGCAAAAAATGGTCTGAAGCTCAACATTAAAAAAAAAACTAAGATCATGGCCACTGGTCCCATCACCTCCTGGCAAATAGAAGGGGAAAATATGGAGACAGTGACAGATTTTACTTTCTTGGGCTCCATGATCACTGCAGATGGTGACAGCAGCCACGAAATTAAAAGACACCTGCTTCTTGGGAGGAAAGCGATGACAAACCTAGACAGCATCTTAAAAAGCAGAGACATCACCTTGCTGACAAAGGTCCGCATAGTCAAAGCTATGGTTTTTCCAGTAGCGATGTATGGAAGTGAGAGCTGGACCATAAAGAAGGCTGACCGCCGAAGAATTGATGCTTTTGCATTGTGGTGCTGGAGGAGACTCTTGAGAGTCCCCTGGACTGAAAGGAGAACAAACCTATCCATTTTGAAGGAAATCAACCCTGAGTGCTTACTGGAAGGACAGATCCTGAAGCTGAGGCTCCAATACTTTGGCCATCTCATGAGAAGAGAAGACTCCCTGGAAAAGACCCTGATGTTGGGAAAGTGTGAGGGCAAGAGGAGAAGGGGACGACAGAGGACGAGATGGATGGACTGTGTCATCGAAGCGACCAACATGACTTTGACCCAACTCCGGGAGGCAGTGGAAGACAGGAGGGCCTGGCATGCTCTGGTCCATGGGGTCACGAAGAGTCGGACACGACTTAACGACTAAACAACAAAATGCATCTTAGATATTTTAAAAGGCGAGATTTCTTAGTTTGTAGGTCAGGAATTTGCTTCCTTGGTGGGGAATATTAGCTACAAAAACGCCTGGAGAATGTGAGGGGAAAACCCATTTTCTCACTTTTGGAAAAACAAAACAGCTTTGGAGGGGAAAGAAGAAAGCAGTTTAGAGATTCTATTATTTAACGCTATCCAACAGTTTCAATTTTATCTCCTCGTAGACAAGACACTTCAACAACAACACAAGTGAGTGCTAAAAGCAACCCCAGGCGGTAGGAAAGGCTCACCAGCTGCCGTGTAATAGTAGCATTCGGGAGAAGCTGCTCCCTCGTCCAGGCAGGAGAAGCGGCCTTTGAGGAAGACCAGCACTCGGAGCACAAAGGAAGCCAAGTACATGCTGAGGATGACGATGTCCAGGAAGTTCCACCAGTCTAGGAGGTAGCTGCGAAGGCCCTCGATCCACACCTCCTTGCACTCAAACCAGAAGAAGCCTAGGGAAGACAGGGCCCCGTCCCAGGTGGTTACGAAGTGCCCGGTCCCTGAAAATCACCTGGGTTTTTCTGGTGCCTCGGCTCAGGCGTCTTCCTCCACCTTCCACCCTCCACTGCCATTTCAGCTGTGCTCTACCCCACGCCAGAGACAGGCATGACTGGATTACAGTCAATTATATGACCAACTAAACTGGGCATATTCTAACATCATTGGGCAATTTAATTAGTTTTTCATGCAACATGGGTTTTTTTATATCAAAGTTTCTCCAGTGTTACATTACTTAGGTATGAAAGAGTGAAGGGAAAGAAAGCTGTGGCCGGGAGACAGAATCATCAATGAGCTGAATAATAAAAACCCTGTTTTTCAAACATTTTTGAAGGTATTTTTTTCTCTTTGAAGCTCAAAATGGGGGAAGGGGAGGAGTGAAACCATAATTGACATTTTCATCCACATTCTTTTTTTGTGTAGAGACGTCACATAAATTTAAATCACAATTTAAAAACCCTCTATTCAATATTAACATAATGTAATCAATGTTTCTTTGCTTATTAATAAGCAAGTTAATGTGTGACCATTTTTAATTAACTTTCCAGTCTCTGCTCTCTGCTTGAACGAGCTCTCTTTTGCTCTGACACCTCTGCTTATCAGCCCTCCGGCCACTTCCTCCTCCATTAAGCTTCTCCCCAAATCCTTTCTCCAGCAAGGCTTGGAGACCCCATGAGCCCACCCCACAGACAAATCATCATTCCATTCCTGGTGGAAGCTGGTGTTGCATAGAAAATCTGCTCTCCGTTTTAAAGGAGGGGGGGCGTCTAGATATTCAAGGAGCTCTCTGAACCTGTTGTGGGTGGACGACGTTGAACAGTTCTGGGAAGGACTGGAATGCAGAGCCTGTGGTGCAGTGGTTAAACTGCACTACTGCAGCCAATACTCTGCTCACAACCTGGGTTCAATCAGTTGGCTTGAGGTTCACTCAGCCATCCTTCCTTTTGAGGTCAGTAAATTGAATTCCCAGCTTGCTGGGTGGGACCAATGTGTAGCCTGCATAATTAACTTGTAAGCCGCCCAGAGAGTGCTTTAAGTGCTATGGGGCGGTAGACAAGCAGCATGCTTTTTTGCTTTGCTTTAAAGGCTGAAGTGGATTCCCCACCCTGCTGACCAGCCTCGGTTAGGTGCAGCCCACTGCCAGTCCTGTGTCCATGCCCATTTCCACTGCCAACTCTCCCTTGCCTGTCTAGGAATGCTCTGGAGCCCTGTGGGTGCCCATCATGCCCTTTCTGTGTGCCTGGCATACACTGTGGTCATTGAATAAATAGGTGGCAGTGATCGGATGTGGGCTAACCCTTGCACAACAACCTAGGGAGCATGGCTGGTGGCCACGGTGGCTGGGGTAATCTGGGAGCTGTACCCCAAAAGAGGAAGGACGCTCACACTTGGTGTGCTTTGGAGAATTCACGAGACGGCCTCCGTGGGTCACGGTTGCCCAAGTGAACGCAGAGGCTCTGAAATGGCCAAGATGGACATGGAGGGTGGGAAAAGCCCAGGGTGCAGCCATCTTCCTCACGAGCAGACACCCTCCCCGGCCTCACCACTTGCACCCTTGCCACCTACCTGCCACCCAGATCATGTGGAGGGAGGTCTCCCACAGGCTTTGGTTCCTCCCCTTGAAGATCTCGTGTTTATGCTCCAGGACCAGCGACTCCACCAGCAGGAAGACGAGGAACCAGACGTAGGAAGCGGCATGCAAGAGGAACTTGATCACCGGGATCTTCAGCATTTTGCCAACCTGCCGGCAAACAAGGCCTCCTGAGAGCGTGTGGCGCCCCTTGTTGCACCGATTATGTCACAACGGCTGTTTGGTTTGGTCAGAAATGAATGGATCAGGGCCAGGCTGAGTCATTTTAGCCAGCCACGTGGCAAAGGGCCCATGCATCTGTTTCTGTGTGTGCAAATCTACAAAGAACCCCTGCATGTATCCTCCCGACACCAGAAGGGTGTCCTCTGGCACCAGCCCTCCAGTTCCCCACCGAGCCCCCGTGTAGCTGAAGAAGTGCCCCTGAGGAGGGAAATCCTACAGTGATGGGGTGTGGATATGGAAATGTACATATATATGATACAGACGGGTTGTGGAGATCCGAGGACTGGCACCCGTAGTGTGGACCGCTTAGGGCTTATCTAGATGGGGCCGTTGGTTTCCAAAATGCACCTGGCTTGGTACTGATTTTATGGGTCTTTTCCTCCCCATCCGCACGACGCAAGACTTTCCGCGATGTGAAACGTCTGGGCGTAAACGGCTCACCTTGGATTTGGGGGCAAACCAGTAGACGAGGCACAGGAAGGGCATGGCCAGAAAGATGGAGCAGGAGATGAAGACTTTCCAGAGGCTGGTGCTTCCCCGCCAACCGGGAAGTCTTCCACACCAGATGGACGAGAGCACTTGCTGGCAGATGGGGTGGGCGACAAACTGTGCAGGGAGCAGGTGACACAAGGAGAGCCAGAGTGAGTCAGAACAAGGGTGCGCCTCGCCTGGCTTCCTCTTCCCAAGAAAGGACGGCCAGATGCCTACGAGAGGCACAGGCGCAAGGCATGGAAGCAACAGTCTCACCCAGCCGTTTCCCCCTGGCATTTGGTATCAAGAGGCATCCTGCCTCAGACTTTGGAGATTACAGGCTAGCAGCCATCATGACCAGCAGCTTCCTCTGATTTCCCTTTAAACACACCTGAGCTAGCGGTCTTTCCCACATCCTGTGGCAGTGAATTCCACAGGCCAGTTCTGCATTTTCTGAAGAGGGTTCAAACCTTGGAAAAGTAACTTTTTGGGACTACCAACTGGGGTGGCAGGGAGCTGCAGGACCCATAAGGTACTTTTCCAAATTGGATGGTGTAGCGAACAGCCCTGACCTCACCTGTCCGTCACTGTGGGACATTGGCACAGGAGCCAATGAGAGAAAGGAAGGCGGAGCCAGGGAGGAGGGAGAGGGAAAAAAGGCGGTTGAAGAGGGTCTGGGAGGAGACTGTGTGGGGCTTGAGAGGAGTGAAGTGTGAGTGAGAGAACTGTAAGTGTAGAGATGGGAACAGAGGTTTAGAAGAGTTAAGAAGAAATATTCTAATAAATTCAATATAAGTGATTAGCATCCTATAACACATTATACAAGTACTTACTGATTATCATCTTCCTTTGTTAAATAAAAGATTTATGTTGTGGTATCACACGTGTCCAGACATTTACTTGATATTAAAGAATTAATATCTGGTGGCAGCGAAGAGAAAAGAAGAGCGAGAACCTTGTGAAGACCAGAGAATTAGGGGCTTCAAAGGCGATCGTGACAAAGTGGTGACCAGCGGCGGGATCGAATATAATCCAGTGACGCCGAAGAACAGAAAGGTTCCCAGAGTGGAAAAATATATTTTAGTCAGGGTGATCTGGAGCGGATGGAGTGGGTAACTTTCTAGAGCTTTTCAGGGGGAAAAGCTTAGTGGAGAGGCTCCTAAGCACAGACCGGGGGGGGGGGGGGGGCTAAGATAGGAAAAAACTCTGAGGAAACCATTTCTGGAAAAGGTTTACCTCAAGCGAGAAAAGGACCAGTGGGCTAGCTTGTCCTAAGCTCAAAGGAGAGAGCTCTGAGGGGACAAAGCGGAGGCTAGGGTCGGAGAAGCTGAGGTGATTTAAAACAGCTAAAGCTGGTACTGTTTAAAGCTGATATTTCTGTTTATTTTGGTGGCTGGAGGCAAGGAGAAACTTTGTTTCGTGCTAAGGAACTGGCTGGGAGCCAGAGATCTAAACTAAGTATCATAACCGTGGATGCCAGCAGGAAAGCAACTATCTTACAGCATCTCTAACTCACTGGAGAAAAAAAAAGTGTTCCTTTTGAATCTGAGGCTTGTAAATTGGAACAGAAGCATAAATAAATAAACATGCCTTCCACACGGGGGGAAAAGGCGGCAGAGTTGCCTCATGAGGTTTCAGATGCCTCAGATCAGGAGGGGGAAGAAACTCAAGGAGGAATTACCTCAGAGGGGGAAAGGGAGGCCTCAAAGGGAGAAGCCTCTATAGAATTCAGAAAATGGAAATTAGAGAAGGAACAGGAACGGGAATTCAAGCTACTAGAAATTAGAGCGAGGGCTGAGGAAGGACAGCGAGAGGTAGCCATGGAGCAAGAAAGGATGGCTCTAGAAAAGGAAAGGATGGCATTTGAACTAAGGCGGTTGGAGTTGACGGCCCAGATTAATAATAATAATAATAATAATAATAGCAATTCTACTTCTGAAGAAAGACATGTGTCCAAAGCAGACCTTAAAAGATTCCCCTTATTTAGAAAAGGCGATGATCCCGAAGCGTTTATTATTCTGTTTGAGCGTGCATGTGAAGATTTTGAAGTGAGGGGATCAGAACGTATGATCGTGATGAGGTCCCAAATAAGTGGTGAGTTAGCCGAAATATACTCCCAGATGCCATTGGAAATAGTGAGGGATTTTGAAGAATATAAAAAGTTGGTATTCTCAAGGTTTGGCATCAATGCTGAGCATATAAGGCGGAAGTTCAGAGCCTTGACCAAGAAACCTGAGGAATCTTTTTCCCAATTAGGGGCAAACTTGACCAAATATCTTGACAAATGGCTTCAACAGGAAGGAGTTGAAACAGTACTAGATATTAAGAACATCATGGGGCTTGAGCAGTTCTATTCACTTCTACCTGGAGACCTGAGGTATTTAGTGAGGGATAAAAAGCCCAAAAATATTCAAGAAGCAGGAGAGGCCGCAGATTTTATTTCACATATACGAAACCCAAATTTTTCTGAGGTAAAAGTGGGAAGGAAAACCTGGGAGGACAGAAAAAAAGACCCCAGAAGTTTCTTCAAGAACCAACAGGCAGTGGGAAGCCATTTTGTAGGCAAACCCTCAGAACAGAGCCAGAGAAAATACAAGAACTGGGAAGGAAAGGGAGATAAAACCCCTAGTTTCCACCAGAACTTTAGATCTTGTTTCGGCTGCGGAGAGAAAGGCCATTTCATGTCTCAATGTGCTAAGACTAGAGAGGGTGGGCAACAAAAAGGAAACTTAATACTGCCTAAGTCAGTGTACTGCGTGCATCAAAACAAAGTTACCTCAGGGGAGGTCGAAACAGTAACCCCTAATACAAGTACGGCTAGGGCAGAGAGTCATGAACAGCAAGCAGAACAGCTGCCTGAAGCAGAGATCCTCCATTGTTATATAATCAAAACCAACCAGGAGCTTTTTAAAAGTTCTGGAGATAGCATTTATATAAATGAGACAAAATTTATGGCTCTGAAAGACTCTTGCTCTCAAATTACCTTATGCCATTCAGACATAATCCCTCCAGAGTACATATCGAAAGGGGAAAGACTGACAGTTAAAGGGATTGGATCGGAAATAATCACCCTACCAGTGGCTGAGGTAGCTATAAGATATCAAGGGTGGAAAGGAATATGGAAGACAGGTGTAGCAGACCTGCACCCTGCTTAATCGGGATTGATCTCACTGAGCATGTTAAAAGGGTTTTAGTGCAGACTCGCTCCCAGCAGAAAGATGAAAGAAAAGCAAAGGAAAAAGGTGAAATTCCTACAGAGCTGGTGGGAGAAAATGATACTACAGCTGAATTATTACCTATTAAGATTCCCCAAGAAAGTACATTTAAAAGGGAACAAAAAGCAGATCCCACGCTGGAGCAATGCTTTAAGAAAGTGGGCGAAGGTCTGTTAACCCCTGAGAGTCTAGAAAGGTTCTTCATAGATAAAGACTTTTTGTATAGGGAGATCTTAGTGAATCCCAGAAGGGGAGGGGAAACTCTTCACAAGCAACTAATAATTCCTTTCAAATATTGGGGGGGGGGGATAATGGAGAGGGGACACGCTGACACCTGTTCGGCGCATTTGGGCATCACAAAAACTAAACAAAGAGTAGCCCAAAACATTTACTGGCCTGCAATGGGGAAGCAGATAAAAGAATTTTGCCAGAGGTGTGACGTATGTCAGAGGCAAGGGAACAGCCATGACAAAACTAAAGCCAAGCTATGCCCTTTACCTATCATTTCTACCCCTTTCCAACGCATTGGGTTGGACATAGTTGGACCATTGCCCAGAGTTACCAAGAGGGGAAACAGATTCATACTGACTATCGTTGACTATGCCACACATTATCCCAAAGCAGTTCCCCTGAGAAATATTGAGACTCAGACCGTTGCAGATGCTCTGCTGAATTATATGTGTCGCATGGGGTTTGCTTCTGAAATAGTCACGGATTTAGGAACCTCTTTCACGTCCAAGCTGATGAAAAGGTTATGGCAACTCTGTGGTATTAAGCATATTACCTCTACCCCATATCATCCTCAGACCAACGGGTTGGTGGAGAAATTCAATGGGACCCCCATGCGTATGGTTAGGGCATACACTGCAGGGAATCCCAATGATTGGGATCATAGATTACAACAGTTACTATATGCATATAGATCTGTGCCCCAAGAAAGCACCGGGTTCAGCCCTTTTGAATTATTGTTTGGACGGAAGGTGCGGGGACCCCTAGACTTACTCCGGCAAAGCTGGGAGGAACGGGAGGAATCAGAGCCTGAATCAGTAATGACATGCATTGACAACTTAATGAACACCTTGAAGGAAAACCTAGAAATTGCTGCCAAGAATTTACAGGTGCAGCAAAAGAAACAAAAGGTCTGGTACGACAGGAAAGCCAGAGAGAGGACTTTCAATCCTGGAGATGAGGTTCTTATGCTAAGACCTATCAAAGGGGACATGATAAAATTAAAATGGGCAAGTCAATTTAGAAAGACAGCCAAAATGAAAGAAGAAAATCACAAGATTCATAAAGACAGAGGGGAAGGTAGAAAATTGTTCCAATCTGGTCTGATCAAACTTTGGGGCAAGAAAGAAAAGGTTGTCCTATATAAGAAAAGAAAAAAGCCCAAAAGGAAACATGAATGGCCATATTGGGAAGGCAGGGGTGTACCATATCAAAAGAGAAATAGTTTAGAAATTAGCCTTACTCGGTTAGTGGTGCAAACAACAGAAAGATTGAGAGTAGGGTTCGAACTTTCTAGGCACTACCGAAAGGGTTTACCCAATAGCATAACGATAGCTGCTCTAGTAATAGAAGAGAAACTCTGTAGAGCAGCTAAAATAACAAAGCTGAAAGAGAGATGGAAGATTGAGCCGGTGGCAGGCCGTGTCCAGAGAGGTCCCGAGAGCCAGAGAAGCTTCACCATCGCGGAGGTGTCTGGATTCGAACCAGGAGCCGCGCCGAGCCAGGCAGATGACAGCGGGAACCTTCACCCGAGGATGTTCCTGAGAGGGAGGCTGCAGGCTGACAAAAGACCCCATCCTTCGGTGGTTCGTGAGTATCGTGAAGGTGCGAAGGGGGGTGGACTTCACCACAACATAGGCCATGCAGGAGGGAAGGACAATTTTTTTTTTGGCATTAACCCTCCACCATGACTACGATTCGGGACTATCGAAAAGAGCAAAAATGGGTTGATGAGGTGGAACCCTAAATGCCACACAACTTGGTGGGAAAAAAAAATGGTAAAAAGAGACTCAAAAGTGTCAAGGTGGCAGATGCTCTATCGCGGAGATCCAAAGACTGAAGATGAGGAAAATGGACAATGGTAAAATGCAAATGCAATGAAATGTAAACTGTGCAAAATTAAAGGTTATAAAAAGTGTATTCAAATGGAAAATGTGGAAGTAGTAAAAATGTTAAGTAATGTTGAAGGTATACCAGTGTAAATGACAAAAATTGGGATTAATGGAACTAAAGGAAAAAGTGAAATGCAATGTTTAATGTAACGACAGCATAAAAGTATTTTTAAAGGGTAAATAGGTTCAAAGGTAGTAAGATCCGTTGTAATGTTGTAAAATTTGATGGAGTCCTTCATGATAGCTCTTCGTTGTTCATGAGGGTAAACCACTATAGGTTTTACCCCATGAAACAAAAATTTTAAGGCGGGAGGTGTGTAGCGAACAGCCCTGACCTCACCTGTCCGTCACTGTGGGACATTGGCGCAGGAGCCAATGAGAGAAAGGAAGGCGGAGCGAGGGAGGAGGGGGGGAGGAGAAAGGCGGTTGAAGAGGGTCAGAGAGAGAACTGTGTGTGGCTTGAGAGGAGTGAAGTGTGAGTTAGAGAACTGTAAGTGTATAGATGGAAACAGAGGTTTAGAAGAGTTAAGAAGAAATATTCTAATAAATTCAATATAAGTGATTAGTATCCTATAACACATTATACAAGTACTTACTGATTATCATCTTCCTTTGTTAAATAAAAGATTTATGTTGTGGTATCACACGTGTCCAGACATTTACTTGATATTAAAGAATTAATATCTGGTGGCAGCGAAGAGAAAAGAAGAGCGAGAACCTTGTGAAGACCAGAGAATTAGGGGCTTCAAAGGCGATCGTGACAGATGGTTACCCACAAAAGCTCACTCTGAAATAAACCTGTCCGTTTTCAAGATGCCACCATTCTTTCCTTAATCAGATGACTCCTCCAGAATTTTTTGGAACTCATCAAATCCATTCAAACTGTCAGAGTTTTGTTTGCAACCCTGCATGCTGTCTGTGGCTTTTGTGATGGGGAGGGACTTTTTCTGGGCTGGGGTGATTGTCTCTCTATCCAGCACTAACCAATCGTTCCTCCCAGCTTTTAATTTCAAAGAGCCCCGTCTCTCTGCTGAGTGTCTTTTCCCTCTCTTTAGTCTGTTGGTGGCAGTTGTTTGTTTGCTGTTGATCTATTTGCAGCTGTAAGTAATGAAGCATTTTTATTCTTTCTCCTACACATGTCTCAGAGTGAGTTATTGATACTTTAAGGGCCAGTTATTCAGAAAGGGATGGACTATAATATAGGGAACTTGTAGCTGTTTTTCTCTGTGGGTCTCTGTCCTTCTACTGCATGGCAACAGTAAATTTTACCAGAAATTCCAAACTCTGCAACACAAACGTGGCAAATTTCTTTAGAAACAAGCAAACCACTCTGTGGGTCAAAAAGTCAGATCACTCAGGGTTGTATGGCACGTGTGACAACATACCTTAGTTTAGACAGCCCTCCGGTGCAGGAAGCTGTTTGCAAAGCGAGCGTAGCCTACCACAGGCAACACGTGCAGATGGGCAGCTGTTTGGCCACATCTGGCAGGGACGCAGATGAGTGAGCTGTTGGCGCAGAAGGCCAGTTGCATCCAGTCAGGAGCAAACAACCCTGATTCTAACCTTGCTCAATCCATTTGTTAGTCCCAATGCCACTGAATAAATTAATGGGAGTCTGGTGAGTCCACTCTCTTGTTTAAATCTCACTGATCCAATGGGTCTACTCCAACCGGGACTAACTCTTCCGTTTAGCCCTGAATCTAAGACCTGGCCTTGGAAACAGGTACTGGGGCCCATCAGAGTCAAGGATAACTCTCACGGTGCTCTGCCTCTCTTGCGTCCAAACATTATTTGGAAGAGGGGGGGGCACTAGTACCAGCCTGTGAGCTTCCCCTCCCACTACGCGGACACCACCGTTCCCCGTTCCGTAGCAGCTGCCTCTTGAGCCACCCCTAGGATTCTGTTTAATTCTGAAATTACTGTTACGCGCCCACGTTCACGGCTTAGGTTGAGGACGGGTGCGGAAGATTCAAGACATAAAGATACAAGGAAATGCTGTTTTGCAACTGTCTTCAGGTGTCAGCTGTCCTTTAACCTCTCTTCCCGCCCCCCCCGCCATGGTAAAAGAGCTTGCAGTCCAGGAAGGGACCCTCAGGGCTGCCAGGCCCCAATAAAGGGTCCCTTTTGTCTTTCACCCCACGGAGGTCCCCTCCTCCAGCTGCGCCCGGGCCCCCCCGGCCAGCTCACCCGCTTCTGGTTGTAGTTGACGGCCAGGCGGAGCCTTGCTAAGTTGGGGATCCCCTCTTCAAAGGCCTGCTCGTCCACGCCCTCCTCCTCTTCCGCCGCGGCATCATCCCCCATGTCGTTGAGCACGGCGGTCACCTCGCTCTGGTTGCGGCACATGCCCAGCAGCTCGAAGGCAAACTCCTGGCAGAGCTGCTCCAGGGCCAGGTACTCGGGCTGGGCAGGAGCAGAGGGAGAGAAGGAGAAGCAACCTCAGGCTTGGGCGGGGGGGGGGGGGCACCCCAGAGAACCTCTCCCCACATCTCGACAGTGCCTCTTCCCCCCAATCCTGCTTCACTCACGGCCTGTAGCCATTTCCAGCCCTTGCCGGGACAGTGGGGGTTTTCTCCCTGGCCGCTTTCAAAGGTCCAGCGATGCTGGGGGTGCAGCTGCCCAGCTCCTTCTCAGCAGCCCGAGAGAGAAAACGTTGCCACTGCTTCGTAGAGCCTGGGTTATTCGCAAACAACCAGGAAGGGGTAGCCACGGCAGTGAAGCCACATTAGAATCGTGCACGCTTTCCAAAAACCGGACTGTCCTTTGGTCAGCCACAGCTCAAGAAAAGGTTAGATGAAGCAGCTTCCCTGGGCCAGTGGAGACAGGAAACAGAAAGCCAGCAGAGCTGCCACCCTCACCGCTGTGAGCAAGTGGGCACGCCGGGCCTAAAGGTCTCCTGGTGAGGTCTGATCTCCCTGTCCTGCCACCTTCACAGAACCGTCTTAAACACGAACCATCCTGACTAAATCAAAGCAGATCACTTTGCAACAGTTCTGGGTCATCTGCCAGCTATGCAAGATCAATGTTAGTTCAAAATGACTTTGCTGAACATGAGCTGCGCTTTAACTCGTTTGTTTCTCCCTCTGTCTTCATAAGCAAGGGGTTCTTGGTTTAGAATTTACAGCCCAGATTAAGAATGAACAGCCGCCTGAGATTTGCCCGGCCCTCTCTCTGGGGACTTAAAAATATATATTTTAAAACCTTATTTAGGCAGGCTTCTTAATTTATGCCATTGTTAAGTGCTCCATTTTGTGTTTAAGTTAACACCTGCAGCCATCTATTTAATTTTAGCTTATCATGTTTTATGCTGTCCTGTATTGTCTTTTATTATTGTACACCTCCCAGAGTGACCAGTGGTCAAACGGGCCATCTAGAAGTCCAAAAAATTAAACAGAAAACAATTCAATAAATTCTAAAGGGCAGGAAACTCATCTTTAACGCATCACTCTTTGAGGTATTATATATATACGTATGTACGTTTGCTTTCTAGACTGCCTTTCGCGAGAGAGTTGGATGGATGCAAATATGAAACTGAACTATCCCGGAATCCCCAAATTTTGCCATTCTGAAGACTAATCGAGTGAGGCCCAAGGACAGGATGTGTTTCCAATTTCTGCAGGAGCAGAATTATTTTGCTCGGGCGCCTGCCAAGAGGGTCACCATTGAAAGCAAAGAAGACCCACAGGGCCGTGATGCCCCCACCCTGGCCCACCCCATTCCCACCCACCCCCACCCCGCCGGGGCAAGAAAGGCAGACCTTGAATTCCGGCTCCTTCTTCGAGAGGCGCTTGAGTTCTCGGCTGAGCTTGAACGCCGTCAGCATGGCATCGTCGCTGGCAATGGACAGGTGGGCCCGGCTGGCGATGCCCTTGTAGGTGTTGATGCGCGAGAGCGAGAACTTGAGCAGGTCGAACTTCCGGCCGTTGGAGCATTCCAAGCAGGCGCACGAGACTTTGTGCGGGCGTGAGATGTCGTGGCCTTTCTTCCTCAGCATGTCCACGATTTCGTAGAGGTCCTTCTCGCACGCCAAGGTCAGGGGGGGTGACGCCGGGGGCGAAGCGCGAGTTGTCGATGGCGTTGTCGAAAAAGGCCAGCGAGAAGGACTTGATGTCCATCTTGAGGCTTTTCTCCTGGTCCAGCCGGTCCAGGAGCATCTTGACCACGTGGGGCTGGTTGGTGTCCACGGCCACCAGCAAAGCCTCGTGGACCTGCCGGAAGTCGAACTTCACCACCCTCAGCAACGTCTTGGTGATCTCCTCGTGGCCTGTGCGGATGGCCAGGTTGAGGGCCTCTCGCCAGGCACGGTCCTCGGCATCGTCCAGCTGCCTCAAGATCCCGTCACTCACCTCCAGCAGCTGCTGGACCTTCACCAGGTGGCCGTCCTGAATCGCACCGAGAAGACCCTCCGGGAACTTCAGCTTCTTGTTCACAATCTCCTTCCAGTTGGGTTGCTAAAGGATCGGATGAGAAGAAGACCATTATTGCTGAGTTGTTATTGTTGAGATGTCTTCGTCCTTAAAAGACACAGGCACAGGCAACAGATGCTTCAGTGGAAATATTGGGTGCTTTAGGCTAAGAAAGTCCACCAGAGATGGCTCAGCTCATGTCTGTTGAACAGGAATAACCGTTTCAGATGCTTGTAATCAGGCAAAAATGGGGGGGGGGGGGGAATTAGATTTATGACCTCACAGAATCCATTAAGGGATAAGGCAGGAAAGGGAGCCCTAAATGTGCTCACAGGTGAGAGAGTCTCCCTGCCACCTCCTCCAGTCAGAAGCCACCCACACCTGCCTCCAGGAAAAGGTGGAGAAGGGGCCCATCTCTGGGGGAAGGAGTTAAGTTCTCTGTCTCCCCCTTCCCTTGGTCAAGGGGTTCGGAGGGAAGGGTGGACCAGCCTCCTCTACCTTTCCGAGTTTGCCCTGCAAGCGACCTCTGATGAAACACTCTTGTCCCCACAGCTGTTAAAGCGCACAGGAGCCCTGTTCCCCACTCCGCATGGCGGCCTTGCCAATCCTTGGCCAAGCAGCTAGTGGGTGATGAGGCACTTTTTCGAGGTGAGTTCCCAGAATGCTCACGGAACTAACTAACGGGTGAGCTCCTTCGTTGCGTCCAGCATCCTGAAAGAAGGACTTGTTTTTTTGGGACTGAAAAGCGAGGGGGAGAGGGGGCCGGAAAGGCAAGGAGGGGGGTTGCTATTCCCCAAGCAGCAGAAAGGGCCCCCCAGCCCCCCTGATTTAGGGCACAAACCCCAATTCTTGTATGCCGGGAGGGGAGGGGAGGAAGACAGTCTCTTAGCAGTGGGTATTATGGGTTTGACCCAACTCCGGGAGGCAGTGGAAGACAGGAGGGCCTGGCGTGCTCTGGTCCATGGGGTCACGAAGAGTCGGACACGACTTAACGACTAAACAACAACAAAATTACGGGTTACTTTCGTGTTCCAGGGTTTAAAAACATGATCTGTTTTTGACTATTGGAATGTGCTCTGGTATAGAGCGCAATATAAATAATATTTATATCGATGCCACTCAGGAGAGGTCTATTCGGATGCCAGCCATCCTGCTTGACGGCTTGTCTGAGGGTCTCCCGGCCCCCAACATGATGTGGGACCTCCCGTGGCAAGGCGGCACAGAGCAGAACCATCTTCTGTGGCTGTGTCTATCAGATCCTCCCGCTCAGAAAGGTTTTGAGCCTGGAAGCAGTGGAAAGAACGGAGCCGCCCAGGCCGTTCCCTGGCCTCTCCTGGGCATGAACTCCCCATTGCCTGCTCAGTAATTAAATCCCTGGCACTGTGGAACATCTCTCTCCCCCCCACACACACACACACTCCTGGCCTCTCATGGTTGTGCGCGATGGAGTACACAGCTGGGAAGAATCACCTTGAGGCAGAGCAGCCCAAGGCCAGGCAAAGTGGCCATCTGGGGAAGCTGCACAGGAAGGCGGGAGGTGTGTGTGTGTGTGTGTGTGTGTGTGTGTGTGTGTGTGTGTTGACTTGCAAACAGCCACTCTGTAAGGCTTCAGCTGCTAATCAGCGATGACTGCGAAGATGTGCCAACGTGCCCGGGCATACACCGCAGCATCAGGCACTCCATGGCCTTGGAAGCCTCCCCGTTTTTGAGCTCATGCACGTGTCCTGGGAGATGCAGCACTGCGCACCGTTTCTTGGCTGGAACAGATCTCAGCCGAGTTACATTTCTGGCCTGCAAGAAGGCAGCTGGGGGGGATTCAGGAAGCGGTAGCCCCTAACATCCAGCTAAGTGTAAGGTTTGCAAGCTTCCGGGCTGGACCGACCGGTGGGCCGCTCCACCGTTCCTCCTGCCCGGAGCCTGCCCTACCCTCCCTCCGTCCCTCTGCCTCTCTCAGCTTCTGCCCTGCTTTTTGGTAGAAAAAGGCCCTGGATCGAGAGGGAAGAAGCGAGAGAAGCCGAGAATGGGTGAAGCTGTGTGGAAGGATCAGTGGAAGCCTGGAGGGCGGCACCGAAGTTCCTCCCCCCCCCCCCCCAGTGGGCCAAGCCGGACCTTGCTGCAGGGGTCAACGGCAGAGGGAATGGAAGTGTGTGTGTGTGTGTGTGTCTTGTGCCATCAGGTTGCTTCCAAATTATGGCGAGTCTGGTAGAGTGTCCAGCGTTTGAGGTCTTTAAAGAAGTGGTTTTACCAATGCCACCCACCCCTCGTGAGCTTTCTTGGCTGAGCAAGGATTCAAACGCCTGTCTCAGTCCATCACTCCTTCCACGACACCATCTAGGGCCCGTTTTCTTCTACCTCCGGCTGTGCAGACTGAAGAGGCACCTCCCGCTGAGTCGGATGGCCGGTCCTTCTGCCGCCGCCCTGCCCAGCTCACGGGGGACCAGCAAGGGCAAGAGGGGGGGGGCTGGCTCTCTCTCAAGGGTGTCACGCTGGAGACCCTCTCTGGGTCCAGCCCTCCCTGGCTAGAGGCAGGCAGGCCGGCAGCCGGGAGTCTCTCGTCCAAACACAAACCAAGCCCGACTCTGCCTGTCCTTGGCAATGGGGTGAGGAGAGGGGGTTCCCTCTGGTGACAAAATGCAAACCCACCTCCCTGCAGGGGGACCATGACAGGCCGCGAGGTTCCCCCGAAGTAGGAGAGTGGGGCTGGAGAGGCCCCTGGCCGAGGACTTACCATGACGCCCTCGAGCTCGGAGGCCATCTCGCTCAACCGAGGGGCCAGCGGCTCACTGCGGCCTTGTGCCCAAATGCGTGACTTGCAGTGGGGGGCGCCGGCTTTGCCCCCCACCAACCCCCAAGCTTGCCGGTCCCAAACCAGACAGTCCAAGCCAGAGGGGGCCTGCAGGCCAGGGTCCTCCTTCTGCCCAAGGCGGCGCGGCTTTTATCTCCGCTCCTCTCCCTGGACTGGCAAGGGAGGCACCTTGTTTTTCCCTGCCAGGGGCATGGGCAGGCAAGAGAGCAGCGGGGCCCACCTGTCCCTCCCCAAGGGGCTGGGTTGCCACATGAACGCTGCGGGCAGACAGTCCCTGGCAAGCCTTTCCCCAACGTCCCTGGGGGGCCTCGGCTGTTTGTCACCGACAGCATGGCTCTCCTCTGCCTCTCCTCTCTCCCTTGACTTCCAGGCAAAGGGGAGCCACTTCCGAGTAGTACTCTCTGCCCAGAAAGCTCCATTGTGAGCCAGCATCGACCGGAGAGCACAGAATTGTTGTTCTTATTCCCCTAGCCATTGCTGGGCCAGCACTTCCACTGAGCAAGCCTTCCCCACGGCCCCCTTCGCCAGGCAGTCCCCAGCCCCTTGGGCTCCAGTCAGCAGACACGGGGAGTCTGGCTGAGAAGGACCCTGCCTGGGTTCTTTGGGGAGCTGCTACCCAAAGGTTGAAGCCGGTGCGGCAGGGTCACCCTGTGTAGAACAGGGCTTCTGGCCCTACCGATATTCTGGACTTCAGTTCCCGGAAGCCACGGTCGTTGGCCATGCTGGGTGCGGCATTTGGGAACAGAAGCTGGAAACAGCTGGGCAAAAATCCCGTTGCCTACACGTGTGGCGGGCAGAAATTACCAAAGAATCCTGCCCCAACTCCGGCTGGCTCTCTGGCCCATGTGCCTCTTCTCACACTGGTTGTGAAGCTGGTCACATCACAGGGAGCCTGCCAGAGCGGGGTGGGTGGGATGCTGACCCCATTTCTCCTGTGCTTCTCATTTAGGGAGAACCACCAAGGCCCTGGGCAACCAGGGAGACCACAGCTGCGATCCAAGGAGATCTGCAAGCAGGATCTGAAGGCCTTAGGAATGGACCTCAACAGATGGGAAACCTTGACCTCTGAGCATTCAGCCTGGAGGCAGGCGGTGCAGCATGGCCTCTCCCAGTTTGAAGAGACCCTTGTCCAGCAGGCCGAGGCCAAGAGGCAGTCCCGAAACCAGCAAAACCAGGGAGCTGGACAGGGGACAGATTGTATTTGTCTTCAGTGTGGAAGGGATGGTCACTCTCGAATTGGCCTTCTCAGCCACACTAGACGCTGTTCCAAGTCCTCTATTCAGAGCACGTTACCATAGTCTCTCGAGACTGAAGGATGCCTAATCTGGGCAACCAAAGACGGAGAATCATAGCTATGGAACGCAGCTTTATGCATTCATTTTGTTTTCTGGGAAAGGCTGCTTGTCAGACATGACTCAAGCCGCACGAGATCTACTCTGGTGTGAACAGGAAGTCCCCTTCTTGGCCAAAGCTCCTACCTAAGTATTCCGACAGTGGAACCCATGACCTCAGGGGGAGGTGGTGAGCACACCAACGCTGGAGGCACCCAAGAGAAAACTGGGCACCCCTCTGTCAGATCGGCTTCGATTGGGGTTCCTGCACTGAGCAGGGGGTTGGCCCTCATCGGCCCCTTCCAACCCCACGATTCTATTTTACTCAGAGCCACCACCAAGTAGTGGCATTGATTTTCTCTCCCTTCCAAGCAGCAGCCTTGCTCACAAGCAAAGGTGGCATCTGTGAGCTCTGTAGAATCTCAAAGTGAGGGATGCCCCCCTCCGGAGACCACACCATACCAGCAGGCAACAGCCCCCTCCCCCCCCAAATCACCTCCTGATGCAGGGGAAGGAGTGAGGAATGTTCTCTTGGTGACAGGTGTGAGACTGAGCACCCCTCTCCGGGGATGCAGGTCAGGACATGCACACCCGACACTTCCTGTTGTCAGTTTTTGTCCTCCAACTACGAGCAGGGCCAGATCCTCTATGAAGCTGAGTCAGCCAGCTGCTCCAGGCAGCCGCTTGCGGCCACGAAAGGGCAGCCAACAACTTGTGATTTAATTTGTTTTGATGGAGCTTCTACAGGCAGAGAAAAGGGCCCTGGGAATTCTCTACCTTTCCTGACCAGATCACTTGGCTGTAAATTTGGATTTGAGTGAGCCAAGGGTTACCCCACTTGCAGCTTGCTGACAACCCCCCCCTCCCCCCGTTCATTGCATGCATAACTCTCCTTTCCCCAGCTCTGCTCACAGAAATATGGCCCCAGCCCTTTCAGGCACCAGAAGACAAACCCCAAAGGAGCAAAACTCGTGAACAGATGGATAAATGAAACAACGATCCACACCCAGCCATTTTTCTTGAAGGCAAATTTTAGAAAATGTTGTTTATACAGACTGTGGACTTCAAGAATCTCTTGTGAGCAGCTTTTCTGCACCCAAAACAATGTCTCCACAGGAAAAGCACTGAGCCAGGATACCACCTTGTCAGGCTGCAAAAGAGAGAGGGTTCAGCACAGGCCTTCCAGGTGAAAAACATGCTGAGCAGCCAAAAAAAGAGGCCACCAGGCCACATGGGAATCCAGGGCTGATGAGGGCTGCCCCCCCCCCAGTACCCTTCTTCTTCATGTGGAGAAGGGGAGCAGAGAAGGGAGGTGAACCGGGATTGTCCTTCCTGTCCTCCACCAAGCCAAGCCACGAGCAGAGGAAGGTCCTCTGGAGGGCAGTCTGCCCTTTGAGCCAGGGAATTGGGGGGCCGGGTAGCTTGGGAAGAGGGGCCCCTTAAGCAGCCTTCCCCACCTCATGCCAAACCAAGCACCCCTCCCTGTCTCTCCCTCTCCCCTGCTTTGCAGGGCAGGCCCAGTCGGTGCTGGCAGGGGAGAGTTTGTGCCGCGCATCTGCTCCCAGCATGGCGGGTGTCCCTTGGGACCTTCCGGTTCTGGTCCAGTCCGTGTCCCAGCTGCTCAACACGGGGCTACACAGCCGTGGCCAAAGGGAGCTGCTCTTTCGCCCTCCTACTCCACCCAGAGCCAGGAGGGGCCACTCCCCGAAGGTCCAGCCTGCTCCCCACAGCTGCTGGCGTGGCTCTCCACTTCTGAAGCAGGGAAACGGAACTGGCAGATGGGGCAGTCAATCCAGGCCTCGGCGGGCTCTTCCCACCACGACGACGACGACAACGGAGAGGACAAAGCGTCGGCTTCACCATCCTCTTCTCCACAGCCGGAAGCGTGAGCTGCTAAGAGGCTGGTGGGGAAAAAACCTATAGAAAGAGATACACAGGATGAGGATGAGATGGGCAGGCCTGCCTCCCACCCTCATGGTCCCCAAAGCAGGCACACCAGACAAGGAAGGAATGCCATCACCAACACATCTGATGCTTCCTGTGTTCCTGTGATGGGCTGCCAAGTTGCTTCTGACTTAGGGTGACCCTGATCGGGTTTTCAAGGTGTACGAGAGGTTTAAGGAGCGGTCTACCGACGTCACCCGCTGAGTGGGGATTCGAACCCAGTTTTCCCGAGACCCAGTCTGAGGTCTTATCTACTGGCTCTCTTCAGTGAGTTAGATTCCTTTACTTGAAGGATTGGTATGTTTCCTTTCTGAAGTGACTAACAGCATCTAAATAAATAACAAGCTAAATAATGGTGGTATCAAGGAAGAGAACTGCAGTTAAAATCCAGAGCAAAGCACATAGCACCCCCCAAAAGAATAAAATACACTTTAAAATAAAGAGCAGAAGTTAATGAACCATTTGGCAAAAGGGAAATGATACAGGCCTACTCCTGTCTTCTGCCTAATTGCATGGAGGGGGCTGGTCACAGGACAGCCACACCTTTCCACCCTTGACCTCTCCACATTCAGCATGGATATCTGAGGGGGGCGGGGGTGTCCAAGCGCATTCAGAACACAATTTGAATCCCTCTTTCCACTTCTGAATGAAAGGCACAACGGTGGGGAGGGGAGGAAGTAAAGAGGTGGCATACAGTATGTAAGAAACCAAGTGCATGAACAAAAAGGAAGCAGCATTTAAAAGCAAGCAAGCATTAGCTGCAGTCCTAGATAAACAGTGGATCCCCTGACTGTACACAGATGATCAACCTTGATTTCTTTTCAACACCAAATCCATTTTTGCCCGGGCCTTTAAAAACTTTTTTCAAAAACTGATGAATTTGATTTGCTTTTTCACTGCTTAAATCATTTTTAGGCCTCCCGTGTGGTACTATACTCTTTCTTCTCTGCTTACAATACTGCTGCTGTTGTTGCTGCTGCTTTATAGTGGACACTGCCCTGGGAGCCCTGCTGCAGGACAGGCGGTTTACGCGTTTTAAAACTAAAGACACAGGCCGAGTTATCCGCACTTATCCTCTGCATTGCTCTGTGAGCCGTTTCCATCGGCCATGCAGTCACTTACCAGCACAAATGGGGCATGTGCCCAGCGCCTCACTTCCTCCTTCTGGGCGGCCCTCTTCCTCCTCTCTTTTGTCTTCTTCCACGTTCCCCCTCTTTCTCTTCCAGCTTTGGGCTCCTGGAGAATGACTTCTGGACCTCACAGAAGAAACGGCCACAGACCTGCAAAGAGACATAGAAAGAAAGAGGGAGGGAGCGAGCGAGGGGAATAAAGATTAATTTAGATGTTCAGGTCTGCAAGATGGGTTGAGAAAGGACAGACCCAATAATTTTGATGGGACTTGAGTTTGCTATGACTCCTAGTTATTGATTCCAATATAGCTGTTTTGCAATTAAATTGGGATCCAATCTTTCCATGTACTAAAAGCAGGTTACAAAACAGGACAGTTCTTTGAAACTGTTACCCTACGCTTTTATCCCAAAAGCTTACGAGGCCGTTTATAACAAACGCAAAGGCACCCATCAAAAGCACAACACAACAAAAGTAAAGTTAGAAAAGCTTATAAAACAGCGGCAACCCAATCTGAAGGGTATCTCTCGAAGCCGAACAAGACAAGAAGGGCCTGTCCATGAAGCAACATTCCCAACCACTTTTGAAGAACCATTAAACCTGGCAACTATCCAATTTAAAAATACCTATTTTTAAAACTCAAACTATCCAGTCAAGAATTGTGCAGCTTGGCTCTAAGCCCTGGTGGCTCACGGTTCCTGGAAAGGTCTGTGTTTTGTACTAACCCAGGTAAGAGGAAGCACTGCTGTATAGAGAGAAAAATGGCTGCAAATTTGCTCTGCAGAGCAACCGCCCTCCACCCCACCTCTTCTCTGGGCGTCTCATCCATCTTTTGAAATGTGAGGTGATGCCTAAGGAGGACAATCAGAGTTGAACGGGAAGGAAAAAAAACCCCAGGTGCAAGTCTTATTACCTCCTCACATTGCTACACGATCCCCTTCTTCTACTTGTTTTCACTCGATCCCTTCCTTTACCTAATTTCGGCTTGGATCCTGCAGGATAAAGCAAGCAGTTAAGACAGACCAATGGGCATAGGGTTCAACTGTCCCAAAGAGACGAGACCAGAGAGAGAGAGAGAGAGAGAGATCTCCAACAGGTGAAAAGGTCATGATCACAAAGCAAGATCATCCACCTGGCAATCACCTTTCACCCTCACAGATCAAGCCCTTTTACTCAGAGATCAGCACTGTAAGAAGGACAGCATTAAAACTCACTTGGGCCAATGATTACCATTTCTGAGATTCAAACTTGGGAGGTTCTCAAGCAAGCTTTTTTTCTTCTTGTTGGCTTTGTTAAAGAAAGCTGTGAAGGTGGCAGCAGCCAGGATGGGTGGGGAGCTGGTTGAGGACGATGACACTGGGGGAGACGTTTTTAGAAAGAACATCTCTCTCCTTATATGTTTCTGCAATGTCACCACCGCCCTCCAGCCAGTAGTCGCCCTGCCCTGCGGCTAAGGCCTTTGGGGTGAGGAGGCACAGTTTAAGTCAGGAAAAGGGCATGGATGGCAAGGTACACTCCAGTCTACTCAATTTATTGGTCTCCTGCAAGGCAGGAGTTTTGCCAACAGCCCAGTTTACCCGACAGGATTTCTATGAGCATCAGAAGATAACAATATCATGTTGTACATGGCCCTCCCTCTCCTAAGCTAGACCACCCGGATTCTTCTCCTCTTTGGGCGTTAGTGTACGTTTGCCATTCCTATAATCATTACGGTCGAACTCTTCTGCAACTCGAACCAGGGACGAAACAGCCGCCGGGCCCGGAAGAGGCTGCACGTAGGGCCGTTTCCCCCTCTAGTGGCCGTGAGCAAGCTGCACGCAAGTCCCAGGCTTCCCTTTAGGGCTACCCGAAACGACCCAAAAGCTGAAATCCTGCTGCTTAGCGTAGTCAGTCGCTCTGCAGCGGGCCCACCAAGTCAGTGGGGATTTGGCGAGCCAACCCCTTGGTAAGTTCCACTGACTCCAATGGCTTGCTCTAGTGCACCTCCCGGCGCTAAGCAGCGGGATTTCAGCCACGGTGCAGCAGCCACATTTGTTGGAGACCCTCCTGCTGCCCCCTGTAAGCCCCCCTCTCAATACTCACCCGATGCCCGAGGGTCCTGGGTTACACGGGCTTGTCCCTCCCCTTTACATTCTGCAGCGGGAGGAGAGGAACCAACCATAGCAGGGAAGGTTCTTTTGCGGGCCGAGGCTGCCTTCAGCACCATCCGGGCCGGGCGGCTCATGCAGGCAGGGCTCCGTCCCCCTGGGCTGGAAGAAGGGTCCAGTTGCTGCAGGCGGCTTTTGAGTGCCGTTTCCTCCTGACTGCTCCTGGAGAGAGACAGAGAGAGAGAGGGGTTTGTGCATGTGTGTAAATCTCAATTAGAAGATAAGCCAGCCCAGTAAATCCACCACACAACACACTTTGGGCTCTTCTCCAAAACAGTGAGCACCCCAGGTTCCTTTCTGGTCTAACCAAGTTCATGACAGTCTTCGGGAAGCTGGCATGAAGCTGCAGGGCCGCTGTTCCTTGCCCTCAGGGAAACACTCGCCAGTGGACGCAGGGACTTACGATGGCATCGCTGGGAAGAAGGTCCGACAGATGGCGGCGTTGGAAAGCCAGGGGCTCCTGGTGAGCTCAGGAGGAGCCTGTGGGTGACAAGGGAGTAGGGGGGCCCACACTTCAGAAAGGTGCACAGTTGTTAATGTTAACAAGGGAGTAAGCAGCGAAAGACACAAATGCAGGCACAGGGGACACCTGGATTGGACCATTAAGGAAAAAAAAAAAAAAAAAACAAGTGAAGAGGCAGGCTTTCCTTTCCAGAGCCCAAATCACAAAGAACACTGGCCAAACTTTTGCTCGTTATGTGTGAGAACGGTCACAGGCTGGGAGAACAGCAGCCCTGAGTTCCACATTCTCCCGATCAAAAGGGAGCCCACCAAAGGCCACCGTCGGTGTGGACCATCAGGGCATGATGACGATAGTCATTCTACTAGTCTCAGGCCATCCAAGAGATGGTGCTTTGGAGGACCCCTGGCCCCACGCCTTGTATTTGACCCGTAAAATTCCTTCAGAAGGGAACAACAGCTGGCAGAAGGAACGTGGCTCTTGAACGGATAAAACATGGGGGCGAAGGGGGGGAGGTTAGACAGCCCTGCCATTCCTCCACTGAAACTCAGACTTCAAATACAGCTCTTTAGTTAAAAAAAAAAAAAAAGGAATATTTACACTGGGCACTATTCACACAAGCTGATACTTATTAAGTTAAACATGATATATACCTTGCCTTCATCTGAAAAAAAAGTTCAGTGTAATCTGTGTAAAAATGTCACTATAAAACTTAAAATATGCTGAAATTATCAGGCTGAAAACTATGTCAGATAGCAATAAAGCAACAAACGTTCAAACCTTGATCTACAGAGCTAAGTCCAGTTATTAGTTCCAACTCAAGCAGATCCGTGCTTAGGTAGTTACAAGAGATTTAACCTTGTAAACGGGTGTCAGGTGGGAAGATAAACCACAGTCAGAGTGGTATCACAGAGAAGCCTCTCTCTTTTTGACCTCTCTTTAACTCCAAATATTCATCCTCTGACTCCTTCTGCTCTGAATTTTGGGCCCTACTTGCATGAAGCTGCCGGTTAACCCAACCCCGCTCTCCCCCCCCTCCCGCAAAACTTCCCAGCTCTATACCTCGCTGGGAGAAGACAACGGGTCTGCCTTGCCACCCTCGGCGTCTGCAGGCGTGCGGATCTGGATGAAGGCCAGGCCAAACTGGACATGCTTGTTGAAGGGCTGGCTGCAGAGGAGCCTGACACGGTCCCATTTCTCACCCAGAGCGGAAGCCAGAAAGTCCCCTTTGGAAGCAATACAGCCAGGGAGACAGTCAGCAACCAGACCACCCCAGCCGCCTCTAAGCCAAGGAGAAGAATCCTGCAAGGCTCTGGATTCAATTTCAGAGAAGAAGTTCCCTGGAGCTACAGGCTGGGAGCCGGCGGGGCCCGAAGGCAAACGGGAAGGTCTGGAAATAGTTTAAAACTCTTACTGCAAGAAATTAAGCACTGGGAGGGGCATTTCCACCATTTGGAGGCAAGGGGAGGACAACTGTAAAAAAAGGCCAGAAACCATGACGCCATGGTGCCAGGGGGAAAACTGTATGGGCATTTGGGGAAAGCCTAGAGAATCAGGCTGGGACCCCAGGTGGCCTGCCATTGGCCCCAGGCTCCATGGACCTCCCTCCCCTTGATTCCTGGCACTCGGATGCTTCACACGGGCCACGCTGCCCATTTCCCCCCCTTACCTTCTTTAAACATCCGCACCCCAGAGCGATTCTTCTCCAGCTTGGCATCTGCTGGCGTCATCAAGGAGGTGGAGGGCAAGAGTGTCGGGTAACGCTGGTCTAGAGGCCACGAGGATCGCCCCACATCGATCTGAAGAAAGGCAGAGCCACAGTTACCTGTAAACCACAAACAAAAGAGCATGTTCTGCACCAGGGAGGTGATAATTGGACACACGGTCAATACTGTTGCCTGCTGGAACTACCCTTCCTCTGGCTGTTCCGGGGGGAAATATCACAGTCCACTCACAGACACGGATGAGGCAGGCTCCCAAGTCTGGCCTGTTTTTTCTGCCCCTTGATTCTGAAACGTAGTAAGACTCACCTACCTGGCTCTCAAAGGAGGCATGAAGTCACACTATGTTTGGCTCTTTCTCCAAATGCTTACAGAAGGAAGGAGGAGCAACGGGGGCCCTCCGGATATCTTGGAAGCACCACTCCCATCATCCCCCACCGTTCACTACGCCGACCAGGCCCAACGCCTATTATGATTCAACAACATGTGGAGGGCCCCCATTTCCAATCTGGCGGAAGCTTCTCTACAGAACATGCCATCTAATCTATTTTGAATTCCTACTTGGGACCAGTTCAAGGCCCCGTCTCTCCTTTAGACTCCTGAACTCTCCACAAGACTCGGAGTTTGAAGGGAGTCCTTTTCCCTTAGGACAGAAGGAACTCCTGGACTCTCTGCCCTCCCACCCGCTCACCGACATCAACGTAGCCAATGTCACTCGCTTGTTCGAGCTGCAGCTCCACTTTCAGCTGCCTGCTCCGATCACGGGGACAGCCCAGCCAGGGCAGATGGCCTTCTTCAAGCAGTAAGTTCTCCACTGGATACTTCGGATCCTGCCCCAACCGCCCGCCCCCCCAAAAAAAGAAAAGAGAGGAGAAAGTGAAAATTTGCAGAATACAGATCTCAACCTGGATGCAGAGGACTTCATGTACCTCCCTTGTAAGTTATTATAGTTCCACCGGACAGGGTGGATAAAAATCAACATTTAAAAAAAAATCAAAATGACTTAAATCACTATTCGAATCATGCTTTAAAATCACTTTTTTAATTGAAATTGTCGAAAAAACACAACGTTTTAAAATTTTAAACTGTGAATCGATTTGATTCAAATCAAATCCACCCTGATTCTGAATAACCTCGGGGAATTATTTATTTTCTGTATCCACTGATTAGGGGTCCAAGTGAAGAGTCTGCCGCCTTGTGGTGGAAATGGCCTATTCCGATGTTCAGGTTTCTGTCCTCTATGAATAAAAGCCAAGTTCCTAAGTTCCTTAAGACTAGAGAGATAAACCTGAAAACGTGCCATGACTGTTTGGTGAGATCCCAAGAGTCAGAGGAGAGACAGGATATGGCTAAGATTCTGTATCCAAGTTCCACGCTCTTTTTTCATTTATTTTACAGAACATTTATACGCCATTTCTGGCTCTAAAAATGGGCCTCAATTTAAAAAAACAAACCATCAATTCTATCACTTACAATCTGGAATGCAAAACGAGACGTTGGGTAGAAGCTTGGTAGAGGACTTGGTATGCTCATTTTAAAGCTGCTTTCAAAGTGAAGTTTATCACATGATTCTAAAGGCACAAACGTATCAGACGCTCAGAGCCCAACACATTTCAGAAAACTCTAAATGTTGGCTTGGAATATAACATTAAGAGAGCACTGGCATTACCTGGGAAGTAAAAGAGACAACGTATTTAATCTTAATTGGAGCCATCCTCAGGCTCTCTATGAATCCCCATCATATCCTCAGATGCTCCCTCGTATTATGGACTTCCCCATCATAAGTTATACCTGCAAGTGAAAGAAAAGAGATGGAGTTTATTTCCTTTTGTGTTTCTTTTCCCCATCTTAAAAAAAGCAATATTCCCTTGGTCCTTTGCTTAACAGAAGCCTAACAATATGTTTCTCCGCCCTGCTCAGTCTCCTGCCTTGTATTGTCACTGTCAAGACTGTGTAAAAACAATAAATCAATGAATCTCAGGAAAAACTTCGTCAGGGTTAGAGCAGTACGACAGTGGAACCCATGACCTCAAGGGGAGGCATTGAGTGCTCCAACCCTGGAGGCCTTCAAGAGAAATTTAGACAACCACCTTTTAGATCTGCTTTGATTCGGATTCCTGCCTTGAGCAGGGGGTTGGACTGGATGGCCTTCAAAGACCCTTCCCCGCTCCATGATTCTAGGATTCTAAGAAGGTTGCAAAATGATCCATCCCTCTTCAGCTTTCTGGTGTATCTCCTTCGTTCACTCTGGCATAAATGTGAGTTCTGCCTGTTGTGGGGAATCATCACCACCATCATCATCTTAGAACTGCAAAGCTGGCTGGGACCTCTGGATCCTCGAGTCCAGCCCCTGTCAAGGAGGCACAGAATCCAACCCCCAGCCTCGGCCTCTACAGCCGGACGCCTCAACCCCTGAGCAATCCCAGCAGATCTACACCATTCTACGCCAGCCCTCCTGAAAGTCTTCTCTGCTTCCACCCTGGGAGATTTACCTTCTGCTGTGCACCCAATTTCTTCACCTCTTTTCACACCACCTGAGGCTAGGGACAGGGTGCTGCTCCTTTTTGGAAAGCTGCCTTTTTAAAACCTGCTGCCTGCCATTTCAGCATTGACAGAGGGTGGTTGCAAACCCCATTGGACATTGACACCCCCCCCCCCCCTGCGGTCGTCCTCGGATTGCCCTTTTCGTGCCTGTGCTTTGGGACGGAGACCAGTGTTTTAAAATGGTCAGCAGCCATGGAGGGGGTTTTCCTTCGGAAATCTTTCAAAGGCCTGGAGAAGGAAGGAAGGAGGGAAGGTCCTGCCGGAAGGCGGTGCCGCCTTGGCTCACCTGGTGCTTCTCTGGCTCACGGCTCCGTCTGGGTACAGGTCGTCCACAAAAGTCTCGTTGGCCAGCCAGTAGACGAGGCTGCTGCTCGGGTAAGCAGAGTGGCCCTGGCATACGACGGAAAACTTTTGTCCTGAGGGGAACAGAGGCGGGTTAAGGCACCCACAAAGGGAAGCGATCGGGTGGCCGATGCCCTTCCCAGCCAGGGCTCTGGCCTGCTAAGACCAGGAAGCAGGACGTCGAAAAGGGATCAAACCCTCTGCCTGGTTTCAGAAGAAAAATAAAGCAGACGGGAGCCGCACCGAAGGCCGTTTCCACATTGCTGCCCTTACACGAGTCTTCCTCTTGCGTTACACTAACTGCTCCACCCCCCACCCACCCCAAAATAGTGACACTGGCCCAGAATCTGGAGGCCTTCAAGAGAAATTTAGACAACCACCTTTTAGATCTGCTTTGATTCGGATTCCTGCCTTGAGCAGGGGGTTGGACTGGATGGCCTCACAGGCCCCTTCCAAGTTCACTTTTCTATGATTTCTATGAACCAAGGAATCAGGGGAAAGAAGACCGGAGAAGAGTCTAGTAGTGCATTGAGAGATTTTCTCATTCGAAATGTGGTGCTGGAGGAGAGAGCTTCGTGGACACCCAGGACCGCCGGAAAGACAAACAAGCGGGTCCTGGAACAAATCGAGCCTGAACTCTCCCTGGAAACAATAAAGGATGAAACGGAGGCCGTCCTGCTTTTGGGGTGGGGGTGGGGGGAGGAAGGCAGTTAAGGTGAGGAAACGTGGGGAGCTCAGGGCCTCTTAGGTCTGTGGCTCCGGCAGAGGCTGGGGGTGGGATCCCCTGGGAGGGGGGCCTCCTGGAGAGGGGGGGGCTGGACGGGAGGAGGATCCCGAGGGTCCCTTTTCCAACTCTAAGGCAAGGAGGAGGAGGATTAAAAGGGGGGGAAGGCCTGGCAGGAGAGGTGGTGGCTGCCAAAGGGCACCCCATCGAGGGAGACCCTCTCCAGCCCTCGGAGGTTGGTGAGATCTTCAAGGGGGGGCTTTCCCAGGGCTCCCCCCCGGAACCCTCCCTTGGGGGGGATTCGAACCCAGTCCCCGTGAGCCCTCGTTCCAGACCCTGGCCTGCTAGGACAGCGAAGACGACGACACCCTTGGCTCTAACCACTCGCTCACACTCTCTCTGCTCTCCTGGGAAGCCTTGAGGGGCTTTGCTGGGGGGGTCGCCCAACGAGGTCCCCTCCCCTCAATTCCTCCTCCCCCTCCCCCCCTCAAAGAAGGCAGGCTTTCAAATGCCCCCCCCCCGCTTCTGGCACTACAAACCCCATCATCCCTGGCGGGGGGAGGGCGACTCAGCCCACCGGGAAAGGCGCCCCTGGTTGGTCTCGAGAGGGAAGCATGGGCGGAGGAAGAGATATTCTCTCCCCCCCCCCCGGGAAACCCAACCCCGGGCGCCTTCCGCGTACGACAAAGCCCATCACCCACAGCGCGGCGATAGGAGATGTAGTCCAGGATCCCTGCGGGCCGGTAACGTGGGGGGGGAGGGGGGGAGGGAGAGAGAGGCAAAGTCTCCCCCCTCCCCCACCCCACCCCCCTTCAAAGAAACTCCCCCTCCCCCTCTCCCGCCTCACCGGCTTGGCTCCCCTCAGGAACAACGGCGGCGGCGGCGCCTCAGTTTCTCAATCTCCCGCCAAAACCGCCCCTTGACTCTTGACCCTTTCTGCTGATAGGCTGCCTCTCGGCCCCTCCCCTCTGCCGTAAGCCCTTCGGAGGAACGCCGCGCGGAGCATGCCGGGAGCTGTAGTCCTTCCGCTCCCCCCCGCCTTCCAGCCTCAGAGCCTGGACACGTCCTAAGGGGGCGGGGCGGGAGGAACACCTTTAGGGAGCGTCCATCAAGGACCCCTTCGTGCAGGAGGCGCAAAGAAGGATGCCTCTTTTCCTTCCAGTCATGCCGCCGCTCCAGCCCCAACTCGGCCTCTTCAAGTTCGGCGGTGCTGAAAACCGGCCCGCCTGCCTCGCTGGCCGGGGGGCGGGGGGTGGGGGAGCCCTTTGCGTCTCAGGGTGAAGTCGGCACCTGTCAGACGCTCCCTCGCCCGCCGGCCGCTCGGCCCCGCCCCCTCCCTCTTCCCCGCGGGGCACTCTGATTGGCGGAGCGGAAGCCGGCGGCGGGCGGCGATTGGCGGGCGTCGGCGGAAGCGAGTGGGCCGGCTGGCCCCCCCTCCTGCAGGGAGGGAGGGGGAGCGGGGGCGAGGGGCAAGATGGCGGTGGTGGTGGAGATGGAGGTGGGGGCCCCCCACGAGCACGACCTGGAGGAGGTGAGGAGGAGGAGGAGGAGGAAGGCCGGGTGGGGGGGGGAGAGGGGAGGGAGGGGCGCCTGCCTGCTTCCCTGGGGGAGATCCATCCCATAATGGGTGGGGTGGGTTGGGGGGCTGAGGGTTGGGTCCTTTGAGCAGAGAAGCCCCTCATGGCTGGCCGCGAAAGGGGGGGGCAGAGGAGTCCTTCCTCCCTTCGGGGAGCTCAAGGCCGTGGAGGCAGGCTTGCCCCCCCCTCGTGCGTCCCTGTCACAACAGCCCTGCGAGGTAGGCAGGCCTCTGAAAGAATTAAGAATAAGGATAAAGAAAGGTCTTCTGGTTCATATATATATATATATATATGCGCTTATTATCCTCAGCTGTAACGCTGCCTTCTAACGATGCCTACTGCCTCTTTATACTCATTGTTCTTAGCTTTACCTATTGGGTTTTAATGATGCAAACCACCGGGTTGTACTCTTGAGTGCTGTCTTCCAAGGCAGGGTAAAAATGTTTTAAATAAATACATAATAAAGCAAGAAGGACATGTAGCTGTAAAGCCATGGGCTTGCATGGACCTCCGTCCCAAGAGACAGGTCCCTGCCCTGAGGAAGCTACAGTCCTTAATGTTGTTCCAGGGGGGAAGCAGGGAAGATAGACCTGTGGAGGAAAGAATATGTGTCCCCATTCCCTTCATGGGCAGCTAGGTTTGGTTTCAGGGACCAAAAGAGGGAAGCTAGAGATCAAATGGGCAAGCTTTCAGACTTCACAGGGGATCCGGTCTCAGGAAAAAGCATTTGCAATGCAGTAGTATTAAAAAACAGAATATACAGAAAAATCAAGCCACAAGGCACATGTAAAAGAGCAATAAAATAACAAACTGTTTCATTGACTTTGGTAGAATTGGTATGGGTGGCTAACTTGGACAGGTGTTGTGCTTCTGGCCTGTCCTGAACAGCCCGGCTCACCTCTTGCAAACGGAAGTCCATGGTTTCCTTTATGGAGTCAATTGATCCCTTTCGTGTTTGCTCTTCCTTTTTTCCTACTGCCTCCCACTTTCCCCAGCTTTAATGTGTTTGCCTGAAGTACAACAGCCTCAGTCAAGTCATCATAACGTCTAGCAAATCCAGTTTGTTGCTTTTAGCAGTCAAGTCCTAGCCAACATATGGTGACCCTGTGAGTGAATGACCTCCAGAAGGTCCTTCCGTCAACAGTCCTGTTCCGGTCTTGCAGACGGTCTTGCAGGGCATGGCTTCCTTTCTTGCAACAGGTAGGGAAGCAGGCCGCCTTTCAGTCAACCCGATCCCAAACTATGCAGGACATTATAAACCAAGAATTACACCTTCGGCCGAATGAGTAAGTTGGCAGCCTGTGCCAGGAAGAAAGAACTTACGTGGCTGCCCCTTGGACTGGGCTGATGCCGCTCAGGTGGAGGCATGCCATCCTCATTCCTCTGCTCCTTCCTGCTAGCAGATTCTTCTCAGATTCCTCTTCCTGCTTAAGGCAGTGTTTGGTCTTTTCGCCTTGCCGCTTCCCGCTTCACCCTTGGATTCCCGTTTTACTTGTCTGATGCAGATTGTTAGCTCTCTGACTTGCAGTCGAGAATGGCTGAGCTCATGAAACGTGCAAAGGCCTCTTGGTTTCTTGAGCAGTCTGGGCGTTGGTACTGTGGGACTAGCTGTGGGGTTTAAGCGGCATCTCTCGTTTGTTCCTACCATTTTAAAGCAGAAACCACCACAAACGAGCTGGGGTCCTGCTTGACGCATAGAGAGCTCACCGTGCTTCCGGGTTGTATCTACCTGCCACACAAAGTGGCATGGTCTGTGCAGACTGTCAGACTTGGAGAGCAGTTGTTCCTGAATAAGTCAGTACATCATCCTTTGGTCAAAAATGGGCTGTTCCAGAAATTGAGGAGCAGCTAGCAGGATGACAAAGAGCCAGTGTGGTGCAATGGATAGCGTGCTGGACTAGAACTCAAGAAAAGTGGGTTCAGACCCCGCTTTCCAGCCATGGAAACTCACTGAGAGAGTGACAAGGGTAAAGCAACCCTTGAACATCCCATATACCTCCGGAACCCTATGTAGGATCCCCATAACCCAGAAGCAACTTAATGGCACAGTGGGCTGACACCAGCCTCTGAGTTAAGAGTCATGGACCTTGAAGCAGGGAGGGAATAAATAGCCATGGCGAAGGACTTTTTGTGCCCCCTTCACATCAAAGCGTGTGCTGCGTCTCTGCTCCCCGTCTGACTTGTTGGTCATCTTAGACCTGCAGAGCTGGAAAGGACCCACTGAGGATCACCGAGTCCCGATTCTGTCAAGGAGACCCAGTGGGGAATTGAACTCCCAGAATTCACTCTTGGATTCCAGTGCTTTCCTGCACCAATGACCAGGTGTAGTCACGGGTGAGAAGGGTGCACCAGAGTGCTGGAATTGGGTGCTAATGACCACCCCCGTGTGTGTGTGTGTGTGTGGGGGGGAACAGTGAATCAGTGGGAAGAGCTGAGGCAGGGCTGTCGTGATTTGAGCACTGATGTTGGTGCTTCCGGTCATCCTGACCCGTGTGGGCAGCATCCCTGGAGAACCTGTCTTGGAGCAGGGCACGGAGTTGGCCCTGTAGAGGTCGCCGAGAGTGGTGCCCTGCCCTGTCCAGGGAGGAGCAGGTGCACAGAGTTTGGTTATCTGACATTGGAAAGACAGCTTTCCAACACCCTGGAGGGTTTCCTCTCTTCTTCAACACAGCAGGCAGTCGCCGCCTGTCTCGTGGAACGGTCCAAGAGAGCCCTGCTGGAAGCGTCGCTGTCTTGCTGAGCTGAAGTTTAGGAAGTGGGCCACCTGTCCCTCCCTGTAACCGTAAACAGGAGGGCTGAAGCAAGCCGCGCTTGACCTGCCCTATCGGGTTGCAGGCCTATAAAAGGAGGAGCAGTTGCCTTAAGGTAGTCTGGATTTCTCCCCATGGCCACCCGTCCTGGCTGGCTGGCTGGCTTGCTTGCCCTTTGGTCCTCTGAAAGGTAAAGTCCTGTAGCGTGCCACCTGTTGCCCTTCCCAGGTGGGGCAGGCCTTACTTCAGCCTTGCCTCGTCTGCCTTTAGTGCTACAGTCTCCATGATCCCCCCCCTCTCTCCTGTCCCCGTTGCCTCTCGAATGGGTGGGGTGAGAGGGGGGGCACATTCAGGCTCTCCTGACATTTAGGCTGTGACTGCTCCACATTCTGTGGCCCGGCTGCATTGGCAGTCTTGCTTAATTAAAAGCCACCCGTCCAAGCCTTTGTGGCACAAATCCCAAAATATGCCCTGGTTCACTCCGTCGGTGTATCATGACGCCTCCTCTTGTCTGGAAATGCTTCAGGGTGTCAAGCTGGAGTCTGAGGCAGGTCCCTGGAAGCCCTTACGAAATGAGGATGAGAGCTGGCTTTGGGGAAAGGGTTCTGAAATGTTTGGGTTCCACTGGGCAGGGAAAGAAAAGAGCCTTCCATGCATTTTGCACCTAGAAACAAGGAAGACACAGTGGCTCGTTTTAAAAACCGGCTCGTCTTCAAGGACCTGCTGTGTGACTTTGTAGAATAGCTACAAAAAGAGGCGTAGGGTCACCGTGTGGCTTTTGCCTGGCTCTCCCGGCCCAGAGGCAACCCCCTAAATGGACCTTGGGCTCAGCCTTTGCTTCCTGTGCTGGTTGTCTTATGGGAACGCCTGGCTGGGGGGGGGGCACGTGGTCTGGGTTCCTCTCGACTTGTTTCTTTCCTTGGTCATCCGTTCCACTGATAGTTCGTGGAGCTCCTCTCCTTCCACTGACAGGGATAAGGATGGCCCTGGAGAAATGTTTGCTCCTGAGTAGGACACACCAAATGTGTTTCAAATTTGCTCTCGTTTCAGACTCGTCTGCAGGAGGCAACTTGGCTCCTGCGTTCCAAAAGCCTCCTGTTGTTCTCATTCCTGCACTAAAATATGTGATTTTATTTATTTATTTATTTAATTTTATTTATACCCCCGCCCATCTAGACCGAAATCTACTCTGGGTGGCTAACCACAATCCAAATAAAATAGAATAAAATAGAACAACAACATGAATACAATTGAAGATGGCAATAAATATATTAAGTGTTGACAGGAGGGAAGGCCTGCCTAAAGAGCGAGCCAGGTCTTGAGTTTGCTCAAGATGTAGTGATGAACATAAATTACACGAGGCTTGGCTTTAGAAACCCTGGGTGGGGGGGGGGGGTAGGAGGAATCCTAGTGTCCTCAAGGGTTTGGGTCCCCTCCCCTTTCAGAAATTTCCAGAGCGACCAGCCCTTGTAATCCGTGGCATCAAAAACGCAAAGAGTCCTTGAAGGTCTGTTTGGCAGAAGGCTTTGCGGAGTCCAGCCCACTTCCTCGGAGCCTAAGCTTTCGAGGATGGCGTCCTGCTTTTTCCTGGGCTAAAAAAATCTGCCGTGATTGTATTAGTCCTGAAGATGTCAGGTGCCCTGAAGCTTGGTGTGGTTTTTGCCATGTTCACAGCGAGCATGGCAGCCTGGGGCGTTCATGGCCACATGTCCATTTTCAGAAGCCTAGAGTCCCTTCTGAAACGCAGGCGCTTTGTCCTGCACAGGACTCACAAAATGGGGAAAGACTGGAAAGCCGCCTGTTTCTCTCTGCAGGCAAGTCCATCTACCTGCTTGCTCACTCACCTCATGAACCTGGGGCCACTCGCCTGAGATCGCACTCCCTGCTTGGAGACGGGCTGGGGAACCCACTTGGGTTCTTTTTAAGGAGAAAAATGTTTTAAATTAAATAAATATAAATAGTTGTGTTTATGTCTGTGGGACAGGCTGGAAGAAACTGGGCTTGACTTGGCAGTCACGGATCTGGGACTCAGTCCTCAGAGGTCCGCTGGGGTCAGACTGAACCCAGGGCAGTGTTGGGCAGATGCTCCAGACTCGCCTCGTGGCCACTGGAAGAGAAGGAGGCCGTAAGACGCTGAGAGAGGGCTGTGTGGTTTTTATAGTGTTCAGCCCCAAACGTGCAGCAGGGCCATGTGCTTCCCCAGCATTGTGATGGCTGGTTAAGATCTAAGCAAGGTAGCCGGCAGTTCTGTGATCTATTTTTACTGGACGGGAGGCGGGCGATAGAAAGATTCCGTTTTTATAACACCGTTTTCATTTTAGCCACATTGGTGTCCGGGTGTTCTGTACTCTAAAGGCCTTCAGGATGGGGTGGATAGGTTGGAAATGGGAATATCCGGGATGTCCACGTGACAGGGTCACGAGAGCTGTGCAGAACGGCTGCTTTTGTTCCTAGATGCGAGGGTACGTTTTTGGAGGCCAGAACTCAGCGATCAAGTGCCTGTTTTGCCTGCAGAGAGTGACAGCTTTAATCCTATTAAAGGATCCCGTTCAAGGATCTTGGGGGAACAGAGCTGGAGGAGGCCTCCCCCCTTCTTGGTCTGTCAGCCCCCAGTGGGCAGAAGAGAAGAAGTGGAAGGGTAGGCGGAACGTCCTCTTGACTCAGGGGGACGTTCCAAGCAGCTGCCTTCTCCTAGGCCGGACCGCTCTCGCTGCCTCGGTAGTCTCCAAAGTAGTGGCGGTGACCGTCCAGGCGAGGGTCTTTCCCAGCCCTTCTTTCCCGGAGAGGCTGCCAAAGAGGGACCCTTGGCACGCAGAGCTGGTGCTCCGCCACCGAGCCACAGCCTCGAGCCGCCTGGGGTGGGCATATCTTAAACCTCCACGTTGAGCTGTCTGTCCCTCTGCGGAAACCCTGTTTTAATGTCTTGGTGGTGAGCAGGCCCTGGCCTTCCTCCGTCTTTTGCTCTTCCGCGAACCTCCGTGTCAGTGCATGGGAAGAAGCCTTCTCGGGGGGCGGGGGGGCGGAAGGCTTCCTGCCCCCTCCCTCCTCCTCCTCCAGGACGAGGGTAACAATCATCCTGGAATGTGTGGGGCTCTGAAGCTTCTCTAGACGTTCCAGGAAGGTGGGGGTTAAGATGGAGCAGCCTTTCACCGTGGCTAAACTTTCTTTTGAGGAGGGGACATCCAGAGCCATGATGACTGAGATGTCCATGGTGGGTCGGTTGTTCAGAGCAGAATCTGTCCCTTCTGATTTATGCTGAAAAAAACCAATATCTATCTATATAAAAAAAACAGCTTTCTGTAGCTTCTTGCATTTCTCTGTGTTGATCTCCTGTAAAAAAAACACTACGGATGAACGAGCCTGCCTGTCCTTCCTGCCCGTTTGGCATGAGCTCGTCTTGGCTTCTGTCCACTTCCAGGCTGGTCAAAGAGAAGAAACCGGTCAGCCCTTAAAGGGAGGGTCTGATTATTTAAAACGCACCTCCTTCTGAGAACTCGGTATTTGGTTTCAGGTCCAATTCAAAACAGAATCCCAGTTGCACAGAGATGAGGTTTCTTTATTGGTGGGATTATTATTTTATAGCAACCAGACAGAGAGTGTGCCGTAACTGGCGTGGATGCAGAACTAGAGTCCGAGAATCGGAAAGGGGCTTCTGCGGTCATCAAGTCCAACCCCTGCGCAAGGCAGGAGTCCAAATCGACGGAGATTTCACAGTCTAATTTTCTCTTGAAGGCCTCCAGTGCTAGAGTGCTCGCCACCTCCCTAGGTTAGAAATAACTCTTCAGTGAGAAAAACGTGGTCAAGAAAAGCCCTCTGGGACGACATCAAGTCACTGTTAAACGTCAGAGGGATTAAGGGACAGACCTGAGAGGGCTGTTTGAGGAAAGGAGGAAAATGGTGTGTATAGGTTGGGAAGGATGATGAGTGGCCCGCTTCTCGGATCGCCTGGGGCTTATGGGGAGAGGGACAAAGCCTGCCGGGGGGGGGGCCACCTCACTTCCTGGAACCCCTTGGCTTTCAGCTTGCTTTCCCTGAATGGGCGACAGCTGTGATACGTGGGGCGACCCAGGACGGTTTTTCCTCCATGAGTGAGTGTGGTTTCCAGCCCCGTCGGAGGGCTGGGCTGCTTCCTTCCAGGCTGACGGTGTTGCCGATTGTTCTTGTCTCCTGCAGGTTGACCTCTCGCACCTGCCTGCAGAGGAGCGATGGAGGTGAGTAGAGAGGGCTGGCGGGCCTGCCTGGGCTTCGGAACCGATCCCGTGCGACAGAGGTCTGGTCTCCTCTCCTCCTGTGTCTTGGGGCCACCCGGCCTGCTGTTGATGGAGTGTGTTTGCAGACAGCCTCACTCTCCGTGCGCCTGCCTCTGCCCCCTTCCTGGGTCTTTGCAGGGGATCTGCTCCGGCTTTATGATCGTAAACGCTTCTTGGGAGAGCAGAGGCATCCGAGAATCCCGACAGGCCGATGGAGGAGGCTGAGGAAAACTCTGTCCATCCCCAGCACACAGCAGGCTGCTGGAGAAGGGAAGGAGTGCCTTCTCCCCAGTGGGCCAGGACGTGCTCATGGGCCTCTTTAGGAGCCCGTCTTAGGTCATCTTAATGCCGTCCACCTCCCCCCCATCCGCCCCTGCCTTGCTTCAGCTGAGGAATGTGTGCTAATTCTGAAGAGGCCTGGTTTTCCTACCAGCCGCCTCCCAGTGCTTCAGGCCACCCCCAGATTTGCAGCCTAAATCAGTGGCAGCAGTGGCCCATTGAAGGCACCTGCGTCCTGTCCGGGGCGTGCCTACTCCCAAGGAAGCCAAGAGCTGTAGCTTTAGGTGGGGGAGAAGTGTTGGAAGTAAAAGGAACTAAGCAAGGCAAAGGTTGCTGTCCTAAACTCAGGAGGGAGGAAAGCCTATTAAGAGCGCTTGGGGTCTCCCTCCACAGCCCAGGTGGCCACGAGAAAGGAAACAGGAGCAGGGGAAAGCCTGCTGCAGGAGAACGGAGGGGAAGCCTGGCTGCGGAGGAGAGGCGGCCCGGACCCTCCCTCCCTCTGGGACCCCCTCTGGGTTCTGAGGCTTCCTGGCAGGGGCCTGATCCAGTCGACCCGCCCACTTGTACCCCCTCCCCAGGGATTCAGGGTCCCCGGGAGGAGGGGCTGCACCCGGAGGGAGGGTGGGGGGGGGGGAAAGGAGAGCGTTTTCCATTGGGCAGAGCCAAAGAGGGAGAGCTTTCCTTGGCCCTCGCAGAGCCCAGCGTGTGGTCACACCAGCACCGGCCCAGAGGGCTTTCGCTGAGCAGGCCCTCGGTGGGGGCGTGGGAAGACGGCAGACGTGCCAAGTGGAAGGGGCTTCCTTGCCATCTTTGTTTGTTTTTCAGGATCGAGCACGCTCGGATGCACGCCAAGCACCGTGGCCACGAGGCCATGCATGCAGAAATGGTCCTGATCCTGATTGCCACGCTGGTGGTGGCCCAGCTCCTCCTGGTGCAGTGGAAGCAAAGGCACCCGCGCTCCTACAACGTAAGCTGTCTCTTAGGTATATGTTGTCAACGGCCCTTCTTTGAGACTCCCCACCCCCGAAAATCTCCCGGGCTGCTATTCTCCCTGCATGGCCATCTTGCGAGCAAGGATCCTTGCTCTGGGGTTTTTTCCTGCCCCGTACTGGAAAAACAGATGTAGCCACATAGTCTTGACCGGTCTCATGCTCCCAACTTTGGGCAAGAACCTTGCCTGCGTTGTATCCCCCCCCCCCCCCCGGGCAAAGGCTGTGGCTCTCTCCGGCCTTGCTTGTGTGACCCGGGAGGCGTAACAGAAAACAGGAACCCTATATAAAGGGTAACGGAGACCATGCAGCTGTACCTGTGGCACAGGAGAGACTCCAGGAACCTCCCCCTTCTCCCCTCCTACCACAGAGCCCAGGGGCAGCAAAGGGGTGGCAGTGGAATCTTGGCGCCACGAGAGCCCGCGTGGCGGTTGCTTTTGCTTCTTGCAAGCAGATCTGTGTCTCCCTGTGAAAAAGGCGTTGGACATGAAAAGCCCAGCAGAACATTTTGCCCTTTCTCACACAGTGAAGGATCAGGCCTCCGCCAGATAAGTGCCAGGGTCTCATCTCTTCTCAGGAGAGTGAGAGAGAGAGAGAGAGAAAGCCACATCTTTTTGGCTAACTTCATTTTTGAAAGCATTTGTGCTCCTTCTCCCATGCCTTTCGTGCCACCGTGCTGCGTGGCTCCCAGAGTGCCCGGGGGGACAGGCAGGGCCAGCCGGGAGCTGGAGAGCCGGGTCACTCGGAGAGGTGGTGGGAGAAGGACCCTGTTTCGTGGGTGAAAAGGAGTTTTTCTACTTGTCCCCCTTCCTCCCCCACCCACCCCTCCACCCCGGATGAAGGTCTTGCCATGGGTACCGACCGAGGAGACAGGTTGGGGGGAAATGTTCTTGGCCTGATTCCCCCTCCCTACAGATCTAGGAGCCGGATTCTTTTTTTGTGTGTGTAAATGGGCCTTCTCCTTTATTATTATTTCCTTTAGCTATGAAGCGCTGGAAGTTATTCCTTTCCTAACTGAAAGGGCCAGACTGACCAAGGTGACCAAGCCTTGGCCAGGTGCCGGCGTGAGTCAATTGGATCACATCTGCCCAGTCCCGGCTCACCTGCTCGGGTTGCTGGTTGCATCCCAGACCAGGTTCAAGGCTTTGGGGGGCTTGCTTCGAAAGCTCTTCACAGCTTGGCAGCACGTTCCTTGTCAGAGCCTCTCTTCCCCCAGGCTCATCCTCCCACCCCTCTCACCCCTTGCTCCTCCAAGGGGCCACGCCAAAGGAGGCCAGAAGAACTTCAGCAAGACGCCGGGCCTTCTCGGCGGTGGCTCCATCTCTTGGGAATCGCCTCCTGGTGGAGCTCTGCCTGGTTCCTTCCCTCCCTCCCCCGGTGTAAGAGGCTGCTGAAGACACCTCTCTTTCAAGCAGCTTTCGAAGGCAACCTCTCTTGAATTCTAGCCTATGATATGCGATACTACGATACGCTGCACCATCTGGGCTTAATGCTGGGTTGTTGTTGTTGTTGTTGGGCTTTTATATTTTGTTTTGTTTTGTGTTACATTGTTTTTATTTGTACACCACTCAGAATAACGCCATATACTAATGGGGTGGTATATAAATTAGATAGATAGATAGAATATGGAATAGATAGATAGATAGATAGATAGATAGATAGATAGATAGATAGATAGATAGAAAGAAAGAAAGAAAGAAAGAAAGAAAGAAAGAAAGAAAGAATATGGAATAGATAGATAGATAGATAGATAGATAGAAAAGAAAGAAAGAAAGAATGTGGAATAGATAGATAGATAGATAGATAGATAGATAGATAGATAGATAGATAGATAGATAGAATATGGAATAGATAGATAGAAAGAAAGAATATGGAATAGATAGATAGATAGATAGATAGATAGATAGATAGATAGATAGATAGATAGAATGTGGAATAGATAGATAGATAGATAGATAGAGTAGATAGATAGATATATAGATAGAAAGAAAGAATATGGAATAGATAGAAAGAAAGAGAAAGAAAGAATATGGAATAGATAGATAGATAGATAGATAGATAGATAGATAGATAGATAGATAGATAGATAGATAGATAGATAGATAGATAGATTGATAGATAGATAGATAATTTTTGAACACAGGCATTCATGCAGCTTAGGTTCTCCCAAGAAGCAGTGTTTTGTGTTAGGAGAAAGACATCCACCTGTGCTTAATAGTAACCTGCAAAAGGCAGGGGAATATATGAACGTCTTTCGCAGGACATAACAGGCAGGGCAGGGCCTCCGTCCTGAGATGGGTTTAATCAAAGGATCCACATGAAAGGCCTCGGCGACTGCTTAGCTGTGCCAGGAGGGACTGCTCTTTCTGGAGATCTCTTTTAGATGGGACTTGGATAGGTGAGGGTTGGGTGAGGGATGTTGCGCCTTCCCTGGAGGGCTTTCTGAATCGACGGCCAGCCATCCTCCTCCCGCTCTGAAGTTCTAGTTGTGCCAGGTCCCTGGAGGAATTGGGGAAGCGCCCTGGGAGGCCGAACAGGGGGAAAGAAGGGCAGGCGGGATGCTTCGCTTTTGAGGAGGCCAGGGGAAAAGGTCACAGACACGTTGGATTTCTATCACGTGTTCCCAGGCCTTCCCCAAATGCTTTTAGCCTCCACCCGGAGGGGCTGGCGGGCAGCCGCCTTTCCCTGGAGCGGAGAGCGCCCGGCCCTGGTCAGCGGTCGCCAGGCTGGTGGCTGCGGGCTAGAGCTGAGCGGGCCAGAGAGAGGTGGGGCCTGGGCCGAGGGGACGGAGGCGGAGGGGAGCTGCCCCGTCAGGCCCAAGGCTGAGAAGAGAGGACTGGCTGGACCTCGTCTCAAGGGAGAGCCACATCCAGGCTGGCCGACACTGTCGGCGGGTCCGAGTCTTCTTGGACATTTTGCCGGCTGGACCTCTCACGCAGGGTTTGAGCCACGCACCCCACCCCACCCCGGCCCTGAGCACGAGGCCCAACGGCACACCGGCACGCTTATATTCGTTCACTTCTGTTTCTACCTTAGTGACCTTGGTGTCCTGCTTTTGCTTTCAAAGGGCACACGGGGTCTGGTTCTCGACGATGCTTTTAGGATCCCCGTGGGGTGAAGAGAGCCACGGAGACCCTGGGGATTTTTTGTGGGCTGGCAGGAGGATTTTAGGTCCCCCCCCCGAGTCCTTTTAACCACCGCCTTTGCCTAGAAGAGAGGGAGCTGTTCACGATCCGGGGGTGTCGGGGCTGAGGGGCTGCGGTATGGCAGCCGGTGGCTGTGGCTGCTCGAAGAGAACTGGGGCGGGGCGGGATGTCGGGTCTGTCCTTTGGGCTTTGCTGACTCACGGGCTTCGCCTCGGCTGAGACGTGCCTCTTGTTCCAGATGGTGACGCTTTTCCAGATGTGGGTCGTCCCCCTTTACTTCACAGTCAAGCTGCACTGGTGGCGGTTCCTCGTGATCTGGGTCTTCTTTTCAGCCGTCACCGCTTTTGTCACCTTCAGAGCGACGCGGAAACCTCTCGTCCAGACGACGCCCAGGTGAGCTGCCCCCTCGAGGCTCCGGGATGAAAAGGAGAGAGAGGGGCCACGGTCTCTCTTGTATTCTTAGACTCTCACTCTCTGGGCCTGGGGTGGGCAACTCTGGCGGGCCTGGGGGACAATTTCGACTCTCCTACACCCATTAGGGGCCATTGCACGCCACTGTAATTCATCCTGTGTCGTGCCAGAAGTAAGGAAAAGGCCCACGTCTTGTTTAAAACCTGGCATGCACACAGCCCACACCCTGTTTCAGGGGAGAATTGCATTTTCTGTGCCTGGTTTTCTTGGGGTACAGTCCTTCCCCAAGCCAGCGAGACGAGTTTATGTTTTTCCCCAGTCCGTTAAAGTAAAGCTGTCATTAGACTTTCATCCAGTTGAAGTCCACTGCTTTAGAGCCTTAGCTAACAGGCAGCCTTTTAGAACTTCATGCGCCTTGGTAGATGTGGTGCTGAATTCTGAGATGTGAGTGTGTCCTGTTTTTCTCTTTCGCCCGCCATACCCCACCCTTAGGTTGGTTTACAAGTGGTTCCTGTTGATATACAAGATCAGCTACGCCACAGGGATTGTCGGGTACATGGCCGTCATGTTTACCCTCTTTGGACTTAATTTATTATTCAGGTGAGCTAATGCATGGCAACGTGTTCTCCCTGCACTCCGGCTGTCCCTGAACCCCCGTGCCAACGAGGGGCACCCTCTCTCCTTCTCTGGCACAAACATGGGCAGATAAGAGAGCGTCTTTCTGTGGCACCGGCGTGGCCAGGGAGGAGGAGGAGGGGACTGGATTGCCTGTCAGCTTTTGTCCCGTAGTGTCAGCCAAAGGCATTTTCCACTCCCAGCTGATGGCATCACCCAATCTGAGAGGGGCACCAGCTCTGGGGGGCGAGGGGGGGGAGAGGGAGAGCTGCCCTCGGGCCTCCTTAGAGGTTGCGAGCCAGCACGGGGGGCCCTTTCCCCACCCCAGGTGCCTTCTTCCTGGCTCCCTCCCTCCAAAGACCTTGCCATCCAAGCAAGACATCGGCTCGGATCTCATGGTCATTTGGGCTGATCCCAAATGGGAGTGCAGAGAAGGTTATGGCAGGTAGGCACACCTGTGGCTGCTCGAAGAGAACTGGGGCGGGGCGGGAGAGAGAGCCTTCTCTGCGGCTGCTCCCAGAGACTGTGGAACTCCCTGCCACTGGAGCCCCATGACTGGCCCCATCTTGGCTTCTCGTTCCACTAGCGGGTGAAGACCTTTCTCTTCAGGCAGGCTTTTCCTGAGTGACCGGTTGTCTAGGAGAGATTTTAAAACAAGATGGTGTTTATTTCGTTGCTTCTAAATGTTTTTACCTTGTTGCTAATTTCTTCTTTATATTTGAATGATTTGCTGTTTCTAGCTTTCATGTTGTGTCTTGAATGATGTAAACCTCCTCGGGTCCTGTTTTTTTTTAGGAGAAAAGCAAACAGTGAAAATATCTGTCAGAAAGAAATAAGACGCCTCAGTTCTTGAGGGCCAGGAGACTCCTTGTCAGTTTGGTTGTGTGTGACATGAAGTAGACTAGGTTAGGGTTAGGAGAGGATTCTGGATGCCTGCCTGTCCCGTTTGCTGTTTTCTCCCCTCCACGGCTTCTCTCTGGACTCTGGAGATCCCAGGAGATGCCAGGCGCACCCAGCCAGACCCCGGGCTGTCTGCTCAATATCTTTGATGGGCCACCGTGTAGAAAAATAGAGTTCTTTGGACAGCAGTTCCCAATAATCACACACACACACACCTGGATCCCATGCTTGGCGTGTGAAATGTGGCACATGCAGGGTCCAGACAGTCTCCGTCGATGGGGGGTGTGCAACGTGGGGAGTAGAAAGGGCAGCAGAGCCCACTGAAGCTTAGACATCTTGGCCACGATGGCGCCTGGCTTGGGAAGACCATCCCCTGGGCTCCGGGGACAGGAGGGACCCTCCGCCCGCCCCCCCAGGGGACCTGGCTGCACTTGTAGCCCTGCATCTCTTCCGGTGACCTGGCCGCGGTTGTCCGGAGGGGAAGGGTCTTTCTGGGGTCAGAACGCTGTCTGCAGCTGGACGTTGCCCTCGGCTGGTGCTGGAGAAACCACGGGGGTGCTTTTGGGGGGGGGGGGGCGGCGTCTTCAGCAAAGCGCCCGTCACGGTCGCCTGGAGTGTTGGCTGTCGGAGATTTCACCGGAGGCCCTTTCCGCCCCTCGCTAGAATCAAGCCGGAAGATGGGATGGACTTCGGGATTTCTCTCCTGTTCTACGGCCTCTATTACGGCGTGTTGGAGCGCGACTTCGCAGAAATGTGTGCCGATTACATGGCCTCCACCATTGGGGTAAGATCCGCCGAGGGGAAGCGGCCGGGGAGACCGTGGGGGCTCGAGAGGTCCAGGCCCCGTCCCAGCTCAGCGGGAGAGCCGCTTTTGCCCCTCGGGGCGGTTTGCAGCCGTGGGTTTGGGTCGGGCTTTGTCTCTTTGGGCCCAGGAGGATTCCACACCCCCGGGCCCGGCCCGGCCGTGTGTCTCATCCCATTTTTTTTCCAGGGGTGAGGGTGCGCTGTCACGGGGGGGGGCGAGGTGGCAGGGATACCCAACGCTGCCCCCTGAGTGGCTTGGGCTGGATCCAGCTTTGTGGGCGCAGTGGGGCTCTGATCCGCACGACGAGGCCCTGCCAAGGGAGCTCAAGAAGAGTTTCCTGGCCCCCTTGCCCTCGCTCCCTCTCTGCCCCTGACGGTCTTCCCTCTTCTGCCCCACGGGAGTGGCATCACGGTTGCCCTTCTGCGAAGTGAACGTTTTTCATGGGGTGGATGGAGTGTGACTTTGTGGGCCACGGGCCACCTCCCCGGGGACCCCCGAGGTGACCTCTGTCACCAGACAAAAACGATTTTGGCTGAGAAAGGGCAATTTGTTTATTTATTTATTTATGTGTTAGATTTCTATCCCGCCCATCTAGACCAAAGGTCTACTCTTTGGGTCCCTTGTTGGGAGAAATGTGGCATAGAAGTCAAACCAATAATAATAACCTGGGGTCCCAGAGGTCTCCCGAGGGGGCACTTTGCTGTTTTGACATGTGCCCCTTCGAACCCAGGCCCCTCAACATCTCCCCCACACACACACACCGGTTGTTGTTTTAAAGCAGATGACTGGCCTTTGGGAATCTGTACAGAGGGGGTTCAGCCCTCCAGGGTGCAAGGGACGCCAGGCGCCGCCCTTCTCAGTTTTCAGGCTGAAGGAGGCTGCCAAAGGCCTGTGGACTCGGCCAGGGCTCAGCTTCCGTGTTCTGTAGAGTAGAATGCTGATGATGCCCCTGATGGCTAGCGCCCGGGGGGGGGCATCTCCCCGTTGCCCCAGGCCGTCTTCCCAGCTGGTCCTGGAGCCAGAGATCCAGGCTCACAGAGTCACTGGCTCCTCCTCTGCACGGGTTTGTTTCCTGCGTGTTGGTACTTTTTACCCCTCCAAACGCTGACCCTTCTTTCCAAAGTATGTGGCCTGCTAGTGTCACGGGCAACAGCTACCATCATCCCCCAGCTGGCATGGATCTTGGGGTTCAACAGGGACCAGGTTGGGGAAAGGTGGTGCAGGCCATAATGCCGGGGGGGGGGGGGGTTTCCTGGGGAATGGCGAAGGCGGGGGGGGCATGAGCCTCACTCATCCTTTTAGAATAAGGGTGACCATGGTTCAGCTGTTGGGGTCCCCCAAACTCCCCCCATCACCCAGCGTTATCCCTCTCGGCCTGAAAACAAGCCATAACTTTCCCCAGAAGCCTCCAGGGGGCGCCGCTGTCCAGCCCAACACCATGGCTCCCTCTTTGATGGGGAGGTTTGCCCTCCTTCACACACTCACACACACACACATGGACGCCAGGCTCAGCGGCAGCCGGGGTGGGAGGCAAAGCCCAACCCAGGTTTCCAGAGGCAGAGCCATGGGAGTTTGAGGATGGGTCCCTGACAGCCTCCTTCCGTCCGCCCTGACTGTCCCTCCTCCCTCTTGGTGTGGCCGAGGCCACCAGCAGGGGTGGTGGGGCCACCGTGGGGCAGGCACGTTGCAAGGGGGTGCCCCGAAAGGGGGCTCTGCCTTTCGGAGGGACCCTGCAGGGGACGGGCTCTGAGGACGGCCACCCCACGCCTGGCCCTGTGCTGTCCTTCTGATCTTTTCATGGCCTGTGGCTCGGGAGGCAGCCCTTCCTGGCCACCCGTTGACCCCCCCACCCCACCCCTGGGTCCCTCCTGAAGGAGTGGGTTGACTCCAGAAAAGAGCCGGGCCCTGGAGCATACCCGAAACTGACCGGATAGTTCTGTGAGTGTTGCTGAAAATGTCTTGTCTCGTTTCCTCCTGACCTGGTGCAGTTCTACAGCGCATCAGGGATGCCAACGAAGCACCTCTCGGACAGTGTCTGCGCCGTCTGTGGCCAGCAGATCTTCGTGGACGTGAACGAAGAGGGGATCATCGAAAACACCTACCGGCTCTCCTGCAATCATGTGTATCCTTTGGGCAGGTTGGCTGGGGAGGGAGGGCGAGAGGGCTTCAGAGCCCCAGGGCCAGGGGCGGGTGGGTGGCTCACGGGCACACCGGGAAGCTCCAGGGTCTCTAGACACCATAAGGACAGGCTGCAGCTTTTGGAGTTCTTTTGCTTTGGGTGGTGGTGGGGAGGCAAATTGGCCAAGGAAGTCACAACCTGGGAGCCTGAGATCGTGCCTGGGGAGGGAAAACGGGGTGGGGACAGAGCGCTTCTCCATGCCGTATAATCCTAGAAGCCAGCAGGCCGGCCTCTTCAGAGGTTCTGATGGAAATTTCAGACTTGGGGGGGGGGGGAAGGGTGAGCCCCCCTTCAGCAGGAACAAAGAAGGCCAGGTGGGTCTTCTGGTTCCCCCCCCCCCTTTTGTGACTCAGCCCGTCGGGGGCTTTTCCCACCTGCACCGAAACCAAGAAGAGGCCTCCCCACCGAACCTAAGAGAAGCCCTGTGCTGGATCAGGCCCAGGGCCCCTCTAGTCCAGCTTCCTGGATCTCCCCGTGGCCCCCCACCAGATGCCTCTGGGAGCCCACGAGACCCCTTGAGACCTGTCAGGATTTCAGAGGGTGTGGCGCGTGTTTGGTCCCCTTTCCTTTTCCTGGGGGAAAATGGGGGTGGCCCTTCTGGGGTCCAGAGGCAGGCCACACTCTCTACCCCTGCCTCCACGAGCCTGGTTGGTTTTGCCTGGCTTTTCATGCCGAGACTGGAATCCTGGACTGGTGAGCAAGCTAGTCTTTTCATTGACCGCCTTGCAGGAGCCCAGGCTTCCCTCCTCCTTGTCTTGTGTCTGTGTGGTTGCATCCTCGTACTTACCCCCTGGAGCCTCTCTCTCTCTGTGTGTGTGTTTTCCCTTCCTCAACTTGCTGCCCATCCAGCTTCCATGAGTTCTGCATCCGGGGCTGGTGCATCGTTGGGAAGAAACAGACCTGTCCGTACTGCAAGGAGAAGGTGGACCTCAAGCGGATGTTCAGCAACCCGTATCCTTTACCCGCCACCTGCTCGGAGAGCCGCAGGGTGGAGAGGGAGGGAGGGCAGCTCGGGTTCAATTGGGCTGGTCCCAGGGGGTTGAACGCCTGCACCTCGTGGCACAGCGGTTACCCTGCCGTCGTGCGGTCAAGCCTTTGCTCACGACCTGACTCGGATCCCCATGGGCTCAGGGAGCCGGCTCAGGGTTCACTCAACCTTCCGTCCTTCTGAGGTCTGTAAAATGAGTACCCAGCTCGTTTGGGAAACAAGAGAGTGCTTTAAGTGGGATGGGGCGGTCGATAAGCAGCACGCTCTGCTCTGCTTCTGTGCCGTAGGATTTTTGGGTGCAGAACAGTCAGGAGATCCCACAGGCCTCTGTTCTTAGAAGGAGGAGGGAAAGGGGGTGTTAGCCCCATTCAGGCACAGCACGTGTGCCATGGCAACACAGCACCACTGCTTGTGCCCATTAAAGTGAACCCTCTAGGATGCCCGGAGCAGAGCTTCCGGAGGGAAACAGTTCACATTGGCTTCCTCCCCGGGCTTGCGTGAGGCTGTCGTCTCTCCCAACGGAGGAAGCAGGCTGCGGTCTCTAAGGCAGCTGAGGCCAAACCGCACATGCTCGTTTTTAAGACGGACTGCTCAGGGCCACAAGCCGTTCTGCCCACGGGGAAGAAGGAGCGCCTGCCCGCCCACGTGCCCACGCGGAGGACTGTGGTTCTCTCTCCCCTTGGACTCTTTGTGGCTTCTTTAACGCTTGCTTTGCCAGCTGGGAACGGCCGCACGTCATGTACGGGCAGCTCCTCGACTGGCTGCGTTACTTGGTAGCCTGGCAGCCAGTGATCATAGGACTGGTACAGGGTATCAACTACATCCTGGGACTGGAGTAGCCTTCCTCTTCCTCCCCCTCACCCTCCCGTCCCCCTCCCGGATCCCTCTCCCCTCCACCAGCACGCCTCTGGGGAGTTCTGCCCGCCGAGCTGCGCGACAGAGGAGAAGGAGGAGGACAAAGACGATGACAGCGTTGAGACCCAGAGGGGTGTTTTTAATGGCTTATACCTCTCACGATCGTGGCCTCCTCCTGCCACAGAGCGGCTCCATCAGCTCCTACGGAAAGGACCGTGCGCAAGAGGGAGCCTGTCGAGGCCGGCTTGGGCTGCCTGCAGGTTGGGAGGGAGGAGAGTCTCTTTTTTAAAAAACAAAAACAAAACGAGAGAGAGAGAGAGAAATAATTATTTTAATGAGCATATTTAAAATTGTTTTATTGCTGGGGTAAAAAGGAAATAGCAATCCCGGGCCCTCCTTCCTCCTCCACTGCCATGCGATGCCATGTTCCGCCTGCTGTGCCCCCGCAAAGAACTAAGCCAAGGGCGGCGGCGGCATCGTTCCACCTTCCTCCTCCTCCTCCGCCTGCTCCTCTTGTGGGCAAGCGGAATCCCACGCCCGCTAGCCACGGGAGCCTTCTCAAGAAGCAAGAGCGGGCCAGAGGCCCCATCGGCTCAACTCCTGCCGGCTTGCGGGAGCAAGAGTGTCAGGGTCCAGGATCCGTCCCTCTCTCACACACACACCCCAAGCATCCTCCCCTAGAGGCAGAAGAACCCTGGAGGCAGTGAGGCTCGCCAGGAAGGGTCATCTCTGGGTGGGGAGTAGCCCTCCGTGAGCTCTTTTTTTGGGGGGGGGGAGAGATTGAGAGAGAGAGAGAGAGAGGGATCCCCTTCTTAAGTTGTTCCAGAGAGAAAGCACGCTTTTGGGAACACCTGGCGTGTATCCTGCCCCCGTAGGACACCAGGACCGCCCCCGGTCTGGGCTGGATTTTGAATCTGGCCTTGTTCAGACAGGCATATCTCTCTCTCTCTCTCTCTTTCTCTCTGTCCATATTTTTGCACTATTTTGTATCGTCCTCCGGGCGAGTGCTAGCAGTGTCTCTGCGCACCCCACCCCGCCGCTCAGTACTTTTCTACAAGAGTGTGCGTTTTGCTGGTCCTTGCGGAGCGAGTCAAGCGTCGGCGCCCCTTGTGCAACAATGGCTGGACTGTTATGTGGCTTCCCGGCCGTTCTCTTTTCCCCCTTCCAGGAAGGGGGTCCGTTCGGTGTGCTTGATCCTCAGGGCAGATGCAGGAGGGGTTTGGGGAGAGACCAGATTCGGCCCATTCCCTCTGAGGCCTTTCAGAGCGCCTGCTGTGTGGGCGGCTGAGAGTCCCAACCAAAGCAAACCGGCACCAGCAGATGCCTGCCCTCCTGCTCCCTCCACGGTAGATGGGTGTCCCCGGGTGCCCTCGTTTTAACTGGGTGTGGTGGTCAACCGGAATGGAAAAACACGCCGGCCTGTTGGAGAACCAAATGACCTGAGGTGCAGCTGGCACTTTCTGGGCAGAGAAGCTGTGAGAGCTCTTCAGCAGTGAGTAATGGGATTGGGACCCAGTCAACGCCCCGGGCCTGTCCAGAGAATCCCCCTCGGTCGCTCCTCCCTCCCCGGTAGCTTTCAGAGTCGGACCTCGGGCTTCCTGGCACAAGACGGTGAGTGGCCGGGAATTCCTGACGCTGTGCCGGGATCCCCCCTTTGAAAGGAAAACGGGGATGGCATCCCACCACCAGCCGTCCTTTTCAGGTCCCTTCGGGTTATCCGAGTAGCCCAAGGACGCCGGCAGAATGTGGGGCCAGCTGGAGCCCTTTTTAAAGAAGCCATCGCAGACCACGAGACACTGGGCTCCGGCCACCAGCCGTTCTCGCTTGCCCCCTTCCCAATGGCGGGAGGCATTCCCCTGCGCCATCGTCTCTGGCGGTGCCCTTCCCGCTGTGTCTGTCCCGTGAGAAAGGCCCCTTTTGGAATGGCTCTCGGAACCCAACCACCTCCTGTCAACGAGAAACTCTTCGCACCAGGCAGGTTTGACGAGCAGTTGCCCTTCTGTCCTTCACGCCGACCCGTCTTGGGGGTGCTTCAGAGTTGGGGGGCTGCTTCCGGGGTGGCCTTTGTTCCACGGGGCCTCTTTGCCAGTGCTCGCTCAGGCATGGAGCTGGCAGTTCCGGGCGGCCAGACCGCGTGGGTGAGTGTGTGAGTGAAGAAGAGCATTGGCGGGTTTTGAAATCCATCAAGCAACTCGGCTCGCTTGGGACCGGATAAAGCCATGTGATGAAGGGGCGGCTGGCAGGGAGGTTTGCTGCCACTGGGGTGGGGAGACCTTTACAACTGCTGTTTAGCCCCCCCTCCCCCCGAACGTGGCTTGCTGTACTCTCAAAAACGGTTTTGGCTTCTCACAGCGACATTGTCAAAGCCCCAGAACTGATGCCAGCAACCAAGGGTGACGGGAAGATGCTTTGAAAGCCTAGGTTGGGCCGTACGTTTTTGTTTTCTGAAAACATGTAATAAATTCTGCTCAATGGCTTGTTCTCCTGTTTCTCAGAGTTCCGTGGTTGCCTGGGAGGGCCTTGCACGGTGGATCGTGTTTTAAAAATGTCTTTTTAAACCAAGAAAAGAGAAACGGGAAAAGACTGGGCTCGTTGGCTTTCTGGAAAGATGCTTGGCTCAAGTCAGCCAGGGCTGGGGTTGCAGGTCCCGTGGGAGAGGGTGCGAGGGTCGCTTCTGCAGCAGCATCTTCCCCGAGAGCCCCACGTTGGTGGCCTTTGGCAAGGGTCTGGCCCCTCACGCCTCCCAGGGCATGCCTTGGGTGGTGTCTTCTTTTTCCCTCCCCCTCCTGCCACGGCATTGTGACAAACAAGCCGCTCTCTGGGAGAGGCATAGCAGGAGGCATAGCAGTGTTTGTGCCCAATTCCCGTCCATCTCCCGATGGCTTCTCTCGGAAATAAGCCCTGCTCTCGCCACTGAGCTTCTTTGTCCGCCTCGGAGTCCAAGCCCTTGGGCGTTCCTTGGCCGGTTAAGCTTAGGGGGCAAGCCTGGGATGCTCCACCTGCCGATAAGAGGAAGACGCTGGGGCGGCTAAGGGGAGCCCCATGCTTTTTGGAGGCCAAAGAAAAAAAAACAAAAGGGCGAGCCAAAGAGGCCTGGGTGTGTTCAGAAGACCCAAAGCACTGAAAAGGAAATGCGGGTGGGGTGGGGGTTGCAGGAGAGGTGAAGGCAGGCTCGCGGGAGAAGTGGGAGCACTCCAGACGGCTGCCACGCGCAAGCTGTGCCACATTTTTTTCAAAAGGAAAACTCGCTCTTGTGCCAAAATGAAAACGGAAGCTGGGGCAGCCCCCGGAGGATCACAGTTTGCTTGCAGAGGCTCCTGGCCTGGGGAGGCTTGAGTTTTCTAGTGACAGCATGACTAGGCAAAACAAAGAGTCGGGGTTTGGATGGGAGTGTGAAGGAAATGGTGTGAGGTTATCTCTCTCTTTTTGGTTCCTTAAATGGTACTCTGTTACTGAAAATACTTGACGGTTCCTTGGAAGGAAATAAATAAAAAAAGCAAAACAACCCCAGTGACTTCTTGTGGTGACTCAAAAGGTTGGAAACAGTACGGTATTCTGCAGAGTGTGAACTTTAAGCAGAGAAAATATTTAATCTTGGCTCATTTGCATAGTTATATTGTAAAAACATGTCTCTGTGAATCTCTATTTCCCCCTATTTTTTAAATCTGCATTACTGTCAACGGACATGAAGTTTTATGTTGTTTGTGGGAAGGGGAGCAAAAGACCAGGCCCCTCCTTTGATGGTTCGTACAGTAAAAAAAATTAAAAAATTGGAATATATAATAGAGAAGGGAATTCTGTTCAAACCACTCGCCATGATCACAAAACAGTTCCAGTTGCAAATGATCTCCCCGAGTCTTGGTCAATGTCTCCAGAGGGAATTTATGGCCGTCCAGGCCTCCATGAATTTGTCCAGTCCCGTTTTAAAGTCTTTTTTATATTTTGTGACAGTGAATTCCACTGTTTAACGCTGCACTGTGTGAAGAAATCCTTTCCATTGTTCTGGGTCACACATCCTCATCCTCACTGGTTTCTTGTCATTCTTGCTGGGAGCTGTCAAGTTGCTCCAGCTCATGGTAACCCTATGAATGAGCCACCTCCAACTGGTCCTGTCCTCAGCCATCCTGCTCAGCTCTTGCAGACTCAACGTGGGGTTCCTTTAGGGTGTCAACCCATCTTGCATTTTGCCTTCCTCTTTTCCTGCTGCCTTTCCTAGCATTGTCTTTCCCAGAGAATCTTTTTTCATCATGTGCCCAAAGTAGAACAGCCTCCCATTCAACATTTTTGTCTCCAGAGATAATTCAGGCTTGACTTGATTTAGGACCCACTTGTCCATCTTTCTGGCAGTCCAGGGTATCCACAAAGCTCTCTTCCACCACCATATTTCAAATGAAACCATTATTTCTTCTACCAGTTTTCACTCCTTCATCTGCAGCTAGTCTGGCTTTCCATAGGATATATTCTGCATGCAGGTTGAACAGGTAAGGGGATTAAATGCACCCTTGTCTGACGCCTTTGCCTACAGTAAACCATTCTGTTTCTCCATATTTTGGCCTAACTGTAGTTTCTTGACCACAGTACAGGTTCTGTGCACCAGGACCATCGAGTTCTGAGGCACACCCATGGCTTTCAGAATGATACATAGCTTTTCATGATGCACACAGCCAAAGGCTTTGCTGCAGTCTGTGAAGCATAGACTGGTCAACTTCTGAAATTCCTTGGTGCTTTCCAGTAGCCAGCAGATATTTTGCAATGTGGTATTTCCCTTGGGTTCTAGTATTGTGGGGAAAGGGGTGCCCTGGTCGCTCCGTCCACACTAGGCATTTTATACTGCCCAGAGTAGACCTTTGGTCTAGATGGGCGGGGCAGAAATCTAATTAAATAAATAAATAAATAAAAATACCGCTCTCCTGTCTCCTTTTCATGCCTTTCCCCCCTGCCTAAGCTGAATAATTTTTACTCTGTCTTTCTCCTCCTGCAAACTTGAGTTCAGGGGCGGGTGTTTGCCCTGGACCTTTAAGCAGAAGAGACATGAGTGTCGTTTCAACATATGATTTTGTAAACAGTGGCGGATAAAATAATAAGCAATACCAACAGTCTTGGCAGAAAAGCAGGTGTCCTTCAGCTAGTTTCCTAAAAACCTGGCCAGCAAACTGGGAGAGTGTAGCCCACAAGAACAGGTCAGATAGGAATGGCCAGCCTCCGTGCTCACAAAGGTATACACACCCACACGTTTGCATGGGAGACCAAAGGGGGGGGGGGTGTCCGTCTGTCTGTGGGCTTTCTCCCATTCATCCCACAGGTTGGTGTTGGAAAAAAGCACTCTCTCTGGGAGATGGAGTCCAAGCCGTGGCTTTTTGAAGCACGTCCCCTCCTGCCACGCCTCCTAGTCCCGAATCATTTTGTGGGGTGACCCACCGACGTCAAAAGATGGCAAGACACCCACCCTTTGCTGACAGTTCTGGTGCTCCCTGGAAACCATGCATCCACCCGCCACCGTCCTGAATTCCAGTCATTTCCTGCCCAAGGCCCAAAAAGAACACGGTCGACAGACCAAAACCACCCGCAAAGTCTTCATCCGCCACCCTCAAGTCAGCCAAGACTGGATGTGTCCCCCACTGCCGGGCTGCTTCCACACATCGAGCGAGTGGCCTGTTTGGCTATTTTCATTTTAACGGTGGGCAGTGCCTATTTTTTTGGACCTTTCGGAGGTTGTAGAAGCGCCCAGTTTGCTTCACCATCTTTTGGAGAAACAGGAAGGAGGCACTGCCTCATGACCCAGAGTGGCGATGGAGGGAAGTCAGAGAGCCACTCCATCGCTCTCGGCCCCTGAAGGGGTTGAAGGTGAGTCAAGGACTGAGGGAACTCCCTCTTCCCCAGACGTGTCTCCTTCCTCGGCAGGAAAGTCTCTTCTGTGCAGGTGGCTCAGCTCTGTGCAAGAGCTGGCGGGCTGAACCGGTGGGCTCAGGGCGTCACGATGCTCTCTCGGTGGTTTTAAGGAAAGGACCCGAGGCGGGGAAAGGATGCGGGCAGGCTGCCCTGAACTCACTGGGCGGATGGCCGCAGGATGAGCTATCTCACAGGGTGCTTGTAAAGATAACGTGGAGAAGAGAGCCGTGCATGCAGCGCTGGGTGCCTTTGAAACAAGACGGGGTAGAAATGCAGCACATATAATAAAACCTGGATGAAAATGTCACAAGAGTTCTGAAATGGTGGGTGCCCTGCCTTTAAAGGCCCTCCAGCCTCAACGTTAAATGTTTTGTTGCTTTCCATGGTGCTCATCCTGAGATTCTCCTCCCTTCCTGGAGGACACAAAAAGGAAAAGGAAAAATCCCCCCACCCACCCACCCCTGTTGGCATCCTGAGACCCCCCTTGGCAGCCCCTTGAAGAGGATCCTCCGAGGGAGAAAGGCGGGATAGACGGAAGCACTCAGTCAACCCACCGGCGGATCAATGCCGTCCTCCAGAAAGAAGGCAGCCTGAATAGGGCTGGGGCTGGGGGGGTCATGAAGGTGTCGGCACCCTCCGAGCTATTTAGGGCCACCAAGAAGCTTCAAAGGGTCTTGAATCGGTACAGAAAGGAACACGGGCGTTGCATCAAAATCGGCCACAAGATCTGTGCACCCGCATTGGCCTCTCAGCCGCCCGATGGCGGCCTCCTGACCCAGGCAAATGTTTCTGGTCTATTTCTGAAGGCGAGGGGGGGGGTGTGTGCTAAACGGGCCACTTTACAGTGGTCGAGCTCAGCAGTTCGTGATGGAAGTGGTCTGAGAACGGGACTCGCATCTCTCAGGAAACAAGGTGAGGCGAACGAGCAAAAGAGTCTGCGTTTCGGAAACCAGCCCGCCTTGCACGCTGCCCTGGGCAGGGAATGCAGTCTCTGTGTGTGGAAGTGGTTTTCACATCTTCTTCCTGAGCGGGACTGATGTGGCCGGCTCACAGACGGGTCTGAGAAACTTCTGCTGACAAATTCAGAAGGAAGGAGCCATGAGAGCAAATTAAAAGCAAACATGAAAGGAGGAACATAGAGGCGGTTGAAGGCACTTGGCTCATAAAGAACGCAAAGGAAAAAAATTAATGTCACCCCTCGTATCCTCTCCATGCCGTCGCAGAACAACAGAAGACCTGCATTCTTCTTATGACTGTTTCTATTATTAATTCGTTGCTTATAGCTTTGCATTTCACTACATTTATACCCCATCTTTCCAGTCACCACCACCGTGCTTCCTTCTCACAAGGCCCCGTGAGGTGAGTCAGAGAGGACGGCGGCCCCAGAGGCACCCGGGGGGATTGGCTGCTGAGCACGGATCTCAAACGAGTGTCTTCTGAGGCTGATGCAACACTTTGTTTCCTCCACCAGATTCATTAGCTGCTGTCTTGCAAATCAGTGTCACATCAGCCACGGGGAGAAGCACTGCGGCACCCTCTCTGTCCGTCCGCTGGGTCGCGTTTGACCCTGCAGCACCGGAGGAGGTGTCCGGGGTGCGGGTTGGCTGCAGACCTACCACCTCTGTGCTTGACCCTTGCTAATAAAAGCTGCCCGTGGGGTTAGGGTGGATTGGGTTACGAACATGATCAACTCTTCACTGAGGGAGGGAGTTCTTCCTTTCCATGTGAAAGAAACTATCATCCGACCCATTATCAACTCCCACAGTTGGAGACGGATGATCTTAACGACTTTCGTCCAATCGCCAATATACCTTTCATGGGTATATTGACTAAGTGGGTGGTGACTAAATGGCTTCAGACAACATATCTGGAGGACCAGGATTGTCCTGACCCGGTCCAATCCGGATTCAGGCCACAAAGAGGTACTGAGATGACCCTGGTTGCATTGCACAACGACCTTTTAAGGGGTCGTTGTACCCCGCTGGTTCTCCTTGATCTCTCAGTGGCTTTTGATATCATCGACCACAGTATCCTTCAGTACAGGCTCTTGGAGATTGGGATTGGGGCCAAGCATTGAGCTGCTTCTGGTCCTTCTGCAAAGACCGTGTCCGGAGAGTTCAGCTTGGGGATGAGTTGTTGGCCCCTCAACTGTGGGGTGCCCCAGGGGGTCTTCAACATCCCCAATGTTGTTTAACATCTACATTAAGCTACTGGAGGAGGTCATCAGGAGATTTGATGTAATGTGTAATCAGTATGCTGATGACACACAACTTTGTCTCTCCTTCACCACCTCTGCAGTGGAGACCGTCCAGATGCTTGAGCAATGCCTGGCTTCAGCACGGGAATGGACCGGGGCATACATGCTCACACCGAATCTGGACAAGACTGAGATTCTGTTCCAGGGGGAGGGGGGGGGCTCCAAAAGGTTGCGGGGAATCATCCCAAGACTGTACGGCGCTGCCATCTCCTTTAGGGATCAAGTTTGTGACTTGGGCGTTCTTCTGGACCCAGCTCTTTCTTGGGATTCCCAGATCGCAGCTGTGTCCAGATTGGCTTTTAAATAGCTTCGGCTTATCGCCCAACTCTGCCCCTACCTAGACACAGGCCTCCTCAGGACCTTGGTGCAGGCACTGGTCATCTCCTGCAATACTCTCTACGTGGAGCTTCCCTTGAGATTGACCCGGAGACTACAGCAGGTCCAGAAGGCGATGGCCAAACTGGTGGTCAATGCAACAAAGTTTGATCACATCTCTCCGGTTCTGGCCAGTCTCCACTGTGTCTCAGGTCAGGTTCAAGGTTCTGACACATATAAAGCCTTTCACGGTTTGGGACCACATTACTGGTCAGAGCGTCTTTCCCTCGTGTCTTCTGCTGGACCCACCAGATCGTCTCAGGCCAGGCTCCTCCTCCATGTAACCACCCCGAGAAAGGCCAGAAGGTCATCTGTCACAGGCAGAGTCTTCTCGGTGGTGACACCAAGACTATGGAACCAGCTCCTGGAGGGGTTAAGCCTGGCCTCCTCCTGGTTTTCTTTTGGGAGACCATTGAAAACACTTCCTTTCAGGGATGGCTTCTCAATCTGACCCCGGTGGAGCGTTTTGCCTCCAGCTCCGCCTTTCTGTGCTAATTTATTGGTACCACTGGCATTTTTGGTTTTTTTAATGCTCTTGCCACATTACTGCTATTTGTGCTATATATTAATGTTTTGTTGTGAAGCTTTGTTTTAATCCTTTGTAAACCACCCAGAATAGTGCTTTGGCACTAATGGGACAGTATATAAATTAATTAATTAATAATAAACTAATAAATAAAAAAGTAAATAAGCAATCCATTCAATAGTTTTTTAAAAAGTATATAGTGGTCTATTTATAATTTTAGGTGAACCGTATTTTGCATTTCTGGAAAGCTCAGATTACCGGAGGTCATAACCGCCCCTACTTATTAGCCAACCTGAATTATTTAAAACGTTAAATGAACAGATGTCGAGCTGGATAAACGCATTGGCAAAGCAGCTACCATGTTCTCTAGACTCACAAAGAGAGTATGGCTTAATAAGAAGCTGATAGCATACACCAAGATCCAGGTCTATAGAGCCTGTGTCCTGAGCACACTCCTGTCCTGCAGTGATTCCTGGACCCTTTGTGCACGGCAGGAGAGGAAGCTGAACACCTTCCATATGTGTTGTCTCCGACGCATTTTTGGGATCACCTGGCAGGACAAAGTTCCAAATAGAGTAGTCCTAGAACGAGCTGGAATTCTTAGCATGTATACCTTACTGAAACAGCGACGCCTACGTTGGCTCCGGCATGTCGTGAGAATGGCTGACGGTCGGATTCCAGAAGATCTCCTGTAAGGAGAATGAGTGCAGGGAAATCGCCCCAGAGGGAGACCACAGCTGCGATACAAGGATATCTGCAAGCGGGATCTGAAGGCCTTAGGAATGGACCTCAACAGGTGGGAAACCTTGACCTCCGAGCGCTCAGCCTGGAGGCAGGTGGTGCAGCATGGCCTCTCCCAATTTGAAGAGACCCTTGTCCAGCAGGCCGAGGCCAAGAGGCAGTCCCGAAACCAGCAAAACCAGGGAGCTGGACAGGGGACAGATTGTCTTTGTCCTCAGTGTGGAAGGGACGGTCACTCTCGAATTGGCCTTCTCAGCCACACTAGACGCTGTTCCAAGTCCTCCATTCAGAGCACGTGACCCTCGTCTCTCGAGACTGAAGGATGCCTAATCTAAATGAACAGATCTCTGGAATCACACTGATTTACATCGGAATTTCACGGAGCCTTTAGGGATCAAGCTGCTGGAGAATGAACCCATTATACACTGGGATTCAGGAACTGGAGGGCCATCTTGTGCAGAAGAAACTGGTGTTGCATGAAGGGAGACCTGGCGTCACACGCAACAGAGACGACACACCCTATACAGCCCCATTCAGCCTTTAAGGGGGCCTGTGGTGCCCACACCTTGCTGAGGGCAGCGCATCAGTCCTGCCCATCTGTCGCTGGGCTGAACGCAGACACACGTCTCGCCTCATGAGTCGGCAGCAGATCTGGGCGGAAGAGCAGGATGACTCAGGGGGAGCAGCAGCTCCCTGTCACCTTCTGACCGGTTGTTACGTTTCCTTTTTCAACATGGGGTTTGAGGGGAGTGGGGCCCACACACTCCCCCCCATGCCTGTGCCTCCACACGCCTCCCTCGTGTCTGAAAAGGGCTACTCTTGTGCCGAGGCAGCAGGAAGCCATGGGGTAAGGGATGACACTTGTCCAAGGAAGCCTTAGGGGTCACAGGGCATTTCGGCTCTCCATCGCCTGGAGGTGCAATCCTGTTAAGAAGGGCACATCCGAGAAATCAATGCTCTGACGTGGCTTTGCTCACAGGCAGCTCCATCTCTCAGAATGCCAAAGAGGAAATGAAGGAAGCCACCCTCCGGGATCAAGGAGGAACTGAAAGTGGCCTTGTCATCTTGGAATCTGTGATTTATTTATTTTATTAGATTTATACCCCGCCCATCTAGACCTATGGTCTACTCTGGGCGGCATTACAAAATTTAAAAACAATAGAACCAATAAACATGCAAAAATCCAAGATGTTAAAATATAAATATTAAGATACAGCAGGAGGGAAAGCCTGCCTAAATAGCCATGTCTTAAGTTTACTTCTAAAGACACCCAGAGAGGGAGCCAGGCGGATCTCTATGGGCAAGTTGTTCCAGAGGCGAGGGGCCACTGCCGAGAAGGCCCAGTTCCTCGTTCTTTCCTTCCGGGCCTCCCTCGGCATTAGGCCCCTAAGACGCCCGGCCTGGCTAGAGCGAGTGTCTCTGGCAGAACTGGGTGGGAGAAGGCGCTCTGCCAGATATCGAGGTCCTAAACCGTTTAGGGGCTTTATAAGTAATCGTAAGAACTTTGAAATCAACGCGGAAACGAATGGGCAACCAATGCAAGGTGGCCAGCGTGGGGGAAATACGTTGGTGCCTCTTCACCCCAGTTAGAAGTCTGGCCGCGGCATTTTGTACCATCTGAAGTTTCTGCGTCAATCTCAAAGGCAGCCCCACGTAGAGCGCATTGCAGTAGTCTAATCTTGAGACTACAAGCGCATGGACCAAAGTGGTGAGCGCCCCCACATCAAGATAGGGACGCAGCTGGGCAATCCGCCAAAGGTAGAAGTGTGCGGAATGGACCACTGACGACACCTGGGTCTCCATGGTGAGCGCGGGGTCCAGATGTGTACCCAAGCTGCAAACCTCACTCTTGGTGGTAAGAGTCACCCCCCCAAAAGAGAGGGAGTTTCCCAGACCACTGATGTCTGGGGCACCTACCCGAAGGACCTCCGTCTTGCCCGGATTTAGCCTCAGTCCGTTCTCCAGCATCCATTGCTGAACAGCCCCCAGGCAGCGCTCAAGGGACGAGACAGCATCCACTGTTGTTGGAAAAAAGGAGATGTAGAGCTGAGTATCATCAGCGTACTGATGACACGAAGCCCCACATCCCCTGATGACCCCTCCCAGCGGCCTCATATACAGAAGGTGATACAGAAGGGTGCGGAAACTGGTCGGGATGACCTTCAAATTCCTTTGAACTCTTAAATTCACGGTTTGGGACCACGACACCTGTCGGAGCATCTCTCCCCACGGTCATCTGCCCAATCCACCAGATCCTCCCCAGACCAGGCTCCTCCGTGTAGCCACCCCAAAGGAGGCCCACCAGTCATCCACCAGAGGCAGGGCCTTCTCCACGGTGGCCCCAGCCCTATGGAATCCGCTCCCAGAGGAGCTACGCCTGGTTCCCTCCCAGCTGATGTCATTGAGACGACAACTCAACAGATTCCTTTTCAGGGAGCCCTTTCGTACTGACTTGGGTTGATCGTCTGTTTACATCCTGTCCTAATGTTATTGGGAAACTGCCTTTGACGCCATTTGGTTTTTGGTTGTTAGTGTTTTTAACCTTCTGTCTGTCAAGCAGATAATATATATTTTCCCTTGTTGTCAAACCGCCCAGAATAATACTTTTGCACTAATCGGGCGGTCTATAAATAAAATAAAATAAATAATAAATATTAAATCTTATAGAATAAAAGATTTTGTTTGTTTGGTGGATAAAAGCTAAACTCACTATGATTCTTCACCCTGGGATAGACAATTCATCAATTCAGTTTTGCATAACTTTATCATGGTTATTAGTAGGGTGATGATTTCTATGACATCATGAGTAATCTGGGGAGCATTGTGCGGTTTTTATTTTGCCTGTAAAGTCATATTTTGACCTTTTAAGAGTGTTATGTCATGTTTCTGCTTATTTTTGTAATAAATATTCTCTCTTACTCATATTTTGATTGTCGGCAACCCTCCTGATGAACCAGCAAAAGGCAAGAGGGGACGAGTAGTCACACGGCTGTCTGACTCATCCAACTGACTGTAGCAGCTGAGGGAAAGGCGTGTGGTAGAGAGAACGGCAGCGCAGGGAGCCGTGTTCCTCAAGAGTAAGCTGAGCCACATGCGAGCCCGTACTGCAGACGGCAGAGCCTTCTCCGTGATTTACAAAAGTCTGCGAGAGCCACTATCTGATTACAACAGGCCTAAAAGCAGATGTTTGGCAAGTGTAAAATTACGGCGTTTTGTTCAAGAGTTTGGTAGTGACGGTGATATTTTGTTTTGCAAATTGTGTGAAGTTAAGGGGTCAGCCCAAAAGTGTTTTAATATTCAACAACATTATCTGGAAGCTGAGTCATGGCAACTTCTTTCTTGTTAGGCTGAAACATTTCACTGCTCATCCAAGTAGCTTCTTCAGTCTGAGGAGAGTTGGTAGGAGATCCCTGATATATCCTCCACATTGGTTTCACTTCCCCCTGGTCTGAATACACTCTTTAGAACAGGGGTCTCAAACTCAATTTACCTGGGGGCCGCTGGAGGCACAGTCTGGGTGAGGCTGGGCCGCATCAGATTTTCTGCCAAGCAGAGCAAGAGCCTGAGGAAGCCACGCGGGAGTTTCCTTAGCCCAGCTGGGGCTCCGAGGAGGAGGAGGGGGAGGAGGAGGAGGGGCGCGCAAGCCCTCGTCGCCGGCCACGACCCCCTCCGGCTCCTTCTTCACTACCACCAGCAGCAGCAGGACAAAGAAGCGGAGAAGGGAGGGAGCGCCGGCGACCGCCTAGCCGGGGGGGGGGGGACGACATTAAAAAAAAACCCTCACAGAATTCGCCTTGCCAAAGGAGAAAAGCCCCCACCGGTACCCGCGAAATTAAACAGAACGGGGCGGGGGGCCCCACAGGTGCGCGCGTGCGCACGCACACAAACACACACACACACGGAGGTCCGGCAACCTTCCTCTGAAGGCCCCCCATCAAAAAAAGGCGCACTCAACAGCAGCAGCTTCCCCCACCACAACAGAGGAGCAAACTTTGCGAGGCGAGCCCAGGCAGCCTCCAGAGCCGAGGCGGCTGAAGCAGGACGAAGAGGAGGAGGAGGAGGAGGAAGCACCGCTGGGCGCTGAGGCGGCCGCTGGCCGGGCTGGTGCTGGGGGTGCCGAGAGAGAAAGAGAGCCAGAGAGCCGCTTCCCTGGAAGAGGCGGCGGCAGCGGCAGCTGCTTTTGGCGGCTTGGAGGCGCTCTTCTTCGAGGACGGGCCGGGAGCGAGCTCCGCTCTCAGGCATCGCTCGGCGGCGGCTCGGGGAAAAGGGCCGGCAGCGCGCCTCGCTCGCCGGCTCTCCCCCAAGACAGCACCTCTTGCACCCTCCATCCAGAACTGCAGCCTGCCAGCCGGCAGACAGGCGGGCTGGATGGCAGACTGCAGTTCCGGATGGAGGGTGAAAGAGGCGCTGTCTTGGGGGAGAGCCGGCGAGCGAGGCGAGGCTTTTTTTGACTCTTGACAGCAGAGGACGCGTGGGTGCTTAATGGGGGGGGGCAGGCAAGGCGGGGCCCACAAACTATCGTCCGGCGGGCCGCAAATGGCCCACGGGCCGCATATTTGAGACCCCTGCTTTAGAAGGACAAAGGACTGGGGGTGAGGGATAATCCCACCTCTGCTGTTCTTCTCCACCCATTGTCATGGGTCGTTAATAGAGATGGGGGTATTCGTATACATATATCCCCCCACAGGTGAAAATTATGAGGATCCGTCCCCATGGGGCCGGACTGTCCACTCACTATTCCGCCGCTCGCATGCGCTCAACAAAACCTTCCTATCGCGCTGTTCCCTGCAATGGATTAGCCACTTTGCGACCTGGCAGAGAGGCTTGTCATCCCGTCTGCTGCCAGGAGTGGCTAATCCATTGCGGAGAATGGCGCGATAGGAATGCTCCGTCGAGTGCGTGTGAGTGGCTCGAATACGAATACCCCCATCTCTAGTCGTTAACAGTCTTTAACAGTGGTCTTTCTGGTGTGGGTAGTCCTAACCTTTCTGGGGATGGATGAAAGGGCAGCATGATAAATAGGAGACAGATTGTATCTAAATTCTCCACCCCTGTCGAGTAAGGGATTTTCTATATGCAAACATAGGAGGCTCTATCCGGGGTCTCCTACCAACTCTCCTCAGACTGAAGAAGCGACTTGGATGAGTAGCGAAAGGTTTCAACCTAAGAAGAAAGAAGTCCAGTTGACAGGATCAACTTCCAGATAACCTCACCTGGATGACTGAGAATCTTCACAGATATATTCACAATGTTATATATTCAATAACATTGTGATATTGTGAAACATAAGAGTTATTTAGCAAGATTCAACACCTCCTTTTCAAGAGAGCTTCTTCTTCAACTGCAGGTTCATCAAATACCCAGTCAGAATTTTGTAAGGATCTCTGTACAATGATGGTTACTTCAAATATTCCCTTAAAGAAATTAGGTAGTGGTAGCCTCAGACATTTCTTGGAGAAGTACACCAATCACCCGATTCCAAATGAATCAACTCTAAAGAAAAATTACAACCCTGCCTGAAGATGTGTTAGGAGAGATAAGCTCTGCTGTTGATAACAGTAAGATATGGGCTTCAATAGATGAAATGTAAACAGAAGATATGTAGCTAATATTATTATTGGCACTCTGAAATGCAATGAGCCTACTGATGTACTTCTTCTAACACATGGAACTCTGTAAAAAGTGAACAATTCCACTATTAGTATGCTCCTTGACGATTCTAGCTGGATGGTGTAAAAAGGGGAAACATCCTCCTCTTTGTAACAGATGCCGCTCCACACATAAATAAGGCGGCCAAAGCTCTTTATCCGAATATGATCCATATCACATACACAGACTGGCTGAAGAGATGCGAAGCAACCATCCTGATGTAGATAAGTCAATTTCAAATGGGGGGGAAATTATCATTAAAGCTGCATTTCCAGAACAAAAGTTCGAATTGCTCCTACTTTGGATCTCCCTCCCCAACCCGTCAAGATGTATTGGGAGACTTGGCTGGATGCGACTATGTATTATTCCACATATTATGATTCCCTTACAGTGGATAGTTAAAGCATTTGCTGTTGTGAACCTTCCCTCATCAAGATTGTGCAAGATTGCTTTCCTGAAACCTTGGCTGGAAACTTGGCATATATAAAATCTAATTTCAGCTGACTATCAAGAGCCATCACCCACCTTGTAACTGTAGGAATGGAACTTAGTGATGCACTGAAAATTGTGAAACAAATGGAGGGTGATTTAAAGTGAGGAAAAGGGAAAGAGGCTGAAAAAAATAGTGATAGACTATACAGTGTGCCGCTGTCTAATCTGGGTAATTCAACACTTTGCAAAATAATTAACATTCTAAATGGACTTTAAGCAAAATTTGATGACTTCAAGCCAGCATGTTCTCCAGATGAGTTGGCATTTTTCAAATGTATTCCTATCACCTCTTGTGACATTGGATGGAATTTCTCCAGGTACAAGAGCAAACTGGCAGACAACAGAAGGAGTTCTGAGTTTGATAATCTCAAGATGTACGTGATCATCCAATGGAGTTCTGCTGTTGATGAAAACTGTCACGTTCACGCCTGTCCCTTGGTTGTTCCACCAAGCAAAGGGCACAAGCCACGTGTCATTCAGCTGCCACCAGTTGATTACATCAACATTGTTTATTATTAATGATAGAGGTCCAGGCAATGTGTCATTTTTAAAAGAACCAAATAGAAGTTGCTTATTATTACAGGTGATGAAGGCACAATCAATGTTGTTAACTCTTAACAAAACTTCCTACTTCAACCACTCTCAACTGCCAATCCTCTCTCTCTTCCAAACTCCCAATTCCAAACCTCTCTTCTCAACTCCCCCTCCTGCAGAGACTCTTATATCTGGTGACTCTACCTCTCCAGCACTCTCATAGGTACGTGCAAATAGCTTATCAATATTCATGATCTGGGTGGATGCCACACTCCTCCCCTCTTAATAAGTTTGTGACAGGAGGGGAAACTTAACGGTTTGCCCTCATAAACAAACTAAAATACATGGAAGAATGCAAATATTAACCTCTTACATTACTTACATTACCAAGGATACACCACTTACATTAATAAGGATTACATTACATTACTCTTACATTACTAAGGATTTGTTGTTGTTTAGTTGTTAAGTCGTGTCCGACTCTTCGTGACCCCATGGACCAGAGCATGCCAGGCCCTCCTGTCTTCCACTGCCTCCCGGAGTTGGGTCAAATTCATGTTGGTAGCTTCGATGACACTGTCCAACCATCTCGTCCTCTGTCGTCCCCTCCTCCTCTTGCCTTCACACTTTCCCAACATCAGGATCTTTTCCAGGGAGTCTTCTCATGAGATGGCCAAAGTACTGGAGCCTCAGCTTCAGGATCTGTCCTTCCAGTGAGCACTCAGGGTTGATTTCCTTTAGAATGGATAGGTTTGTTCTCTTTGCAGTCCAGGGGACTCTCAAGAGTCTCCTCCAGCACCAAGTTACTATTACTAAGGATACTTACTCTTATTTTCACCATCACTATACATACCTCTTATTTTATTAATATCCAAGCAAATTTTGCACTTTAAGCATATTCCATAACTATTGCACAAACAGAACAGTTAATACTGAACTCAGATAAAAAAACACAGAATTTTATCTAGTCATTTGGTCTCCTAGACAAAGTGTCAGCAACCACATTTTGGGTCCCTTTTACGCTGTGGATTTCAAAGTCAAAGTCCTGTAAAATCAGCACCCATCTCATCAATTTGCTGCTGTTGGCTCGAATAGTCCTTAGCCATAGAAGAGGAGAGTGGTCTGTGCACAGGACAAATCTTCTCCCCCAAATGTACGGCTTCAACTTTTGCAGCATCCATACGCTAGCTAGACACTCTTTCTTGATTTCGGATGAGTGTTTCTCACCAGACTGAAGTTTCTTGCTGATGTACATCACTGGGTGCAGATTTCCACTGTTGTTGGCTTGGCTCAACACGGCTCCCAGTCACACATTTGATGCATCCATGTAGATGATGAACTCACAGTCGAAGTCCGGTGCAATAAGGACAGGTCCAGAAGTCAGCGCTCTCTTCAGACGATCAAAAGCTACCTGGCACTCTGACGTCCACTGGATGTTTTCAGCTTGCTTCTTTCGAGTTAAGTTTGTTTTTCTTTTGATTAGTGGATTCATTTTCTCAACTGTGGGAAAGGTAGGCTGTTTCTTCAACTTCTCCAGAACAGCTATGGCTGCATTCTTCTTTTAAATCTTCTTGCCCTTGCCTTCACCCTCTCCCATAAACTTGACTACAGGTACTTTTGTCACAAAGGTCTTCATATGAGAGGGACCACTTTCCCAGGTCACCTCAAAATTCACAGGCAAGTTCCTTTTAAGTGCAATCTCAAACACTTGGCTTATTTCAGATTTATTGAGATTGTCATCATCTGGTTCTCTCCCATTAATCTCTGGTTTCTCAGGTAGGGGCTCGTTTTGCAGGATTTTCAGTGCTTTTGCAGCTGCATGTTAAGCCTTCTTAATCCTAGTTCCTTCAGCTTTCCAGTGCTGTTGTAACAATTCTACAGGTCCTGACCATGCTAACTGAAATTTATTCCCCTTTATGGGTCTCAGCATCAGTACTTCATCCTCGGAACAGAATGTTCTTTCCCGGGCCTTTTTATCATACCAGCTTTTCTGCTTTTCTTGATCACCCTTTAAGGTTTGCTCTGCTGTTTCTAAGGACCTTTGCAAAGTGTTAATAAGATTATCCATGTACTGTATAATGGATTCAGGGTCACCCTCTTTATAATCTTCCCAGTTCTGATGAAGTAAATCTAGGGACCCTCTTACTTTGCGCCCAAATAAAAGTTCCAAAGGACTAAACCTGGTACTTTCTTGGGGTATGTCCCTATAAGCGTATAATAATGACTGTAATTTATTATCCCAATCATTTGGGTTCTCTGCTACGTATGCCCGTATCATTCTCATTAAAGTCCCATTAAATTTCTCTACTAGACCATTGGTCTGGGGATGATAAGGAGAAGAAGTGATGTGGGAAATTCCGCAGACTTGCCACAATCACTTCATTATTTTACAAGTAAAAGATGTTCCCAAATCTGTTACTATTTCTGAAGCAAAACCCATTCGGCACATATAGTTAATTAAGGCATCTGCCACAGTTTCGGTCTCTATATTTCTTAGGGGTACTGCTTCAGGGTATCTAGTGGCATAATCTATAACAGATAGGATGAATCTATTTCCTCTTCTAGTCGCTCTAGGTAAGGGTCCCACTAGGTCCAGTCCTAAGCGTTGGAAAGGGGTCGAGATCACTGGCAATAGGCACAGCTTAGCCCTTGTGTTGTCATTTCCAGTACCTCGTTTTTGGCAAGTATCACAGCTTTGACAATATTGTTTAACTTGCTTTCCCATCCCTGGCCAATAAAAGTTCTATGCAACTCTTTGCTTAGTGCGAGAGATGCCCATGTGTGATCCAAATACATCTTTGTGTGCCTTTTCCAAAATCTTTTCTCGTTATTTAACTGGTACAATTAACTGTTTGTCAGGACCTTCTCCTCCCCTATAAGGAGTCATTAAAACCTCTTTATACAATAAGTCTTTTTCCACACAATATCTCTCTAGGTGTTCAGGGGTCAGTGGAATGGGATTCTCCTTAACTTTTTCATGTTCTAACCTCATGTTCTAACATTTTTCTTTAGATATGATGTCTGAGTGACAAATAGTAATCTCTTAAACCTAAATACTTTATGTCGTCAATAAAAATAGTTTCCCCAGAGCTTTCCAACAAATCTTGATTGCACTTGATAAAAAAAACACTGTAACACTTTAGCCCAGTGATGGCGAACCTATGGCACGTGTGCCACAGCTGGCACGCAGAGCCCTCTCTATGGGCACTCGAGCCATAAGTTACCATCAGGAAACACTCATCCTCCGATCCCAGATTTTGGGAAGAACTCTTGGGAAGGGAGGGAGAGCCAAGATGGCAATGGCCGCAGCCACCACAAACGCACATACACACGCCTGGACGCCAGGCATGGAAACACATGGCTCCTGCTGCCTGCGCCTTTAAGGATTGCAGCTAGTGACGGAGAGGGGAGTGTCGCAGGCAGGCGCTGGAGGTTGTGCGGCCGGCGGAGTGGGACTCTTCAGGATGGTTGTGGTTGGTTTTGTGTTGCAGTTTAGGCACTTGGGCTCAAAAAGGTTCTCCATCACTGCTTTAGCCTCAGGAAGTTCTGGGCTCTCTGCCAAGTCTGTTCCCTTACCAACAGGGCTGCCAGTGGCTTCAGCTGTCGAAGGCTGAAGGAGAAATACTTTTTTAGGCAGATTGTAATTTCCATTTTTAGGCTGACTGAAATCTCTATTCCTTTGAGTTTCACATTGGGTAAAAAAATGCCCTTGTTTACCACAAGCATAACATTGTTTATTTGCCTTATGTTCAGCGTAAAGAGATTTATTAATTTTTCCCTCTGAACTATTTGATTTCAGGGGACCTTGCTCTGGGAATGAGGGTTTCATTTTAAAATGACTTCCCTTAGCTTGAGCCTGACTGAGGTAATTTTTACCAAATTGGGATTTCTTACTGTCGTCCCACACTTTTCTACCAATTTTTACCTCAGAAAATTGAGGATCTCTGATCCCACTAATAGAATCAGCATATTTAGATGCTTGTAGCACATTTTTAGGATCCTTGCACTTGACTTGTTGTTGTTTAGTCGTTAAGTCGTGTCCGACTCTTCGTGACCCCATGGACCAGAGCACGCCAAGCCCTCCTGTCTTCCACTGCCTCCCAGAGTTTGGTCAAATTCATGTTGGTAGCTTCGGTGACACTGTCCAACCATCTCATCTTCTGTCGTCCCCTTCTCCTCTTGCCTTCACTCTTTCCCAACACCAGGGTCTTTTCCAGAAAGTTTTCTCTTCTCATGAGATGGCCAAAGTCCTTGACTAGATAATGCAATTCCCTGGCAAGATTGAATAAAATTGTTCCAATCCAACCACATTTTTCATTTGTTCTAAGGAAGTTACATTTTCTTGCCCCAACCACCTATTAAAATATTGATTTAAACGTGCTCCAAGCTGGGCAAAAGACTCCTTTGGTCTTTTCTTGAAATTTTCTTGAGGTGCTCTGAATTAATCCCAAATCTGGAATACACCATCTTTCTATAAACCTCAAAATGTCTAGCTTGTTCAAGAGGCATCTGTGAATTCAGATTAGGCATCCTTCAGTCTTGAGAGACTATGGTAACGTGCTCTGTATGGAGGACTTGGAACATCATCTAGTCTGGCTGAGAAGGCCAATTCGAGAGTGACAATCCCTTCCACACTGAAGACAAATAAATAAATAAATAAATAAATAAATAAATTTTATTTGTACGATCAACAGATCAGAAGTGAATAACACAGAACAACTGCATAAGAATAAACAGAATCAATACAACTGTTAGGAAAATTGTGTTTGACTTATTCAGAGAAAAGAATTGGCCCCGTAAAAGCGGGCCCAACCCCTCCCTTTCTTTTTGCTTTTTCTCTTGACTCAAGGACTAATGTTTCCTGAAAACAAGAAGGTCCGTTTACTGAAAAACAACATGCTTGTAGTAGATAAGAATGGAATGCAGGGGCCCCAGGGAGAGAAGAAGGTCCGTTTATCTGTTCTGCGCATGTTTGAAAGGTGTTGTACTAATCCAATGAATTTTCGCCAACTAACTTTCTGACCCTTTTAAGGAGATTGTGCGCCCACCCCAAATCGCCCGGAAGGGACAGGCTATAAGAGATTGTACCACTCCCTTTGTTCTTGGGAGAAAGCCTTTGCCCTGCATGGTAAATTGTTTTTCTCCCCGCTTTCTGCAGCAGGCGTTTTCCTTTGCAATAAAATAACCTCACCAGAAGCCTTTGTGTCTCAGCCTCTCATTTTGGGAGCTTTCCTTCTTTAGAGAACCGGATAACAGTTTTGGGGGCTCGTCCGGGATGCTCTAAACTGCCCCGATTGGGGCTGGGCATCAGTCCAGTTGAGGTCGGGCAGAACGACGGCGGCGGTGAAGTGAACCGGAGGGTACCCCTGTCTCCTTTTAGGCAGCCACTTCCTTCCCGACGCTTCGGCTGCTCGGCATCAAGAACTCGGAAAGAGGCACGAACGCAAGAGGTCCTCCAAGCCGGCCGGCCAACGGACATTGGTAAGTTAAGGTGGGGAAACTCCGAACGGGTTGGTTGTTGTTGAATGAGTGAAGGATTGAGTGGACCTGCAGTTCCCTACGGTAGCCGTTGTGTGATCCGGTACCCTGGGTCAGGTCGAGAGAGTGGTTGTTGCAATCCTATTGTGTCTGCGTTCAAGAGACCCCTTACTCTTGCCGCAAAACCCCTTTCCCTTTTGTATTTGTCTCCCGCGGGATGGGAAACCAGGTGTCTAGGAAGGAAAAGAGGTCCAGCGGGGACCAAAAGAAAAGGAGGAATTTCGAGGGGGACGCCCCGGCACCAACTCCGAGAGGCGGAGAGGAGCTAGGAATTCCTAGCAATAGCCCGTTGGGGAAGCTGTTGCTACATTGGGAATCGGTGAAAGTACAGGAGTTTCAGTCAGAGCAGGAAATGGTCCGTATGTGCACAGAGGTCTGGACCAATTTTGAAATCAGTCCAAGATGGCCAAAACTCGGATCCGATAATTTCGATGATATTAAAAGGGTGGACAACTTCTATGTTGCTCATCCGCCCCGTACTGCCTATGTCGACTCTTGGATGTGGTACATTATAAAATTTGGACCAGGAGTTAAATTGGCAGTAAGCAGAACCCTATTAGATACCAAGCTGAAGGGTGAGGAAATGTCTAAATTTGACCCCTTAGAGTTTGTTAACTATCAGCAGCCCATAGCACCGCCAACAGCACCACCTGAGGCTGCTGAGCAGTTAGCAGCGCCTCCTTCTTACGAAGAGGCAGGGCGGGGAGGGTAGGAATTTAGGCCCAACCCAGGCCAGTCCCTTAAGCGCTGCCTCCACCATAGAGTATTCCCCTTCTTTAGATCCACTCAGAAAACAAGTTGATATACTGAAGAAGGTCGTAGAACAGATGGAGCAGACCCCATCTCGACCAAACACCAGGTCCAGGACACGGGCAACAGAGGCAGCTGAAGTAACAGATGAATGCCCCGGCGCGTTAGCCCAGTACCCATTAAGGGAAGTCCCAATGGGAACTAGGGTTGGATATGTAGAAGTCCCTCTAACTAATTCCGATATTCGGGTAATAAAACAACAACTGCCTAATCTTCCAGAAGACCCCATTGGGTTCGTGACAGGACTCAGGGACGCTCTAGGGACTATGGTTTATAAGCCCACTGAATTGTTACATATTTGCAAACAATTAGCAGGAGTAACGTATACCAACCAAGCGTTGGGTCATGCTAGAAGGCTTTGGCAGGCGCAGGATGGCGCCCGAACAGAACAGATGGCTAGGGAGAGATTCCCTGAGATAACCCCGGGGAACTGGGACTTTCAGGCTGATAATATTAGGGAGCAGTGTGGGGAAATGAAAGATTTCTTATTAAAGGGACTAGAAGCAACAGTCCCTAAAACCGTTAGCATGAAATTAGCCTTTGGACAGCCCCAAGGAAAAGATGAGAGTCCAGTCGAGTATTTAGAAAGGCTAAAACGAAATATGCGACGGTATACCGGATTAGACCCAGAGGATCAAGCAAACGCAAATATCCTGAGGTTGGAGTTTGTGTCGGGGTGTTACCCGGACATAAAGTTCAAACTACAGAAAATTGATGACTTAACAACTAAACCTATAGGAGATTTGTTAACGGAAGCTCAGAAGGTAGTGGTAAGGAGGGAAGAGGAGAAGGAAAAGAGAAAGTTGAAATTGATGGCACAGATGGTGGAAAAAGTTGTAGATAAAAGGATCCCCGGAAATAACCCTCCATGGGTCGGGACTCGTGGACGGGGCCGTGAGAGAGGAGTGTATAGTAACCAGGGAGGTAGAGGAAAGCTTGTGGAAGGTAGAAAGAATGAAGAGGGACAAGGGCAGGTGAGGGATGCACGGCGGCCCCCGCTGCCCCGTGACGTGTGCGCGAAATGTGGCCAATCTGGGCATTGGAAAAGAGAATGTTATTTAAACAGAACAGAGACAGAGGAGTTGACAAGGCTGGCAGCCTGTTATGAGGACTGCGAATAGGGGTGTCGGGGCTGCCTGGTAAAAAGTCCTGCCTGCGCAGAGCCCTTGTTAACTTTGCAGGTGGGCAAAGAGGGAAAGGAAATCGAATTTTTGATAGACTCAGGAGCCACGAGATCTAGCCTGAGCCAAATCGCCTGGGAAGGACAACTTCCTCTTTCTGGAGGACATTGTAACATAGTAGGAATAGAAAACCTAACACAACGGGTTCCTGTTCTAAAACCCCTAGAGGTGCTAAAACCTGGGTCACATGAAAAGCTGTGGCATGATTTCGTGTGGACCCCAAATTCAGGAGTGAACCTACTAGGTCGAGATTTAATGGCCAAATTAGGAATACAGATATTGCTTAAAAACCAGGTGTGTGAGGTCAGGATGGCCGCCCTCAGGACTGAGGATGAAGCCGAAATTAACCCAATAGTATGGGCGAAGCCAGGAAACCCCGGCCTTATGAAAGTTACTCCAGTGAAAATGCATTTAAAAACAGAGGTACCAGTGTATAGACCCCAATATCCCATTAGACCAGAAGCTGAAGAGGGCCTTAAGCCCGTAGTAAAGGAATTGCTGGATGATGGCCTTATTGAACCCAGCGATTCGCCTTACTGCACTCCTATACTACCTGTAAAGAAACCTAATGGGACATGGCGAATGGTTCAAGATTTGAGAGAAGTAAACAAGGTAGTGATCCCTAGGGCGCCCATAGTACCAGATCCCCATACGATCATGCGAAAGATCCCCGACACTCACGTTTGGTACACAGTTATAGATTTAAAGTCAGCTTTCTTCTGTGTGCCCGTGGACTCAGTGTCGCGCCCAATATTTGCCTTTCAGTGGCCTCACCCAGAAACAGGTAAACTAACCAGATGGCAGTGGCGTGTATTAGCTCAAGGCTACACAGAAAGTCCAACTATTTTTGGGGAAATTCTAGAAGAATTGCTTCAAAAATGGACCCCTCCTCCGGGAGTACTTTTGACACAGTATGTGGATGACTTGCTTTTGAGTGGAGCGGAAGGGAAAACAGTCAGAAAGGCCAGTATTAGCCTCCTTAACTTCTTAGGCGAACAGGGACTCAGAGTATCCCAAGAGAAATTGCAGTTTTATGAGCCAGAAGTAAAATACCTGGGATTAATACTAAAACAAGGAACTAAGTGCATCAACCCCGAGAGGTTGAAGGGAATCCGTAGTTTGGAGATGCCAAAGACTAAGCGACAGCTCAGGAGCTTTATCGGAACAATCAATTTTTGTAGACAGTGGATTGAAGGTTTTTCAGAAATAGTCCAACCCTTTTTGAAGAAATTATTAAAGGATGAGCCCGAAGTGTTGGTGCTAGAAAGGTCAGACTATAAGCTGTTTAAAAGAATCAAGGAGATTTTGTCATCGGCCCCCGCTTTGGGGCTATCAGACCCAAAGAAACCTAGCCACCTATTTGTAACCGTGAGTAATGGGGTGGCCAAGGGAGTACTAGCTCAGAAGAAGGCAGGACGATACCAACCGATTGGATATCTATCTAAACATTTGGACGTTGTAGTACTAGGGTGGCCTACTTGTCTACAGGCCTGCGCGGCAGCGGCAGAATTGGTTAAATTAACTCGAAAACTATATCCTTTCGAGGCAATTGTCCTGCATTCTTCCCACCAACTTAGAACTATCCTCACCCATACGGCTAGACGGTGGATGACGGATAGTAGGTTGTTACAAATTGAGGCTATTCTCCTTGAAAAACCTGATCTGGTGCTAACCACCACTGAGCACTGTGGTCCAGCTGAAGGGTTATCAGAGACTGTCAGGAAAGAAATATGTAGTGAGCATGATTGCATTGCCCTAACTGATCTGCAGACCAAATTTAGAGAAGACCTCCAGGAAGAAGCGATAAAGGAGGCATGGAACTTATACACGGACGGGTCTTCCAGAGTAGTGAACGGGAAAAGAATGACAGGATATTCAGTGGTAGAGGACGGAGGACTCGAGGTTGAATCTGGACCCCTTCCCCCGTCCATGTCTGCTCAGACTGCAGAGTTGTACGCCCTCAAGAGAGCTTTAGAAATTGGGAAAGGAAAATCCGTAAATATCTGGACGGACTCTAAATATGCTTGTGGAGTAGTGCACGTTTTCGGAAAAATTTGGAGTGAAAGGGGGCTACTAACATCCCAGGGGAAGAATCTAGCCCATCATCAGTTAGTACTAGAAACTTTGGAGGCGTTCAGCCTCCCATCCAAGGTGGCTATCATTCACGTACCAGGCCACCAAAAAGGAAACGCCCCAGAAATAGTAGGAAATCGATTGGCTGATGAGTTGGCAAGAAAAGCAGCAGAAAAAGAGTTAAACCCTGTTCTCTTGGCAGCTCTCCTACCTACCAGTAAAGAAATATCCACCCCTTTGGTATATTCACAAAGGGAGTTGGAGTTGGCGGAAGCGCAAGGAGCTACAATGGTGAACGGCATACTGGAATTAAAAGATGGAAGACAATGGCTACCAGAGGGGGTGGTCAGGGAAGTCCTCAAGGCACTGCATGAGGGAGGACATTGGGGAGTTAAGGCTTTGGTCTCAGCCTTTCTGCAACGATACGTGGGGAAGAAAGTGTGGTCACACGCCAACACTATTTTGGCTCACTGCATTCCTTGCCAAAGAGTAAATAAGAACAACCCGAGAAAGGCAGAAATGGGAGGAAGACCTTTGGCCGTCCACCCTTTCGAACATTTACAGTGTGACTTTATTGATATGCCCAAGTCTGGAGCGTGGAATCATTGTCTGGTAGTAACTGATCAGCTTACTGGTTGGGTGGAGGCTTATCCTACGACCAGAGCAACGGCAGGGACTGTTTGCAAAATCTTATTAGAACAAATTATTTGTAGATATGGATTGATCCAATCAATAGATAGCGATCGCGGGACACACTTCACTCAGAAGGTGCTACAGCGAGTAGCTGATACTTTGGGTATAACTTGGAAATTGCATACCCCGTGGCACCCTCAGAGTTCAGGAAAAACTGAGAGGATGAATCAGACCTTAAAGAGACAAATCATCAAATTGATGCAACAGGCGCAATTGCCCTGGCCAAAGGTTTTGCCCCTAGCCTTATATGCTATAAGGACCAAGCCGCATAGCACTACAGGACTCTCGCCCTTTGAGAGTCTGTATGGAATGGGAATTTGGGATGTTAGCACACAGAGAATTAGCCCCAACCTAGAACTTTTCAAAGATGCCTTTATAAGAAAATATCTGCTGGCCCTGTTCTCTATTCTCTCCGATAATAGGGAGCGAGGCATCGCGGTGCAGCGAACGCCATTGGAGGTAGCAGTGCATTCCTTCCACCCCGGGGATTGGGCTTACATCAAGGCATGGAGGAGTGAACCGCTCGCCCCAAGGTGGCTTGGCCCGTTCCAGATCTTGTTGACAACAGAAACTGCCGTCAGGACCAAAGAACTAGGCTGGACTCACCACACTCGTGCCAAACACGCAACTAATCCTGAAGGACGGTGGGAAGCCGTGCATGTGTCTGAGGACGGACTAAAGACTATTTTTAGGCGACAAAAGTAATGTCCAGCAGGCAATTGGCGCATAAGTGTTGCCCCTTCTTTAGTGTGTTCCTGGAAGCAAAGAAGGTCAATAATCTGGTTCAAACTTGGAAGGTATCCTTAAAAATTAGCAGGAGTCGGTGGGGGCTCTATTTCTTTAAAGGGTACTCAATTGGAGATCAAGTAGTATTGGAAGACGAGGAGACAATCGATAGGGAGGAGGAAAGAAGAATTTTTAACGGGGTTTTTACAGAATTGTGGGATTCTCAGTGGTGGCACAATCAGTACTGTAAGGTCTGCCCTATTACGAAAAATCAAGAACTTTGCGAAATTACCGATATTGAGAGTAGTTCTGAAGAAGAATCAGAGGAGGAGTGTGTGATTTCATTATCTGATGACGAGGAGTTAGATGAGGATTGTCGAATTTCATTATTTGGACGAATATTATAGAGTAATGTCAATAATTCCCTATATAACAGGTAGTGTTTGCCCCTGGTTTTCCTGTTCAATCAGTCGAACACCAAAGGGAGAGGTAGAGGCGTGGATAGTGCGAATACAAACTACTTCCTATTGGGACACTGAATACGAGGGGTTGGCCTGGGGCAACCAGTTGATGGTATACAAAAGAGTAAAAGGCAAGGGCCGTGGGACCTTGTATACTAGTACTAAGCTGGCCTCAAGCTTAGAGTTCTGGCATAATCGAGACTGCAAGCGGTGCCCCCTTATCAAAATTAGGGATAGCAACATCGACTCTGGATCAGAGTCAGACTCCGATTAGGTCGTTCCCCGAAGGGAGTGACCTTTCCGCTCTCACACTTTCACCTCCCGGCAGCTTGTTCGGAACACCAGGCGATATCCGGAACTTAAAAGATCCCTTGCTAGGGATAGATCCCTTTGAGCTTCATTGTCTATTATATTGCCACTTTTGCCCTCACCATTGGTGTGCCAGAATAACCAAATTTGACGAAAGCCCGACATTGAGGTGGTATGTGCTGAAGGTGGGATATTCCGAGAGGTTGTGGACCGAAAGTCTGTGGGCTGTGGAAACACCAGTTGCAAGCTATCAGTGGAGGGTTCGACCCGATAGCTCGACGCAGGCAAAAGCCATTCCTAAGAGATGGCTCCGCTACGCATCTTCGGTACACCACGAGACGTGTTGGAAGTGCAGGAACGAAAGCCCTTGGTCCGTGCCCAGCCCAGACTCAGAGGACGAGGAATGGAACTCCCACTACCAGTGGCGGTAAAGCCTACCCCTCTGATGTCTTGGAAGAATATCAGGCAGATGCTTATTGGTAGACCAAGGGTAGATGGCAAAGTGATTACAGTATTAGGGATCTTTCTGAGCTTTATTCTGCAAGCGACAGGGTCTACTTGTCCTTGTGTGATAACTACCAGAAAAGGGAATCAGGAACATCAAACATTGCTCTACAAGTCTGTCTATAAATGCATGGGCAGTACCTCTGTATGTCGATTTAACAATGTAGAATATACTGTCTGCAGGAAAGGGAGTCAGGAGCCAGTTTGTTTTGATCCCAAGGAAGATCCTGAAAGGATCTGGGTGGAGGTCTACACCCTGGCAACCCTTCAACGAACATTGGTAGCTAGAGCTGAACGAAGAGAGAACCATCCTATATCTCTCATCTTTGATGCATGCGTTGCAATCAGTCATGGATCTTTTCAGTTCACTAAGTGTGGGGGAATGGAATGGGTAAAATACTATAAGGCACAGCACAAATACATGGGATCCACTAGAAAATGCGGCCCCATGGGGGACCATGGATTCGGATTCCACACTAGTCCGACTTGTACAGTATGGGCTACCTGGTCCACTGCAGATAAAACTGCAACTTTGGAATTGATACCTGCAAAACCCGACTGCACTTGGGGTACCTGCAATTTTGTTAATTTTACCATATTACAACCAAAGATGTGGGATGAGAAGAACAAATGGGGAGCTTCTATGTGGGATGCGACGTTCAGTATACTTATAGAAGGAACAGGAAGAGATCCCAAAACGTTCCTTAAAATTGTTCAGACTAAGGAATATAAAATAGGGGAAGACTTGAGATACCAGACCTTCTGGAGGGAGATGGAAACGGACCCTTGGGAACAATCTCTGACTCCCAGGACAACTAATCTGTTCGTCGAACTAGCACAAACAATAGCTACCACTATGAATGTTTCAAATTGCTACATTTGTGGTGGTACTCTTAAGGGGGATCAATGGCCTTGGGAGGTAATTGAGTGGAGTCATACTATACCATACAATCTCTCAGGGATACCCGAGCACACTGTCAGAACCAGATGGGAATTGTCTAATAATCTTATAGGAATGTTTTGCATCCAGCGGACTCCCGACAAAGTAAAGTGCCCTGTTAAGTTGGGAGATTCGAATTGTCGAAACATTCGCATCATCAATGGTACACAGCTACTTACTTGGGGAAATGTATCTATTAACCCTTGGATCAATTTAACAAAGGAGACTGCAACCCTTTGGCATAGTGGCAGCTTAATAGGGGATGGGCACGCTCCTGCAGGGTTGTATTGGATATGTGGAAAGGTAGCATACTCTCATCTAGTGCCTAATTGGGCCGGGACGTGTTTCTTAGGACACTTAAAACCATACTTCCTCATGATTCCGCTGGAAAAGGGAATAGACTTGGGACATGTTGAGCAGCCCCTGGCTAGAAGGAAGCGAGAGTTAAAGATAGGGCAGTGGAAAGATGACGAGTGGCCCCCTGAAAGGGTAATCGCTTACTACGATCCTGCAAGTTGGGCCCAAGATGGTTCATATGGATACAGAACCCCAATCTATATGCTCAATAGAATTATAAGACTCCAAGCTGTAGTAGAATTGCTCACTAGGGAAAATGAACAAGCTTTATTGTTGTTAGCTAAACAGAACACGCAAATTAGAAACGCTATATATCAGAATAGATTAGCTTTGGATTACTTATTAGCTTCAGAAGGAGGGGTGTGTGGGAAGTTTAATTTGACAAATTGTTGCCTTGAAATTGGAGATACACAAGACGCAATTGCAGAAATCACCGGTCAAATGCGGAAGTTGGCCCATGTCCCTATCCAAAATTGGGCTGGAATTATGGACGACACTGGATGGTTAGGAGGAATCTTCAACAACTGGAAACAAGCACTGTTCTTTCTAGGTATGATTATGTTTGGGCTAATGCTGTTACCCTGTGTTATACCTATCCTTAGAAGCATGATTAATTCAGCAGTCCAGGCGGCAATGCCGAAAACGCAAATGACTGTAAGAGAATCTGAAATAAGTTACAAAATTATCCCAGCCCAGGATGAGACTTATAATTGTGAATAAGTCAAAGTGTGTAGAAAAAGAAAAGGAGGGATTTGTTAGGAAAATTGTGTTTGACTTATTCAGAGAAAAGAATTGGCCCCGTAAAAGCGGGCCCAACCCCTCCCTTTCTTTTTGCTTTTTCTCTTGACTCAAGGACTAAAGTTTCCTGAAAACAAGAAGGTCCGTTTACTGAAAAACAACATGCTTGTAGTAGATAAGAATGGAATGCAGGGGCCCCAGGGAGAGAAGAAGGTCCGTTTATCTGTTCTGCGCATGTTTGAAAGGTGTTTTACTAATCCAATGAATTTTCGCCAACTAACTTTCTGACCCTTTTAAGGAGATTGTGCGCCCACCCCAAATCGCCCGGAAGGGACAGGCTATAAGAGATTGTACCACTCCCTTTGTTCTTGGGAGAAAGCCTTTGCCCTGCGTGGTAAATTGTTTTTCTCCCCGCTTTCTGCAGCAGGCGTTTTCCTTTGCAATAAAATAACCTCACCAGAAGCCTTCGTGTCTCAGCCTCTCATTTTGGGAGCTTTCCTTCTTTAGAGAACCGGATAACACAACTATAATATACATTATATGAAGACAAATACAATATGTCCCCTGTCCAGCTCCCTGATTTGGCTGGTTTCGGGATTTAGCTCTTCGCCTCGGCCTGCTGGACAAGTGTCTCTTCAAAATGGGAGAGGCCATGATGCACCGCCTGCCTCCAGGCTGAATACTCAGATGTCAAGGTTTCCCATTTATTTTATTTTTATTTATTTTATTTCATTTCATTTATACCCCGCCTATCTGGTCTTGCGACCACTCTAGGCGGCTTCCAAACAACATAAAACAACAGATAAAATCACAAAATTATTACATAAACAATTTCCATAACAATTATAAAACAAAAAATAAAGATAAATAAAAAAGATAAAAAGATCAGGTATCTGTTGAGGTCCATTCCTAAGGCCTTCAGATCCCACTTGTAGATCTCCTTGTATCGCAGCTGTGGTCTCCCTCTGGGGCGATTTCCCTGCACTAATTCTCCATACAGGAGATCTTTTGGAATCCGACTGTAGGCCATTCTCACGACATGCCCAAGCCAATGTAGACGTTGCTGTTTCAGTAATGTACACATGCTAAAAATTCCAGCTCGTTCTAGGACTACTCTATTTGGAACTTTGTCCTGCCAGGTGATCCCAAAAATGTGTCAGAGACAACGCATATGGAACGTGTTCAGCTTCCTCTCCTGCCGTGCTCAAAGGGTCCAGGACTCACTGCAGCACAGGAGTGTGCTCAGGACACAGGCTCTATAGACCTGGATCTTGGTCTATGTCGTCAGCTTCTTATTAAGCCATACTCTCTTGTGAGTCTAGAGAACGTGGTAGCTGCTTTGCCAATGCGTTTATCCAGCTCGACATTGAGGGAGAGAGTGTCAGAGATCGTTGAGCCAAGGTACACAAATTCATGAACAACCTCCAATTCTTGCGTGGAGATGGTAATAGAGGGAGGTGAGTCCACGCCCTGGCCCATGACTTGTGTTTTCTTCAGGCTGATTGTTAATCCAAGGTCTTGGCAGGCCTTGCTAAAATGATTCATGAGTTGTTGGAGGTCTTCAGCAGAGTGGGCAACAACGGCTGCATCATCGGCGAAGAGAAAGTCCCGCATGCATTTCAGTTGGACTTTGGTCTTCGCTCTCAATCTAGAGAGATTAAAGAGATTTCCATCTGATCTAGTCCGGAGATAGACACCTTCTGTTGCAGTTCCAAAGGCGTGCTTCAGCATGAGAGCAAAAAAGATCCCAAACAGGGTCAGCGCGAGGACACAGCCCTGTTTCACTCCACTTTGGATGTTGAAGGTATCTGATGTTGAGCCATCAAAAGCTACAGTGCCCTTCATTTTCTCATGAAAGGAGGATGTTAAGGAGTCGAGGTGGACATCCAATCTTGGGAAATATTTTAAAAAGGCCGTCCCTGCTAACCAAATCAAAGGCCTTTGTGAGATCTATGAAGGCCACAAAGAGTGGCTGTTGTTCCCTGCATTTCTCCTGCAACTGTCTGAGGGAGAATGCCATGTCAGTGGTGGATCTATTAGCTCGAAATCCACACTGTGATTCTGGATAGACTCTGTCTGCAAGCACCTGGAGTCTCTTCAGCACAACACGGGCAAGCAGCTTCCCTACAAAGCTGAGAAGAGAGATGCCACGGTAGTTATTGCAGTCGCCCCTGTCTCCTTTGTTCTTATACAGTTGTTGTTGTTTAGTCGTTTAGTCATGTTCGACTCTTCGTGACCCCATGGACCAGAGCACGCCAGGCCCTCCTGTCTTCCACTGCCTCCCGGAGTTGGGTCAAATTCATGTTGGTGGCTTCGATGACACTGTCCAACCATCTTGTCCTCTGTCGTCCCCTTCTCCTCTTGCCTTCACACTTTCCCAACATCAGGGTCTTTTCCAGGGAGTCTTCTCTTCTCATCAGATGTCCAAAGTATTGGAGCCTCAGCTTCAGGATCTGTCCTTCCAGTGAGCACTCAGGGTTGATTTCCTTCAAAATGGATAGGTTTGTTCTCCTTGCAGTCCAGGGGACTCTCAAGAGTCTCCTCCAGCACCACAATTCAAAAGCATCAATTCTTCGGCGGTCAGCCTTCTTTATGGTCCAGCTCTCACTTCCATACATCGCTACTGGAAAAACCATAGCTTTGACTATGCGGACCTTTGTCGGCAAGGTGATGTCTCTGCTTTTTAAGATGCTGTCTAGGTTTCTCATCGCTTTCCTCCCCAGAAGGAGGCGTCTTTTAATTTCGTGGCTGCTATCACCATCTGCAGTGATCGTGGAGCCCAGGAAGGTAAACTCTGTCACTGCCTCCATATCTTCCCCTTCTATTTGCCAGGAGGTGATGGGGCCCGTGGCCATGATCTTAGTTTTTTTGATGTTGAGCTTCAGACCGTTTTTTGCGCTCTCCTCTTTCACTCTCATTAAGAGGTTCTTTAATTCCTCCTCACTTTCTGCCATCAGAGTGGTATCATCTGTATATCTGAGGTTGTTGATATTTCTTCCGGCAATCTTAATTCCGGCTTGGGATTCATCCAGTCCAGCCTTTCGCATGATGTATTCTGCATATAAGTTAAATAAGCAGGGGGACAATATACAGCCTTGTCGTACTCCTTTCCCAATTTTGAACCAATCAGTTGTTCCATATCCAGTTCTAACTGTTGCTTCCTGTCCCACATATAGATTTCTCAGGAGATAGATAAGGTGGTCAGGCACTCCCATTTCTTTAAGAACTTGCCATAGTTTGCTGTGGTCCACACAGTCAAAGGCTTTTGCGTAGTCATACAGTACAATGTGACAATGTTTGCATTCTTCATGTCCAGTGGTACTCCACCTTCCCTCCAGCAAAGACAAAAGATTTCATACAGCTCAGTGGTGATGATCTCTTTACAGCACTTCAGTACTTCAGCAGGGATGTTATCCTTCCCAGGTGCCTTGCCGGAGGTGAGGGAATCCAAGGCCGCTTTTATTTCTGCTAAAGTTGGTTCACTGTCCAACTCTTCCAAGACAGGCAGGCACTCAATGTTATTTAGTGCCTCTTCGGTTACTACATTCTCTCTGGAATATAGCTCAGAGTAGTGCTGCACCCAGCGTTCCATCTGCTGTGTTCAGTCCTGGATGATCACGCCTGTAGCAGACTTCAAGGGAGCAGATTTATTCTGTATTGGACCTAAAGCCTGCTTGATACCGTCATACATTCCCTTGATGTTACCTGTGTCCGCTGCTATCTATCTGAGAGCAGAGCTGAAGCCAATAATCGTTGGAACATCTCCTGGCAGCCTGTTGGACTTTGCTACGAGCAACTCAAAGAGCCTGCAAGTTGTACTCGCTAGGACAGGCTTTGTATGCTGCTAGAGCTCTCCTCTTATCCTTGATGGCTGGCATCAACTCCTCCGAATGGGCTTCGAACCAGTCTGCCGTCTTTTTGGTCTTCTTGCCAAATGTGGACAAGGCGGTGTTATAAACAGCATTCTTGAAATGTTCCCATCGTCCAGGTGGATTTGCATCAGCCAGGCCTGGAAGGGTTTTCTCAAGCGCTTGGGCAAATTCCTCCACTTTTCTTTGATCACGAGTCTTGCTGATGTCAATACGTGGTCTTCCTTCCTTTTTCGTGTGATACAATCTCTTTGTTCGCAGTTTTACTCTACTACACACCAGAAAGTGATCAGTATCGCAATCAGCACTCTAATAACTGCGTGTGATCGTAATACTAGGAAGGCTAGAACGTCTAGTGAGGATCAAATCGAGCTGATGCCAATGCTTGGATCTTGGATGTCTCTAGGAAACTCTGTGTTGAAGCTTCGTATTAAAGAACATGTTGCTGACCCAAAGACCATAATAACAGCAAAACTCCAGCAAGCGTTGGACATTTTCGTTCATCTTCCCAATGCCAAAACGGCCTACACAAGTGGGCCAAGAATTGTGATCAGCATTAACTCTAGCATTAAAGTCTCTGAGAATGAACAGGGGATTTTTTTGATAGTAGCTGCCAGATCATCATAGAATTTGTCTTTGACTTCTGTTGTGGACAACAGTGTTGGTGCATATGCACTAATGAGGGTGACCGGTCCCGCTGATGAGTGGAGCTGCAGAGACAGGATTCTTTCACTCCCCACAGTAGGTGGAACAATGGATCTCAGCAGAGTATTTCTGACCTCAAAGCCAACACCATGTTCCCTGGTCTCATTCAATGGTTTTCCCTGCCAGAAGAATGAGAAGTTTTTTTCTTTGACAGATTCCATGTGTGGCAATCTCGTCTCTTGCAGGGCAACAATGTCCATCTGCAGTCTACTCAGTTCCATGTCGATGACAGCTGTCTTGTGCACATTGTCTATTTCCTGCAGGTCGTCAGAAAAGCCAGGGGTCATTGTCCGAACATTCCAGGTGCCCAACTTTAGGGCAGAAGTTTTCTTTTGATTGTTGCATGGTGCAGGGTTATCGATCTACTTGTCGGCTTTCACCCTGAACCCCACGCACCCCGTGAGGTTAACAGACCGTGGCAAGGTAGCACCTTACTGGCTGGGGACTGCCCAGCTTAAGGCGGGCAGTAGCTACCTAGTGAGGTGCAATGACCTCTCCCACCGTCGGAAGTAGCCCCTGGCGTTATGCTCTACGCCAATCGAGCAAAGACTTATAACCGGTAACTGCTACTTCCCGTGTTGTTTCGACGCTGTATGCGAAGCTGGAGTGTCCTCTCCAGAGCACGAAGCCTGGGTAAAATAATATGGAGGATAGGCTGTTACCCAAGCAGCAAATCCCCCCTCTCCACGTCACTGAAATAATCCAATGGAAAGGCAAGAGGACCACCAACTAACACTTAGAGCATTTCTACCCAGGAACCTCATTGGCAAGAAAACAAACATGCCACAGGTGTTACAAGTGCAACAGATCCTGCACTCTCCATCTTGACTGATTGGTCAGTGAATTAAAAAAGAGAGGAAGTCTGATCCTACCCCTAAAACTTTCCTCCCCCCCCCCCCAGGTGTATGCAATGCTATTTGGCTTTCCTATTTACCAGATTAGAGTCAAAAATAGAATCAGAGAATTTCACATGCCGTTAGGCGCGTGCTTCTGCTCGCACTCATTTAAAGCCAAAACCCCACCCCCTCAGACCATGCAATCAGGGAGAACAAAGGGCAGCCTAGAAGAAAATACCTCACCAAATAAAATGTCCTCCCAAACACAGCTCACCTCCTGCCTCAGCTTCCTCTTCAGGAAAAAGGGCTTAGAGCAGTGGTCGGGAAACAGAGATAAATTACCCCAAATGGCATAAAAAGAAAATCCTGGGGATAATGAGCAGAGCGCTTGAATTAAGGGGGGGAAGGGTGGCTTCATCAGGCTTGTTTAAATGTATGTAGAAAATGGAGGGAGGGAGGGTGGGTGGGTGTATGTGTGTATGAGAGAGAGAGAGAGAGACTGACTCAAAACTATGAAAAAAGGAACAGAGGCAAGCAGGACGGAAGGCTTGAATTAAGGGGGGGGAAGTGTGGCTTCATCAAGCTTGTTTAAATGTAATGAGAGGAAATGCACATACTGAACTGAAGCAACTAATTGTTGAAAATTGAGGGAGGAAGGGTGTGTGTGTGTGAGAGAGAGAGAGAGAGAGAGAGACAGAGAGACAGAGAGACTTGACTCTTTCATAAAACCATGAAAAAAGGAACCTTCTAAAATTTAATCTCCACCGCATTTAGCTCTGCAGTTTCTGCTGAGAACAGCAGAAGTCTGAAGTGTGTAGCAATCACGTTTCTCTATTTCTCATCCCCAAAACAGGCAAAAGTATCATAGTTTATTCCCCAAATCTGAATCCCTGTCTCTCTGCTCCTGGTCTTGCTTTGACTGCAACACCAAACAAAAAGTCTTACAAACAAAAGACTGTGGGTTTCTTTATTGAGTCAATCCATCTCATGTGCATTCTTCCTCTTTTCCTACTGCATTGCACCTTTTCCTGCATTGCTGCCTTTTCCAGTGAGCTTGTTTTCTCATGATGCCACTGTAGTACAATACCCTTTGTTTGGTAATTTTAGCTTATAGTGAGAGTCCACACTTAATTTGCTTTACTTATCTCTCTGACAAGTCATGCTATCTGTAAAACTCTTTTCCAACACTACATTTCAAATAAGTGAAATGTGTGTATACACTTTTATGTAGTGTATGAAATGTGTATTAAAAGTCTGCACTCCTATATTTAGCTGCTTTTCTGAGGGTGGTTTACTTTGGAGGAAACAAGTCCAGGATTTCATAGTACTTAATAAGCTTTATAAATGTTGTTGTTGTTTAGTTGTTAAGTCGTGTCCGACTCTTCGTGACCCCATGGACCAGAGCACGCCAGGCCCTCCTGTCTTCCACTGCCTCCCGGAGTTGGGTCAAATTCATGTTGGTCGCTTCGATGACACTGTCCAACCATCTCGTCCTCTGTCGTCCCCTTCTCCTCTTGCCCTCACACTTTCCCAACATCAGGGTCTTTTCTAGGGAGTCTTCTCTTCTCATGAGATGGCCAAAGTCTTGGAGCCTCAGCTTCAGGATCTGTCCTTCCAGTGAGCACTCAGGGTTGATTTCCTTTAGAATGGATAGGTTTGTTCTCCTTGCAGTCCAGGGGACTCTCAAGAGTCTCCTCCAGCACCACAATTCAAAAGCATCAATTCTTCGGTGGTCAGCCTTCTTTATGGTCCAGCTCTCGCTTCCATACATCGCTACTGGAAAAACCATAGCTTTGACTATGCGGACCTTTGTCGGCAAGGTGATGTCTCTGCTTTTTAAGGTGCTGTCTAGGATTCTCATCGCTTTCCTCCCAAGAAGCAGGCGTCTTTTAATATCGTGGCTGCTGTCACCATCTGCAGTGATCATGGAGCCCAAGAAAGTAAAATCTGTCACTGCCTCCATATCTTCCCCTTCTATTTGCCAGGAGGTGATGGGACCAGTGGCCATGATCTTTGTTTTTTTTATGTTGAGCTTCAGACCGTTTTTGGCGCTCTCCTCTTTCACCCTTATTAAGAGGTTCTTTAATTACTCCTCACTTTCTGCCATCAGAGTGGGATCATCTGCATATCGGAGGTTGTTGATATTTCTTCCGGCAATCTTAATTCCGGCTTGGGATTCCTCCAGTCCAGCCTTTCGCATGATGTATTCTGCATATAAGTTAAATAAGCAGGGAGACAATATACAGCCTTGTTGTACTCCTTTCCCAATTTTGAACCAATCAGTTGTTCCATATCCAGTTCTAACTGTTGCTTCCTGTCCCACATATAGATTTCTCAGGAGGTTGATAAGGTGGTCAGGCACTCCCATTTCTTTAAGAACTTGCCATAGTTTGCTGTGGTCCACACAGTCAAAGGCTTTTGCGTAGTCAATGAAGCAGAAGTAGATGTTTTTCTGGAACTCTCTGGCTTTCTCCATAATCCAGTGCATGTTAGCAATTTGGTCTGTAGTTCCTCTGCCCCTTCGAAATCCAGCTTGTACTTCTGGGAGTTCTCGGTCCACATACTGCTGAAGCCTGCCTTGGAGGATTTTGAGCATAACCTTGCTAGCGTGTGAAATTAGTGCAATTGTACGGTAGTTGGAGCATTCTTTGGCACTGCCCTTCTTTGGGATTGGGATGTAGACTGATCTTTTCCAATCCTCTGGCCACTGCTGAGTTTTCCATTGATGATGATAAAAAAAATAGCGCACTGGTCCTTTGATGTTGGGCTGTGGCACCGGGGTGGGTGACATGACCTTTAGCCTGGTTTGTTCCTTTTTGCACACCACACACAGAATGATTAAAGTGGTAGGAAAAGCCCCCCCCCCCCCAACTCTGCCTTGGCTGTCTCTAACAAGTATGTCATTGCTAGTACCACTCTGGCAGCCATGATGATTAAATCCTCTGTGAGCTAGCAAAAATTTAATGCAACTTGCTAGGCACGTTGGACACCTTACTACTCCCTATACCACCCCATGGCTGGTGTGCAATGTGTTCCAGCAAAAATAGTGCACATCTTTATTAAATTTGGTGCATCCTGCTAGTTCAGTACACAGCCTGTGTAGATTCAATAAGATTTTGAATTCAAATAATGTATGATTTCCTTCCTTTCAAATCAAGGGGGTAATGTCGGCGTATATAAATTTTTTGGGGGGGGTAAAAGGTAAAAAAGTTCCCTGACCCCTGGCTTAGAGCTTCTGCTCGCACTCATTTAGAGCCAAAACCCCACCCCGTCAGACCATGCGGTCAGGCATCTGTGAATAGATCTCAGATAAAACTCCCCCTATCTGTGACCTTAAAATTATCATCCTCTCATCATCTATAACCCTGAAGTCCCAACAAGCTCTCTCAAGAGAAATCAGGAAAGATTCAGGACAATCTCCATTTCTATATTAGGGAAACTTCTTTAGGTCAAATTTTGAGGGATTCACACCACTGGAATGGTTATTATTATTTTGAGCAGCTAATTCCAATTTTATCATCTCTATTTAGAATTGCATTTCCCTTTCTCTTTCTTTGATTTTTTTCTCTTTCCAATTCTAGCTCCAATTCCCTTTTCCTGTTTTCTTACTCAAATTCCCTTTCCCTTTCTCTTTCTTTGACCTTTTCTTTAATTTCTAGTTCCCCAAGTTTGTATTCTTGTTCCAACTTCCATTTTTCAAAATCTTGGGAGCTTTGGATATTTTCTCCCTCTGAGGCAACTATTACTGAGCCCTCAGTTTCTTCTTTACTTTGAATTTGAGGGTTCCCATTTCACTCAGCACCCTGGAGCTCAACTTGTGCCTCCATAATCAACTTTTTACTTCATTTGGGTGTCATAAGCAACACAATTCCTTATTACTAGACTGGTTCTTTTCTTTCACCAGAGCCAAAAGGACCTTTCTCTCAGTGGCTTTCCTTATAGCTAGGTTGCGCTTTTCCAAACAGCTCGCCTTGGCTACTCCCAAGCTCGCAATCCTTGCCGCAATATTTCCCTGTCTGGGCGATTCTTGTCCTCAGACACAAGAACAACTTTCTGCTTAGCTTTTCTTTACTTTTAGCTTTTATTATCACCTCAGATCTATTCTGACTTTGGCTTCTACTCCATCCACTACTGCTCTTTTCCCTCAGAGCTCCAGATTTTGAGCTAGCCACTTGGTCTTGTAAATCCTGAGGTAAATGGTTTCTCTTGAGTAGGTATTTTCCTTCTCTTAGGATTCTCCAGATCTGGGTTCAGAAGCCTTGAAACTAAGTCTTCCACAAGACTGTAACGGGTAACCACTTCTTACCACAGATCCTAACCCCTCCTAGCTAGGAATACCTTCCAACTCAAGCCCATTCAATTTTTTCCACTGGATTGTTTTGTATCCCAGTGCTGTGCCACCCATTGGTCACGTTCCCCGCCTGTCCCTTGGTTGTTTCCCCAAGCAAAGGGCACAAGCTACGTGTCCTTCAGCTGCCACCAGTTGATTACATCAACATTGTTTATTATTAATGATAGAGGTCCAGGCAATGTGTCATTTTTAAAAGAACCAAATAGAAGTTGTTTATTATTACAGGTGATGAAGGTACAATCAATGTCGTTAACTCTTAACAAAACACCCTACTCCAACCACTCTCAGCTGCCAATCCTTTCTCTCTTCCAAACTCCCCATTCCAAACCTCTCTTCTCAACTCTCCTCACTCATCTCTCCCTCCTCCTCCTGCCAAGACTCTTATATCTCATGACTCCACCTCTGCAGCACTCTCATTAGTAGATGCAAATAGCTTATCAATATTCATGACCTGGGCGGATGCCACACTAACTCATCCAGTTAATGTCAAATGTTCATTTGATTCCTTCAGTACTAGCACCACTGCACTGGAAATGAAGAAGAATAAACCTTTTAATTGTTATCTCTGTGCGTAAACACAGATTTTTAAAAACTGGGTGCTAATTTCAGAAATATTGTAAAGTCAAATTCTTTTATTTACTTGGTCATATTTAAATAATGTTAAGGCCATAAATGCTTGCATATTTCTGACATTTCTAGGTCATAGAAATTCTTGTCTTAGTTCTTAGTATTATGCCTTTGAAGAAACAGCCACCGATTCTGGATGCTGCAGCCTGAGGACTGACCACAGCCTGCTCGAGGGAGCAGGAGACTCTGCTTCTAACACAGCTTCTGGGGCGGGCAGTCCATTTCTACAGCCACAGTTCAAACTATGATGGCTATGATGACTTGCAAGGCTGCAATGACCTGGAACCAGCCTACCTGAAAGACTACGGTCTCTCCTCTCGCTCCCTCTGAATTTTGCAATCTGCAGCAGAGGCCCTTTCTTCTTTCCCGCCACCATCTGAAGAACATTCTGTGCTATGGTAAGGATCTGTGCTCAGGATCAGGCCAACGTCCCGTATCACTACTTCTTTATTTTATTCCTCTAGCAGCCAAACAGTTGCCAAGGAGAAAACCCACTATTTATTTATTTATTTATTTATTTATTTATTTATTTATTTATTTATTTATTTATTTATTTATTTATTTATTTATTCAATTTCTATCCCGCCCTTTTAGACAAAGTCTACTCCGGGCGGGTTCCACTAAACATTATAAACTAAAACAGTTAAAAACAATTCAAAACAATAGTGATTAGTAATGCTCAAGATGGGAAAACAGAAAATTATAATAAGAATGAAGTCAAGTATTGACAGGAGGGAAGGCCTGCCTGAAGAGCCAAGTTTTTAATTGGCTCTTAAAAACACCCAGCGAGGGAGCCAGGCGGATCACTGATAGAAGGCTATTCCATAGCCGAGGGGCCACTGCTAAGAAGGCCCGGTTTCTTGTTCTTTCTCTCCGGGCCTCTCTTGGCGTTAGGCCCCTCAGCCGTCCCTCCTGGCTATGGCGAGTGATTCGGGTAGATCTAGGTGGGAGAAGGCGATCTGCCAGGTATCAAGGACCTAAACCGTTTAGGGCTTTATACGTCATCATCAACACTTTGAAGTCAATGCGGAAGCGAATGGGCAGCCAATGCAAGGCAGCCAGAGTGGGAGAGATATGCTGGTATTTTCTCACCCCACTAAGGAGTCTGGCCGTCGCATTCTGCACCATTTGAAGCTTCCGCATCAATCCCAAAGGTAGCCCCACGTAGAGCGCATTGCAGTGGTCTAATCTTGAGATTATAAGCGCATGGACGAGAGTGGTGAGGGCCCCGCCATCAAGATAGGGTCGCAGCTGGGCAATCCGCCACAGATGGAAATAAGCGGTGCGGGCCACGGATGCCACCTGGGTTTCCATGGTGAGCGCCGGGTCCAGATGTATCCCCAAGCTGCGCACCACACTCTTTGTGGTGAGAGTCACACCCCCCCCAAAGAGAGGGAGTTTCCCAAACCGCCAATGGAGGGGCTGCCCACCTTCAAGACCTCCATCTTGTCCGGGTTCAACCTCAACCCATTCAGCTGCATCCATTGCAGCATAGCCTCCAGACAGCGCTGAAGGGACAGAATGGCATCCACTGAGGTAGGTGAAAAGGAGATGTAGAGCTGGGTGTCATCAGCGTACTGATGGCATGAAGCCCCACACCCCCTGATGACCCCACCCAGCGGCCTCATATAGATGTTAAACAGCATTGGGGAGATGATCGACCCCTGCGGAACCCCACAATTGAGACTCCACGGGGCCGAAACGCTCTCCCCAAGCTATACTCTCTGGGGACGGTCCTCCAAGAAGGAGGATACCGTGGTCGACGGTATCGAAGGCGGCTGAGATATTGAGGAGGACCAACAAGGACATTTTGCCCCAGTCAGCCTCCCTCAACAGGTCATCCAACAGTGCGACCAGTGCCGTTTCTGTGCCATGGCGCGGCCTGAAGCCCGACTGGAATGGATCCAGGGCATTGGTTTCATCCAAAAGAGCCTGAAGCTGATCAGCCACCATCCTCTCCACCACTTTGCTAAGGAAAGAAACATTGACGACGGGCCTGTAATTGCCAATATCGTCCGCCGCCAAATTTGGTTTCTTCCTGATGGGCCTAATGAGTGTCTCCTTGAGACCCATTAATTATCACTGTGGCCCATTCCGTTGTTATAGGAAACGGAAGCTGTATCACTAGCAAGATACAGCTTCAAATCATCTTTCTGTCTTGTTTTTCCCGGCAACTGATACACAAATTACTGAGGCAAAATGATTCTGATGCTCGATTCTGCCTCTTAATACTTTCACTATGACTCCCTCCAGGCTTTGGGACTTTTTGCGAAAGGAAGTTTGGCTTGCTGCTCCCCTGCCAAATGGTCTCTGATGACCTCCCTCCAGCTGCCAAAGACATTTTTGTCTGTGCAGGCCTTTGGGTCATAAATTGACATTAAAATATATTCTAATTGTGTTCAGCTGCCTGCTTCTTTTGATTAACGCTGAACAACATTGTTTGTATCTTTTTATTGTATTTTGGGGTACAATAAAAACACCCTTTATGAGCACTCTTTATTGAATACATAAATAAAGTGAAACCATAATTTTTATTTTGGGTTGAATATTGTGTCAAATGTTTAGAAGCAGACAAAATTCACTTCATTTTGAAAGACAACGTTGGCAAATGTCAATTTATAATAGATTAATATTAGTTAATTTAAACTGCAGAGTACAATTTTTTAAAATGCAGAAAAAGCATTTGACCAAGTGGAACGGTTGTGTACATATTGCTACTTTCAGGACATTTTAATGAAATGGATATTTTGATATAGTGAGTATCCTTAATGCCTGCTAACTTGATAGACACAGTTCTTATAAACTGATTTTTTTTTCTTCCTAAATCAAAATGTTGTTATACATGGGAAATGTTTGGAACTCTCATTTCTTATCAGTATCTTCTGCTCCTTTTTTCAGAACCACTGGCGATTTCCATCAGAGACACTGAAAACATTCAAGCAACAGAGGCAGGTTTCTGGAGGAGGGGTGGTCATCACCTGGAGCCACCAACACTGTTTTCTCTTAGGCGCCAAGCTAAAACATTGCCGTTTGCTCAAGCAGTCTAACTGGCTTTTAATACATGTTTTAGCAGGTTGATGAAGTGTTTCATGATGACTGGTTTTCTATGCTTCACTACTCTTTTATTTCATCTTAGTACAATGCCTTAGAAACCACATGTGTGGGTGAAGGGTGATATAGGAAATTAAGTAATGAAGTGACTTAGAATACCCATTTTTTTGCAGATGATATCAGCACTTTTATCATCTGTCCCACCGTCTTGCCTTTTTATATTAGTTTTAGTTATTCTGCTGTTGTCTTTTTGTGTATCTGGATGGGTATGTTTAATTTTGGTTTTTGTATAATTATGATGTTTAAGGCTTTTCAAAGTGTTGCTCATTTTATCATGTTGTGAACTGCCCAGAGTGGCCTTGGTAGCCCGATGGGCGGTATAGAAGCTCAATCAATCAATCAATCAATCAATCAATCAATCAATCAATCAATCAATCAATCAATCAAACAGCCTGGGTCATCCTAACAGAAGTTCAGCTTATGGCTCCTTCCTCATCAGCAGCATCTGCGTTGGGGTGGGGGATCGCCCTGTGACGGCTTTTGCCCAAACCAGTTACCATGGCAGGCTGTTTCATGACTCTACCCAGCTTGCCGCCAGCCCACCAAGGAGACTTCCTTCCCTCCTCCTCCTCCTCCTCCTGTTTTCTTGGCAGCCCAGTTTCTCCCAGGAGCTGAGAAGGCAGGGTCACACTTTCCATAGCCTTGAGAGCATTTGTTCCTTCTCAACGGAATGAGGGCACCAGCCCTCCTCTTCTCTGGTTCTGCTGATGGCTTGCTTTCCTGGAAGGAAGCACACCTGCCAGCCACTCAGCTCCTGCCCAGCCCTCAGTTGTTTTCAGGAAACAGCGCTCTGCCGGATGGTGACCGATAGAACCACAGCTCCCATCATGAGCCCATCCCTGGGTGTCCATGGTGCAACGGAGGAAGCAGGCCTTAGGCCAAGCCTGGCTCTCCAGCCCTCTCGACCACGGCGCTTGACCGCATGATCTGGGTTTTAGCCAGGAGCCTTCTCTCCCGGCCCTCCCTGGAAGCGCCTCAGGATTGGACCCAGGACTCTCACAAGTGTCGCTCTGCCTTGCGTGACAGCTCTTCCCCTTAATGCCAGGGGGTGATCTGGGTTCCAGCAGATGGACGCCGTCCTGTCGTTGCTCTGAGGCAAACCTGGGCTTGTCAATCCGCCTTCTTACGACGGAGCGTGGCACGTGAGTCTGACTAGCCAGGCCAGTGACCCCCCAAGTGTACTGGGAAGAAGGGGAATGGCTTTTTTAGAAAGTCTCCTTTCCATCTAAAAAGATGTGCGGTTAATGTTTCATGAAAGACGGTGCATTTGGAAGGAAGTGGCCAAGTACCCACAGCTGACTCTGACGTCTTGTGGCAAAAGTGGGGGGCTTCCGCTTCCCCAAGGGAGCACTCAGCCCTCTTGGGTCCTTCTGAGGACTGGAAAGTCTCACTTGGGGGGGACGTCCGTGGCCCTTCGTGATCAACCTTTTTCCCACATGCGGCATCGGGCCGTGTGACAGGCAGGCTGAGGAGTCTTGAAAGCAAAAAAAGAAAACGAGCCCTTTGCGGCAACAGGCGTTTTCCTTCTGGCTGTCCCTGACTGAAAAGGGGAAGGAGGCGAGAAACCTTAAAGAACAAAGGTTCCTGGAAAGAACACCGACGGCTTGCGAGATCCGTAGCGCAGCTCTGGATCTGGCTGGTTGAGTGGGTGTCCGAGCGGGACACAGAAGCAAGCACGCGGAGCGGCTGGGTGCATCCCCCGAGTAACGGCGGGCATTTTGCCATCCTAGCCAACGCCCCTGGCAAACCCAGTGCCACGTCTTGACCCCAGGAAATCTAGACTTCCCCCCTTCCTCATCTCCCCCCCCCCCATTTCCCCCTCTTTCAGAAGGACTTTCTATGGCAAAGACTCGGGTCCCAGGGAAACGGGAGCCGTGGTCAGAACCAGACAGGTGGCTGGCCATCCCCAGGGGGATGCTGTTCCTTCTGGCAGCCACCCTACAGCGTCGCCTGCCCCCCTCCCTTCGCTGCGAAGAAGCAAGCAAGCAAGCAAGCAAAAACCCTCAGGGCTCCGAAGCCTTACCTGGCGGGCTGTGACTCCCAGAGCCCAGGGGCCAACCTGGCTGCAGGATTCTGGGGCCTGTCGTTGGGGGGGGGGGGGGGAATGAACTTTTCCAAACTCTGGAGAAAGGATTACAGCAAACGGTTAGCTGTTTTCTGGACAAAGTTCTGCCACTGAAGAGAGGAGCAAGGGGGCAGGAGCCTCCGGGCCTCTCCTCGGTCACGTCTCTGCTATGGCCCTGCGAGGTTGTCTTGACACAGAGGGACCCAACCGGCCCACCTCCCCTGGGGCGGCGTGTTCGGATGGGCAGCCGTTCCCCCGGGTCTCCCAGGAGGAGCCAGTGACCCTAAGGTCTTCTGCGCACACATCTTTCACCCCCAATTCCAGATTCCCAGCTCTCTTCAGGGGGGAATCTTGTGGGTTCTTGCTGTCCCAGCCACCCCCACCCCACGGTTGACCAGCAGGGCCAGCCAACGACTGAGCCCTGACGGCTTTATTTCCTTGTGTTGCCTTTTTTTTTTTGCCAGGACCTGGTGGGCAAACTCCAGGAGTAATCGGTGAAGCAGGGCCTGGCGTTCGGGGCCTCAATCCGCCTCTTCCACCCCAGCTTGCCCCCCCCCCCCAAGGCAGTGGCAGCCAGGATTAACCGCCGGGCTCTCCAGAGTTCAAGGGGAGAGGCTGGGGGGTCTGAATCGCGACCCTCCACGTGTCAAGTCCACAAAAGCTGGGGAGAGGGGCCAGTGGGGGAAAAATACACCACAAATGAAACTAAGTGGAGAGAGAAAAAAATAGAACAGCATGTGCAGCTCAGTAGAGACACCACTATGTCTGCTGCTAGCATCCTCCGGACGTTCGGGTTGAGCTCTGGAGGCTAAGGATCGTGGCCCAAGCGTCCATTCTTGGTTTTGGTGGTAGGGCGGCTGTGCCTGCTCCTGCAACTCCCCTTCCCTCCAAATAATATTTTTTTTAAAAAAAAATTCAGTTGTTTTAGTCACCGAAAAAGACCCCATGTGACAAAAAATACGGACATAAAGATGTTTAGGGATCAGGAGTGTCAGGGACACTGGGGGCCCCTCCAAGTGTGGAAAGGGGTTTCTTTCACTGCTTCTTGTCACTCACGGTCCTCTAAAAGCTGCCAAAGGAAACTCTTCCTGGCAGCTAAAACGAACATGGGATCCTGGGGAAAAGCGACGGGCCACCGAATCGCTTGGGTGCTTCCTGGGCACTTGTCGAGCCTTTGACAGAACCAAGGCTAAACAGGCCAAAATCATCAGGGGACCAACAGGGAGAAAAGCCAGAGAATGGAATGCTACTTATTCGTTTTGAAGTAAAGGTTCCCCTTGACATTTAGTCCAGTCGTGTCTGACTCTAGGGCGCGGTGCTCATCCCCGTCTCCAAGCCGCAGAGCCAGCGTTTGTCCATAGACAGTCCTATTTATCTACTCACATTTACATGCTTTCGAACTGCTAGGTTGGCAGGAGTTGGGACAAGCGTGGATTCGATCTTACGACGGCTGGTCTTCTGACCTTGCAGCACAGAGGCTTCTGCGGTTTAACCCACAGCGCCACCACGTCCCTAGACTTCGTTTTGAAACCCACACCCAAAACAGTATAAAATGGCACCCTGGTGAGAAGAGTAAATCGCCCTCAGATCCATCCTCTCCCATCGACCCTCCTTGGTCTTCTTCTCAACTGATTCCAGATCAGCCGCCCGGCCTCTTGTCCAGCTGCTGGTCCCGTCACTCGTTGCTCCACCAAGCATCCTCAGCTGGATTCGAACCCAGACTTTCCTTGCACTTTCTCTTCCACTTGGAGGCTGCGCTTGCACTTCCATCGGCACAGGGGCGAGGGGCGGCTTGCTTTGACGTTCTGCTGACAGGTACTGTCCTCTCCATTTCTGGGAAATCCGTGGGCCCCTTGTGTGTGTGGAGGAGTTTCCAGCCATGAGTCAAACCATGACTTGAAAAAAAAAAACCCACAGTCCCTATAAAACTCTTCCTTCCCTCCCAGTCATGTCACCCTCCCCGGCGAGAGGACAGAGAAGATGCAGCCGCCACGTCCTCCCGCCAGCCCAGGTAGGAAGCCCACCGCCACGTCTGCGCCCCCTTCTGCCTGACACCCCCCTTCCTTCGCAGCCTCCAGCCTCTGCCCATGTGCCTGGCCTTGCCCTGCTGTCTCTCGAAAGGATGGGGTGTCAAAGAGAGACGGATCCAGACAAGTGGACGCTCAAAGCAGCGCCAGGGATGGGGAGCTCGTGGGGGGGGGGCAGAGGGCAAGGGGTGGCGGGAGGAATCCAATCCAATCTCTGCCCAAGCACCGGCACAGAGGCGAGGGGGCCACCAGGCAAAGAATTGCGTAGCCATTCAATATATATTTTCTGATGTGAGAATAACATCTGTTCTCAGGTCTGAATTCCAAACCTTTGGATTTAAGAGGTTTGGGTTTTTTGTTTTTAAATGATTTTGGATAAGAGGCCGCTCACCATCTCAGGCTCTAAGAAGCCCTCACTCCGTTTGTGGGGGCAAGCACTGGCCCCCAGGCCAGCCGTGGGGGGAAAGAGCAAGGAAGGGGGTTGTCACAGCCAGAGGAAACTTCCCGGACGCTCGAGGAAAACCTGTTATGAAGGCCAAGGCCATGTTTCCTCGCCGGGCATTTTGGGATGGGCACGGGCATCCGAATCAGCTGGACATGGAACCCAGACACGCAGGTTTGTAACAGGGATTGATAGCCGGTGGCACCAACTTAAAAACGGCCACTCCCAGGGAGGTGGTCCTGGGAGGGAGCCCTGCCTCCCAGGGGAAGCGCAGCAAGCTGGCTGAGATGCTGCCGCCTGGGTGGAATTGGCCGGGAGGAGCTCCTGTCGTGGAAAGCTTTGGGGGCTGGCTGGCAAGGAAGGGATGCAAGAAGGTGGGCGTCTCTTTCGGACAAGGACAAAGCAGGCACAGGAAACGTGCGCCACCCGGGCACGGCCCGTCATGCACTGCTCTGGATGGAACTGCTGTCTCTGTCATGTATTTTTCTGCTGCAAAAGGGTGGCAGGGGGGGAGGCGATGGGGGACAGACAGGTTTAAGTGCTTATGTTAGGACGGGTCACAGGGATGACGTAACTGCCCCCCATCCCCCCCCCCCGGTGACAGCAGCTCCACCCTCCGTTTCCGGGCACCCTATGAAGGGCTGGCTCTATAAACTACTGGTTCTATAAAGCCCTAAACAGCTTGGATCCAAGCTATGTCAAAGACTGCCTCTCTCTCTCTCTCTCTCTCAGCCTGCTTGGAGTATTAAGATCCTCAGGGGAGGCCTTCCTCTCCGTCCCTCCACCTTCACAGGTGGGTCCGATGGGGACACGATGGGAGAGGGGCCTTCTCGGTGGCTGCTCCTTTAGACTCTGGAACTCCCTCCCACTGGAGGCCAGGCTGGTCCCCATCTTGGCTGTCCTTCTGCAAGCAGATAAAAGACCTTTCTGTTCCGGCAGGCTTTCCCTGAGTGACTGGCTGCCTGAGTGGATGGATTATGATGCCTTACTGCTTTGCATGTGTTTATAATATTGCTTTTTTTTTGAACCGTTTCTCAGAGTGGTATTTTTTCCTTTTTAATATTTCTATGCTAACTGGGTTTTTTTGTTTTTGTTTTTTGCTTTCCGTATTGCCTTTTAATGATGTAAGCTGCCTTGGGTTCCTTTTAAGGAAAAAAGCAGGATAAAACATATTCAAAATAATTGTGGTGTTAAGTGATGCAGAGCCCCACCTGTGAACTGTGGGAGCGGTGACTTCCTGGCGGTGCTGCAGGCTCCCAGAAAAGGCCGTGTTGCACGGCCCTTGCCAGGACATACGGTTTATTTTGCTCTTTTGTGTGGCAGAAACAGGTCGGTCCAACCCCCACCCCCTGGTTTGAGCCTGCCAGCAAACGGATTTTCAGTGGCTTACGAATCTAAGGGCCCTCCACCACCCAAGGTTGTCACAGTGGTGAGGAGCCGCCTCCTGCCGCAGGGTCTCGGACGGAGGGTTGCTCTGCGAGTGTGCGGCGACTGGGATCCACCTCCATGGGATGGGCAAAACCTTTTCTTTTTCTTGGACTGAAGATGGGGAAGTCCGCTGGGGCTGGAGGCTGCTCTCTGCCAACCTCGTGGCTCCCTTTCTTCTCCTGCTTGGCACGGTGTGAAACGTACTCCACGCATGCCCCAAAGCACTCCTCTTGGGAATCACAAGCCTCCCCGGGATGGTTTGGGACTAAGATTTCAGCCCCCAGTCCTGCAAGACCCCATCACAGCCAGGGCCAGGGTCCTGCACTTCTGCATAGGTGTTCGACCACTTTTTAAAGACACGCATAGTAAGGAGGTGTCTGTACCTCTTGTGGCAGTCAGTTCCACCGGTTAATGACCTCCTGGTTGGAGGTTTGCGTAGGCAGACACCCACCGTTTGAGGAGGGTCTCTCTTTCAGCCAGCAACCTCCTGCCTGAAGCAGTCAGCCTGGCTGTGGCTCCACCCTGTAGACCACACTCTCCGTTCTCACTCTGCTCCGATCTACTCCCAGGTCTCTGGCCCAACATGCACAGACTCCTTCTGGCTCTGCTCTGCAGCTCCACCTGCTTCCAAGGGACAGGTAAGGCCAAGAGGCCTCCCGAGGTTTGGCCCCTTTAAAGCTATATATTTCCCCCACCCCACCTTTATTCTCTCCCCCCCCTCTGGATTTTATACCCTTCCCGTATGATGTGCTGTTATTATATTAAACTTTATTATTATTTCAAAGTCTCTCCCTATTGCATTGTTGACCCTTTTGTTGGTATTGCGGACAAGACGAGATGTTTGGAAGTCCATATGCCAATAAAATGAAGGCATGCCCACCCCGGGGGGGAGGATTTTCGTCAGCCTTTCTTGGAAACAGTCTCCTGAGGCAGCATCTGGGATGCAGAGCCCGACATCCGTTCTGGGGTGCCGAGAACGGTTCCCGTCCCGCTGGGAGGTCGGTCTGGCGCAGAAGAGTCGTCTCTGGCAAAACCAGGTCGGATGCACCCACCGGCCCCCTCTCTCCCCCCCCCCCAGGTCCTCTCCTTTGACCCTGGGTTTTTGGCACCAACACAACACGTGTACAGACACCTTTGGGCTGAGCAAGCCAGCCTGGGTGCTAAACTGGGCCATAGGGCAGAGACGGGCACCCAGGCTTCAAAACCCACTCACGCACCAAAACAAATCCGAAAGCCCGCCTGTCCTGTAAACCGCCCAGAGTAGATTTGTTGAGATGGGCGGTATAAAAGCCAAATCAATTAAATAAATAAATAAAACCCACTCACGCACCAAAACAAAGGCAAATGCCGCCTGTCCGCCGGGCCTCCCCAGAACGGTCCTTCTTGTCCACCATGCAGTGCCGCAAATTCCTAGCACGCTATGGCAGCCCCATGAGCCGTGGATGCTGGACCATGTGGTTGGAGCCCACGGGACATGACGAATTAGCACCGTGATGCCTCTCCGGCTTCCAGTGCGATCCATGGAGCCCCGTGGATGGCTCAGAGTTGGGGCGAGCCGCTTGGGTGGGTCCCTTTCGTGGTTCCCCCCCCCCAGACCCTGCCAGGCCCACCCAAACTATCTTAAGGGGGGAGGCATAGAAAGGGCTAGAAGTCCACTTCCAGTTTCAAAAAATGAAAAGATTGAGGGTGGACGCTTCCTCTTTGGAGGTTTTAAAGCGGAGGCTGGACAGACTCAGTTCCTCCCTTGGCAGGGGGCTGGACTAGATGACCTTGGTGGTCCCTTCCAGATACTCAAGATTGGTCGGAGTGAGACTGCCAATTTGTTCCCGGGCACAATTCAAAGTGCTGGTTTTAACCTATAAAGCCCTAAATGGCCTGGGCCCAAGCTATCTCAAAAACCCGTGTCTTCCATTATGACCTTCCAGGGTGTTAAGATCACCAGGGGAGGCATTCCTCTTGGTCCCACCATCTTCACAGATGCATCTGATGGGGACATAGATGAGGGCCTTCTCTGTCCCTGCATGCAGACTCTGGAACTCCCTGCCACTGGAGGCCGGGGTGGTCCCCTCTTGGCTGTTCTTCCGCAAGCAGATAAAAGACCTTTCTCTTCAGACAAGCTTTCCCTGAATGACTGGCTGCCTAAGTGGCTTAAAAAAAAAAAAAAAAAAAAAAAAGGATGGTTGTGCCTTGTTATTTTTAAATGTGTTTTTGGTGTTGCTTTTGTTTACTGCGTTTTAGTGCGGTATTTGTTTGATCCTTTTTAATTTTTGTATACTTACTGTCTTTAGCTTTTAAATATAGTCTTTTACTGATGTAAGCCGCCCTGGGTCCTTTTTAAGGAGAAAGGCTGGGTTTAAAAGTATTTTAAATGAAATAAAAAAATTAGATAACTATATATATATATGTGTGTGTATTGCTTTCCAGACTCTGCAGCGCACCGGCTGCCCAACATCTCTACTCCCCTCCTGTGCAGCCCCTCTTTTGGTAAGTCCAGACTGCTTTCCACCCCCTTAGGAGTGAGATGACCAGTTGGGCTGGGCTGGGAGGGCGCCGACGGGGAGGAGGCCAAGCAGCCAAGTGCCGTCGACCCGTCCAGAGGTCCCCAGGGAACGGCTGGCAAAGACCGAGGGAGGTGGGTCCTGCTAGTGGCCATGGCTCCTTTTGCCAAGCATAGAAGGAGCGCTTCGAGTGCTACTTGGCCAACAGGTCAGGACCAGCCAGAAAGGGGGTTCCTGCCCCACCTTTAGAAAACCCAGGAGCAGCTCACTACCGATAACACAGCAGAGAAAAGATGAGATCCCTCCCTCCACCATTGAAGCCGAGGAGAATAATTGCATGTGAATTCTGGCTTAGGGTGACCCTTGCCAGGGTTTTCTAGGTACAGAGAGGACTCAGACGGGGTTTCCCCTTCCCTCTTCTGGGAGCACATCCTGGGATCGCTGTGCAGCTTTGGCCCAAGGCCACCCAGGCTGGCTCTTCTCCCAGTGGGGAATCGAACCCCTGACCTCTGGCTCCGCAGCCAGATAAGGAAGCCCAGTGGTATTTGTGCAAGGATGGTTACCCTCCAACTTACCTGGCAGAACAGCTCCCGTGTTTTATGGCGACACCCAGGAAGCATGGGGTTTTTCCACACCCCACAACCAGATTCTGGGCCAGTGTCACTATTTTGGGGTGGGTGGGGGGTGGAGCAGTTAGTGTAACGCAAGAGGAAGACTCGTGTAAGGGCAGCAATGTGGAAACGGCCTTCGGTGCGGCTCCCGTCTGCTTTATTTTTCTTCTGAAACCAGGCAGAGGGTTTGATCCCTTTTCGACGTCCTGCTTCCTGGTCTTAGCAGGCCAGAGCCCTGGCTGGGAAGGGCATCGGCCACCCGATCGCTTCCCTTTGTGGGTGCCTTAACCCGTCTCTGTTCCCCTCAGGACAAAAGTTTTCCGTCGTATGCCAGGGCCACTCTGCTTACCCGAGCAGCAGCCTCGTCTACTGGCTGGCCAACGAGACTTTTGTGGACGACCTGTACCCAGACGGAGCCGTGAGCCAGAGAAGCACCAGGTGAGCCAAGGCGGCACCGCCTTCTGGCAGGACCTTCCCTCCTTCCTTCCTCCAGGCCTTTGAAATATTTCCCAAGGAAAACCCCCTCCATGGCTGCCGACCATTTTAAAACGCTGGTCTCCGTCCCAAAGCACAGGCACGAAAAGGGCAATTCGAGGACGACCGCAGGGGTGTGTGTGTGGTGTCCACTTCCAATGGGGTTTGCAACCACCCTCTGTCAATGCTGAAATGGCAGGCAGCAGGTTTTAAAAAGGCAGCTTTCCAAAAAGCAGCAGCACCCCGTCCCTAGCCTCAGGTGGTGTGAAAAGAGGTGAAGAAATTGGGTGCACAGCAGAAGGTAAATCTCCCAGGGTGGAAGCAGAGAAGACTTTCAGGAGGGCTGGCGTAGAATGGTGTAGATCTGCTGGGATTGCTCAGGGGTTGAGGCGTCCGGCTGTAGAGGCCGAGGCTGGGGGTTGGATTCTGTGCCTCCTTGACAGGGGCTGGACTCGAGGATCCAGAGGTCCCAGCCAGCTTTGCAGTTCTAAGATGATGATGGTGATGATGATTCCCCACAACAGGCAGAACTCACATTTATGCCAGAGTGAACGAATGAGATACTCCAGGAAGCTGAAGAGGGATGGATCATTTTGCAACCTTCTTAGAATCCTAGAATCATGGAGCGGGGAAAGGTCCTTGAAGGCCATCCAGTCCAACCCCCTGCTCAAGGCACGAATCCCAATCAAAGGAGATCCGACAGGTGGTTTTCTCTGTTTCTCTTGAAGGCCTCCGGTGTTGGAGCGCTCAACACCTCTCGAGGTCATGGGTTCTTCCTGACAATCTGATTTTTTAAAGTGCAAAGTACACCGTTCGCTGCCCAAACTTCCCTTGTGAGATACGTGTCCAACCACCACCTGGGTTGAGTTGAAAGCAACCGTGGCTACAAAAGCAGCCGTGGTTTGCACACCCTAAAACCAAATCCGCCCCCCTCCAAATCCTTCACGTCGGTTCCCTGAATCCACAATGGGGCAGCGACTCCGTTGTTCACCAACGTTACGTGAAAATCAAAACAAACCATGCACCCTAATCATGAACTGAATTACTATATATATATTTTAGTAGAATGTATACTTTGAATCTCTTCAAAAAATACGTACTGAGATATCTTTGAGCAGAAGGGCCAGATAACTTATTACCTAGGTTCAGACTGGAAAAGAAGAAAAGTCAGGCTGATAGGGGAGGGGAAACGATGCCCCGTCTATGGACTGCCCACCTTGTGCCTCTGTATTGGCAGAAAAGCCAGGGTGTAAGCAAAACGAAGCAAGGCATACCTTACTGGGCAACCTGACATCCCATGCATCTGGATGAAGCACACTGCAGCTCACAAATATGTATGTCGAATCAAACTTGAAATATCTTTCAGCCAGCACAAAGCTCCTTGTTGTTGTTTTTGCTATCACAGACGTACCCAGCTTCCCCCCCCCCCCATAAAGAGCCCAGAGCTACCCCTTGAGTCAAGCCCTCCTCCATGGTGGCTGGCAAAGGGAGGCTCCATTTTCCAGCCCTCCACTACCACGAAAATGATGCCAAGGACCTCCAGGAGCTACCAAGGGCTGCTCTCGTTGACCGCGCCCCAGCCCTCCTTCCCCCTCCACGTTCCTGCTTGCCCTCTCCAGCGGCTGGTCTCCTCTGCTTCCCCCACAGGGAGAGCCCCAAGTGCGCAGGGCGGCGCCTGCTCCTGCAGCGGAAGCTGATCTTCCGTGCCTTCTCGGCGAAGGACTTGCAAACACGCTTTCAGTGCACCATCCTGGATCCGGCTGGCTCAGTCCGGAAGGCGATCACCTGGCAGATGAAGAGTAAAAAAGGAGCGCCAGGAGACTGTTGAGCAGAGCCCAGCTGGGTAAGTAAGGCCCCCTTTTTGGGGGAAATGCTGGAGAAGGTGGAGAGGGGGAGAAGCAGCCCCTGCCAGGCTGCAGAGCCATCCCTTTTAGAGAACAATGGGATAAACCTCTGGGTACTGCCTGGGAACGTGGCCCACCCATGCCCGGCTTGGCTTGGCTCCGAACTTCCATGCCCCTTCCTGTCTGCCAAAGAGCATTCCTCAATGGAACAAAACCAAGCCATGGGGACCAGCCGGAACCCACCCACCCCCTCCCGGCCGTGTCTCCCTGACCAAAGGCAGCCTGGACCGAGAAAGCTACCCTGCCTGGGGGTGCCTGTTGAATGCCTGGGGGAGGAAGATCCTGCTAGGTTGGTTGCCCATGTTTACTCAGGTTACACCGCCTCTCCTTTGCTTTTAGTTAGGGGTTCCCCCACCTCTGCTCAGGCCATCCAAAACCAGGAGCTCTGGCTGTGAGCTTGGACGGACACACAGACAAACAGACACCCAGCCCTGCATCTCATTCTGGCTCTGCAAGCAGCAGTGGTGGGCAACCCCTCTCTCCCTCCTCCTCCTCAGCCCTCTTCCACTACATCACACACGCAAAGGCTTCACTGTAGTAGTTTGTGGCATCGTTGAGACATTGCCTGATGAAACACCACCAGACTCTCCACCCCCCACCCACCCACCCCCTCAGACTAATGTATGGACAGACACAGGCAGGTTGGCAGTATTCTGCAGGGCTTAGTCTCTCTCTCTCTCTCACACACACACACGGTGAGCTTCCATGGCTGAGCAGGGGATTAAAAGCCAGGCCTCCCGAGTCCCTAGTCGGTCACTCTGTCCACTACACTGCACTGGGTACCCCTTACTGACCCGGCCTTTGTGGGAAACCCGGAGCCCTTGCTCGTGCGTAGAGCCTACGCACAAGCAACCACCTCTTGCCTTCAAACTCATCCGCTGTTGGGGGAATGGCACAAGGAGTGATGGAGGGCAAGGCTGGGCCCTTTTAAGCGAGCCGATGAAACCTGCTTTGGTTGTTGTAGGTTTTTCGGGCTGTTTGGCTGTGTTCTGGAGCCCAGTGGGATTTTTCATTATTCTGTGAGCATCATATCAAGCAAACCTCCCTGGGATTTGGTTGTGATGCAGCTGCTTTTCTCTCCGTTCATGTTATCAGTTGTTTATAGAGGAATTTCCCCAGTTTTGGTTATGAATTAACCCTATGGTTGTTGTAGGTTTTTTGGGCTGTTTGGCCATGTTCTGGAGGTTTTTCTTCCTAACGTTTCGCCAGTCTCTGTGGCTGGCATCTTCAGAGGACAGGAGTTAGAACTCTGTCTGTGTTCTGGTGTCGTGTGTGGGATAGTTGAGTATTTGTAGCTGTGGGATCAGCTTTTTGTCCTTTTCAGGAGATTGGGTGATTATGGTGATCAGGGTGTTTTTTGTTATAAGTGTATTGTGATGGGGGGGGGGCGGCGATGATCTGTCACTGTGATTGATGGATGTCGTTAGCTAATCTTGTGTGCAGTGATTACACCCATAACAAAAAACACTCTGATCACCATAATCACCCAATCTCCTAAAAAATGACCAAAAAGCGCCAGGAATCAGCTACTCCAACCCCCAGGGATGTGACATTCACAGCTGCTCAGCAGTGGCTCAAGGAGCGATAAAACTGTTTTATTTCATTTTTCTTCTCCTTTTTCTTCACCTCATTAAAGGTTGGGGTGCAACCAGGAGCAGCAGCAGCCAAGTAACAAATGAACCTTCCGAGGTTCACGAACGGCATTCTCCACCACCACCGGGGACCACCACCATTCCTCCCTGGGGGCCTCCGCTTTCTTCAGTCTTGCAAGTGGCCTCCTCTCTCCTCCTGATCAAATCTGGGAGCAAACATTGCCTCTCCAGGAAGGAGGGAAACAGAGGATCGCCCTGGTGGGGAAACAATTTCAGGAGACGCCAGCCGTACGGTTGTAAACTCCACACCGGGCTTCAAACGCCATGCAAAGCTGTTTTCAAATAAACCTGCTTATGCCCCTACTTGGAAAAACATGGACGGCTGTATATGATTATTCTATCCTTTTCCCTATTTATCTCCTAGGCATTTTTTTTATTGAGAAACCTTAATGATACCAAAACGCCAAAAGGCCTCGCTGGCCTCCTGATGGAGAGTGTGTTTGGCCAACCAGTGGTGCCTTCCACCCTCCTACCCTCAGCGGACATACTCCTCCCGCATGCCGTTTTGGTCCTCTAGCTTGGACAATGGCAGGTCCCCCGTGTCACAACCTTCTTTGATAGACAGGGAAGGCGCTCGATCACCCTGGCTCTCCTTTGATCCAGCCTTCCCAGGTTCAGTGCCCAGGTCTTAGCCAGCAGGGTCTGGAAAGAAAGACCCACCTTGGCCTACAACTGGGAGGAGGAGGAGCTAAGAGGCGGCCAGGACGGGAGAGTGAATTTTTAGACCTGTGCAGATCTGGTCCCGTTGTTCACACCACAGCAACAAGGAGCAATTCCACCTGCTTTACTTCAGTTCCTGGATGTGTCTGAATAAATCACATTTTGGGTGGGTGGGTGGAAGCGCAAAGCGTGGGAACTCAGAAAATGCCCTCTGCATGGGCTCAGAGGCATCGTCGTCTTCCTCCTGGCACCAGCCTGCGCAGCCCTGGCTCCCAGGGTTTCTAAATACGCTCCAGGACAAACACTGTCTGTGTTCAGCCTTCCTCCATATTCCATCCTGCCTGCAGTCTCACTCCCTGCTCCCCCAGGGATAAGCTCCACTGAACCTCGGGGGGCTTCCTTTCGGGTAAGCAAGCAAAGGACTGGACAGCATGGGAGCACCCCAGAGAAACACAGTCAACGCACTGTTGGGAGAAAAATACCATTTATTTACAAGTAGAAACATTATTTAAATGACACATTTGATTTCTAATCTCTCTACAAAGGCAAATGAATATTAGAGAGCTGCAAGTGGGAGGGCAAATTCAGGCCGTGTGTCCCCCCCACCCCTCGTCCAGCCCAGGAACCAACTCACCAGGGCCACTCGCTCCAGGAGCCAACCCCACACCGGCCACCTCCTTACCGACTCCACACGCTGGTACTGACCCCAAAGCTAGGCAAAGAACCCACCTGCCAGGCAGGTCCCTCCTGCTTGCTCTGGCGCTTCCTCCTGCCACACACTGGAGGATGCGGCACTGAAGCGGCCAGCTGGTCTCTGGGGGCCTCCGGGAAAACAGGGGAGAACAGAGCCCCGCAGGGATCGGAAGGAGGGGGACTGCTCTGTTGTGATGCTGGGCTCCAGAGGCAAGAGTGCGAGGCTCTCCCGCACCAGCCCCACTGAAATGAAGGAGCGCCGTGCTAGGTTGAGAGTGTGGCTCCACCAAGCTCTTGTTCATTTCAAGGAGGAGCTTCCTGCTGGAGTGGGCCCTTCTCCTGGAAGAGGAGCCCCCGCTTTCAGCCAGTCCTTTTCCAGGCCCAGGGGGGGGGGGAACTCTCCCCCCCCCCCAACAGCCGTGAAGCCCTTTTGCTCCCTCCCTTCAAGAGGAACACCACACTGAAGGCTCCCCCACCGCAGCGCCTACAGAGTACAATACAAAGCAACACAGCTATGGAAAGCCTGCAAAATAAAGGGAGGGGAGGTGTATGCCCAGCCTGAACAAAGCAGGTCCTTCTGCCCACTCACCCCCATCAGCAAGAAGCCTTTAAGACGTCCCGCCTCCGTCCCCTTCCAAAACCACTCAGATCCTCTAGTCGCTACCGTCCCGGGAAAAAGCCACACACACACACACACACACACACACACACCCCTCAGGCAAAGCCAGTCCAGCTCTCAAAGAAGGTGGTGGGGAAGCCGCCAGAAAAAGACTCCTGGGCAGGAGAAGCTCCGGGGCCCTGCAGGGATCCGGCCTCGGCCTCCTGCTGGCAAAGGGGAGCGGCGAACGCTCTTGGGCCTCTGCTGGAACCCTTCCCTTCACCAGCTCTGGATGGACGGCTGGGGCCCCGACCACCAAGAAGTCTGGAAAGGGGCCGCTTTGCCCCCGGAACCTTCTTGCAAAGGGAAGAATGTACACGAGAGGGGAGGGGGGGAGCGGGAAGGGGCAACCCAGCAGCCCTCCAGCTGGGCAGCCTCCAAGAGCTCTTCTGTACTCCGTGGGGCTGGCTCAGGGTGCCCGAGGCTCCCTTAGCCAGCAAGAAGGGACCAGAAGGGGAAAGCCGAGCTTCGGAGGGAGGAGGACGAGGAGGAGCGGTCGCCCCCACAAAGCCTAAAGCCAGAGGGAGGTGGACGCGCCAGCACGGAAGCAGAACCTCCCATTCCTGCAGGAACACCTCCCTGTCCACCCACCACCCCCACCCCTTCTTGGTTTGGTCAGTGTGGCAGGCGTTGCTGCCACCCGCTGAGGCTCACCGCTACCTTGGGAGGCTGGACTGCTGAATCTGGACAGTTTGAGCAGAGGCCGATTCAAGGCTGGAGCGTGGAATGGTTGGGGGTTTGCCCCCTTTCACCAGCAAAAATAACCAGCACATACACACTGCAATCGTGGAGGGGGGGAGCGCACCCCCCCACCCGCTCATTCCTCCATCTGAACAGGTTTGTTGCCTCACACACAAGGTGATCATGCGGGGGGGGGGGGGGGGAGGGACAGATAAGGTGTCACTGCACCCAGTGGCATCCTACAATTTCTTCTTCTTCTTCTTTAAACATGGGCATCCTCCGACCTCTGGGGAGAGTTTGGAAGGGGAGACGACAGGATGGTGGTGCGGTTGCTGGCAACTTGGCTGGTGGCAGAGGCAGGGGCAGCGCTGGAACCTTGCACCCTTTCCTCTGGGGAGACACAGAAGATGGGGGTCTTTTCCATCAGAACAAACCATGTCAGAACTTTGTGTTCCTCAGTGACCTGGAGTTTGCCTGTGAGAACAGAACAAAACAAACAAACAAAAAAAGCAAAAAGAGCTAAGCCACCGCATAGTACGGCTCCTGCTGGGGAGTCGGGGCGGCCCCCTGGGCAGGCAGAGGAAGAAGTCTCTTCACGCCCACAGGGCACTTCCTCCGCATCTGGGGGGGGGGGGGTTACCTCTGCTAGCCCCACAGCAAGGAGCAGGCCTCAGCCACGGGTACGAGGGGGCCTTCCCGCAGCTCCCGCCCACCTCCTTCCATGAGGCTGGCCTGAGAAAACCGATGGATGGATGGATGGATGGATGGATGGATGGATGGATGGATGGATGGATGGATGGATGGATGGATGGAAGGATGGAAGGATGGAAGGATGGATGGATGGATGGATGGATGGAAGGAAGGAAGGAAGGAAGGAAGGAAGGAAGGAAGGAAGGAAGGAAGGAAGGAAGGAAGGAAGGGAGGGAGGGGGAGGGAGGAGGGGAGGGAGGGAGGGGAGGGGAGGAGGGAAGGAAGGAAGGAAGAGGGAGGGAGGGAGGGAGGGAGGGAGGAAGGAAGGAAGGAAGGAAGGAAGGAAGGAAGGAAGGAAGGAAGGAAGGAAGGAAGGAAGGAAGGAAGGAAGGAAGGAAGGAAGGAAGGAAGGAGCCACCCTCTTTCCTGGCCACCCGCAGGAGCCTCCAAAGCCTGCCGCCCGATGCCTCCGCCTCGCTTTATGGCACGAAGTGCTCAAGGAAGCAGGCAAAACCTCCTTCCGGCACCCCATTTCTGCACTCCTGGGGGCCTGCCTGAGGCTCCCTTAGCCAGCAAGAAGGACGTAATATGTAGCCTGCATAATTAACTTGTAAACCGCTCAGAGTGCTTTAAGCGCTATGGGGTGATAGCTAAACTGTGTGCTTTACTTTGGTTTGTTAATATGTGTTTGTTTTTTTAAAATGGGATATTTTATACTGGGTTTTTTAATTTGTTGTTTTATATACTGTGAGCCATCTTGGGGCCTCATGGAAAGAAAAGCAGCATCGAAAAATAAAAACACATAAAAATCCAAGAAAAGCCCAGAGGAGCTCACAGCTTTCCCCCCTCCCCAAACTGAATCATACACCTCCAAGAACTGTTTGTCTCAAACAGTTTTTATTAATTAATTTGTGCCATAAATTAATTAATTAAACAAACGCAATGATGTGAAATGGGCGGGGGGGGGGGGGAGGCTGTGTTTAATGTTTAGAACAGGACAGATGGAAAGCCTGAGCATTATTTTTGAGACAAACGGTTCTTGGAGGTGCATGATTCAGTTTGGGGAGCGGGGAAAGATGTGAGCTCCTCCTGGGCTTAGCTTCGATTTTTATGTGTTTTTATTTTTTGATGGCACTACACTGGGAACATTCAGGCAAATTCAGTGAGATGAGTCCATAAAAACAAGAGGGACATACGCAGCCGCCTGCGTCTTCCTTCCCGGCGCTCTAAGCTCACTCTGAGAAGGATGAAAGGGTGGGATGGGGAGATTCCCGGCACCCTGGGGGCAAGGCAGCCTTGCCCGGAAGGTGCTCCATCCTCTTCTGAACAGCGCTTGCCACAAACCTGGACCAAAAGCAACCCACTCCCCGCCCCCCACACTTAGTCCATGCTGTCTCCCTGTCTGCAGAAGCTTGTGGGCTTTCTCCTGCCAGCAGTGGCATTTGTTCACTGGCTCTTCTGGCAAACATCCACTGTGTTTATAGGAAGTAATATGACTGCTAAGTTTCCATGGTTTCTTGGCTGTTTCACGATGATGTATGTAAGCTAAGCGCTCTAAGACGCGCGGCCCTTTCTTTATCAAAAGAGGGAGGGAGGCTTGGCAGGATGCTAAGAGCTGAGGGCGCCTCCTTCTGCTGTGCGTAGGGACAGCCGAACACATTCCCTTTGCACCTGTCGGTTGCAGCATGCACGACAGGGGTCCCCTAGAGCAGCCCACGGCACCTTGCAGGCCCACTCCCACACCCCTACCTTGCCCTTCGGAGACGCAGATGTCCTGGGGGATCTCCGGGTCCCTCCTCGGGGCGAGTTCTTCGGAGTCACTTTGCGGTTCACCCCACGGCGCAGAAGGCTGTTGCCCAATTTCTTCGGTGTATTCAGAATGCTGAAGGCCAGTGACTGGCGCCTGTCTGTCTGCAGGAGGAAAGAAGGAGGAAGGATCACTTGGGCGTTTCAACGCTTCCTCAGCCCTTCCGCCCTCTCGGCCTCCCCAGGCAAGGGAATCCCCTGAACCTCTGATGTTCCCTGTGTGTTTGCAAACTGCCCCTCCAAGGGCACACAGTTACTGGTGCACAGCCCATCCTCACGGCATCTGCTGAGCCTCAGCGAACCTGTCTCCAGGTGCTGCCTTTACATGCCATTCCCGAGGTCTCCTGCCCAAAGCACCGTGACAGCTTTAGCTCGGCAAAGCTTCCAATGCCCCAGAGCCTCCAGTGAGGACGGCAGGCTCGGTGCGCTCCTCTCACCTGTTTGTCAGCTGCCGGGGCTTTGGCCTTCTTGCCTCCGGCGTGGGCGCTGTGCTTGCGTTCCTCGGCCCGCCCTTTGGGGGTCTGCGGCCGTGGGAAACAGCTGGCAGATTTCTTGGACTGGAGGGAGAAAACGAGAGGGTGGGGTTTGGAAGAAGAGCTGGGGGTTTGCACCCCTGGACAAAAGCTCTGTGGTCCAAGGAGAGCAGCCACTCCTAGAACACAAGCAGCCCTGCCCCCACCCCCGCCAAACCCTCAGGGGCAGTGGAGAGGGAGAAAACCAAGAAGAAGAAAGACTGGAACACAGAACGGAAAGGCTCATTTCTCATGATGGCCGCCACAAGTCAGAAACATGTCAACACCAGGAGATGCAAGAGGCATCCTGCGATGCCTGCCATGTCGGCCCCTTTGAGGGAAGGTAATCTTTTCTCCTTCCAAGCCCTACAGAAGTCTTCTGACGGGACCACTGCCAGGATGGGACCTCTCTATCTAGGGGGCTGGCTTTGTGGATTGCCCCAATGATCCAAAAGCTGGGCATGCATTTAGCGGAAGGATGAGCAGCAAATGGGGGGAAAGGCACCTGAGCGGCTGTTGGAACATTCCGGGTAAACCTCAACAGCGAGCCTTTGGGCTAAGAGGCAACATCCTAGTCAACTCTGCCTTCCCACAGCCATCCAGGGACCAAGCAACCCTGTGCAGGATCTGGCTCCTCACAAGAAGAAGTCAGCCAAACGGAGCTACCACTGACATCTGGGGGGGGGGGGGGGACACGGACACAGGTATGTTTGCCCCAGCCACCCCATGATGCTTCCCAGAGCCTTCCCCCTCGCACTGCCAGGTGTCTCCAAAACACCACAGAGCTGCCCACCTCGGGGGTCCCGGGGCCGTGCTGGGATTCATCTGAGAGGCGCTTTCTCTGCTGTCGGGTGGCAACCCCTCCTGCTGCCCAAGTGGAACTCAGGGTGCTGCGGCGGGTGGTCGGGCCCTCGGCAATCTGAGAAGGCAGCATGCTGGCACGCCGGAGGGTCTCCTTCGGGTCGCCGGTCATCATCTCCTCATCTGTGATGGTCGTGAGCGACTGGGAAGGCTTGCAAAGCAAAGAGGGAAGAGAAGGAGGAGGGTCTCTTTAGAAACGGGCCCTCCACATAAAAAGAGGAACGCAGGAGAGGGACAGCAGGCCAGGCCTGCCGCCCACCACCAGGGAAGCTTCTCAGTCTCAAAGACGGGTCAGCCCACACTCCAGAAGAGTCACGGCCCAGGGTGGGAGGCTGGTCCCAGGGCACAGACTTAACCAGTGCCCACAACAGCCTCGTCATCTCATCCTATTGATGCTGCCGGCTTGGGAGGCTGCCCTGTTTGGAATGGTTTGGCCAAGACTGAGGCAAGCCAATGGAGGTGGGGAAGCAGCACGGGGGGGGGGGGGGGGAGAGACAGAAAACCAACTGATCCCCTTCTTGCATTCCAACTGATGTGCACAGCTGTATATAAAGCATCACAGCTTGACTTCCCTGGCTGGTGTAACTCTGCCGTTCCTAATTCTCAAAGACTATCAGTCCTTCCATGACTACTGTGGGCTGGGAGAGGAGGGGTCGGCAGGGAGTGGCAAATGTTTACGCACAGGATTAATTGTATTCTCCAAGGCTTTCACGGCCAGGATCCGATGGTTGTCATAGGTTTTTCGGGCTACTACTTTGACATAGTATCCCTATTCACCAAGGTACCGATAAAGGACACTCTGACGCTCATCCAGCAGATCTTTCCAGAAGACATCAAGGCCCTTTTCCAACACTGCCTAATGACCAGCTACTTTCAGTGGGATAATGATTTCTATGAACAGACAGATGGAGTGGCCACAGGGAGCCCCCTCAGCCCGGTTATAGCAAACTTCTACATGGAGCATTTCGAAAAACAGGCCCTGGCTTTGGCACCCTTCATACCCACAGTCCGGTTCCGATACGTGGATGACACCTTCGCAATTCGGAGCCACGGTGAAGAAAAACTGGAAGAATTTCTAAACCATCTCAATAGCATCCACCCAAATATACAATTCACCATGGAAAAAGAAATAGAGGGCCAACTCCCTTTCTTAGATGTCATGGTCATACGCAAAACTGACCTCCTATTGGGACACAAGGTCTACAGAAAACCCACCCACACAGACCGGTACCTACACAAAAACTCCAACCACCACCCACAGCAAAAAAGAGGCATAGTCAAAACACTGGTAGACCGTGCGAATCTGAACTGTGAAGCTCAATTTTCTCAACACCGAACTCAACCATCTGAAGTGGGCCCTACAGGCAAATAGCTATTCCAAGAATGAAATCACAAGAGCCATCAAACCAAGAAAACAACACCGAACTGAAGAAGAAAAACAGCCACCCACAAATATTTTCTGCCATATATCAAAGGGGTCACGGACCGCACGGGGAAACTTCTGAAAAAACACAACCTACAAACAGTATTCAGACCCACCACAAAAATACAACAAATGTTATGGTCAGCAAAGGACAGAAGGGACCCCCTCACCACTGCAGGAGTATACCGGATACCTTGCAGTTGTGGCCAGGTATATATTGGAACCACAAAACGCAGCATCCACACCAGAATCAAAGAACATGAAAGACACTGCAGACTAAAAGAACCGGAAACATCGGCAGTAGCTGAACATGCCCTGAAACAAGCTGGGCATGAAATCCTATTTCAAAACACAGAAGTACTGGACAATACCAGCAATCATTATGTTAGACTGCACAGGGAAGCCATTCAAATCCACAAACATCAGCACAGCTTCAACCAAGAAGAAGAAAGTCTAAAACTCTACAAAGCCTGGCTCCCAGCACTGAAAAATACAGCCTGCAAAAAGGTCAATGAACTCAACCCAGCCACAAGGACCGATGATCACTGCATACAAAAGACTAGCTAACGAGACCCATCAATCACAGTGACAGATCAACTCCCCCCCTTGTCACAACAATACACCCATAACAAAAAACACCCTGATCACCATAATCACCCAATCTCCTGAAAAGGACAAAAAGCTGATCCCACAGCTACAAATACTCAACTATCCCACACATGACACCAGAACACAGACAGAGTTCTAACTCCTATCCTCTGAAGATGCCAGCCACAGAGACTGGTGAAACGTTAGGAAGAAAAACCTCTAGAACATGGCCAAACAGCCCGAAAAACCTACTATAACCATAGGGTTAATTCATAACCAAAACTGGGAAATTCCTCTATAAACAACTGATAACATGAACAGAGAGAAAAGCAGCTGCATCACAACCAAATCCCAGGGAGGTTTGCTTGATATGATGCTCACAGAATAATGAAAAATCCCACTGGGCTGAAGTTCCCTTGGATGGGAAGGAGAGAGGCTGCTTTGAAGCCACCCAGTGTATTTTTTTAAAACTCCTTTGTTACTGAGTGTTTCTCACAGGCTAAGCATCAGCCTTTAAAGACCCAAGGTTGAATAAAAGTAACGCACCCAGGCAATGAGATGCCACTGCAGTCATTGCAAGAATGCTGATGGTCTTGACGAATCAGAGGCTTCAGATCAGCTGACTGCCCCCAAATGTCACTCTCTTCCCTCCCTGCTTCTCCTTTACGTTAAGATTTCCTGGAAACCTCTATCTGGCCGCTGTGGGATGCTTGTTCCAACCTAGAAGGGGGCTCAGTGCACGTGTGTTGTGCCCTCACCCTGGACTCCAGTGGGTAGCAGGTCTTCAAATGAGGGGGGCACACTCGGTTGCGCTGCTGGAGTTCGGCAATGCGGTTCCAGTCGTCCAGCGGTTCAGGCTCATCCTGGCACGTGCCCGTGTAGAAGCTGCTGCTGCGGCGCCCTGAGAAAGGAGAAAAACAGGCAGACGAGACTCAGCCCGCTCCTCCTCTAGGCGGCAGGACCAAACCCTCGCACCCGCATCGCCCTAGGTGCCTCTCTCCACTGCACAGGACAACCAATTCGCAGTGGGCTGCAAAGGCAGGCTTCCTGGGGCCCCCAACAGTGTTTGGCTAGTGGAGGCCACAGTGGGGGGGGGGGAGAGAAGGGGGGCTGCTGTGGCTGCTTGCCAGAAGAGCAAAGGCGCGTCCTCGCTCTTGAAGAGGCACCCTGAGCCGAGCCCGCAGGTGCACAGCGGACCCCATTGGCAGCACTCACCCGTGCTCGCTTGGGAGTGTCTCACGGAGCTGCGGGTGGCAGGCCGATAGCCCGGCAGGCTCATCAAAGTGGCGTTGCTGGCAGCGTCGTTGGGGGAGGAGGCGCCCAGCCGAGGGAGAGATTCCTGAGAGGGGAGGCTGGTGAGGGAGCACGTGGAGGCAGAAGCGGCAGAGCGCAGGCGGGTCTTGACCGTCTCGTGGCTGGCCTGAGACCCCGTGGACTCTATGCTGAAGAACGACTCGTTGGCACTGCTGGGAGCCGCTGGCTCAGTGTGCTTCTGTGGGAAAGGCGCACAAGCAGGGTGAGCACAAGGAAGAGGGGGCCCAGCTCAGGCCTCTAGGCCGAGGCCTCTACCCCACCAACAGGCCGCGTTGCCCCAGGTGGAGCTGCGACTGCTCGGCAGAGACACACGAGACTGTTCATCTCCGGTCCCTTCTGTACAACTGAGGACCCGGGCAGTTGCAGGAGACCTTGGAAATGACCAGTCACGTGGCCCTTCTCCAGGCTCGCCCCCACGCCCGGGCCACGGGGATTCCTTCTCCGAATGCCCCCAACATGCCACAGATTCCCCTTTCTGAATGGAAAATCTGTGCATGCGTGGCCCTGGACACCAGCCAGATTGCCTCCGGCTGACACCAACCTCTGCTTCCCTCCCAGGGCAGCCCCCACATTACTTTGGTCATGGTGATGTTGATGACCTGTGTGGTGCGCCGGCGGCCGGAGAGACTTTTCCGCCCTGACTCGAAGGAAACGTCGCCCACAGAGCCCACACTGTTCTCCAGCTTGGACCGGGTGCGGGTGGGAATGGGTGTGAAATAGAGGCTCTCCAGGGACTCCATCTTACGAGGCAGCTGGTGGGATGCCTTGGACGACTCCGTGGTCCCAGACTCAGAAAGGGAACGCCGTGTCTTCCTGCAGCCGAGAGAAGCAAGAAGGGGATGAGGAACGAGAGCAGCACTTTCCCGAAGAGTTCGGCTCGCCTCCACACCACACCGCACCCGCTCACCCCTTCTCACGGGCCCCCCATTCCTGCTGTGAATCAGAGCCCTGAAAATGTTGTACTGCCCGCATGTCCAACTCAAGAATTCTGGCTATCCTTGGAGGCTGGGTAAGGGGAACACACGTTTTCCTGAGGACTGGAGGGTTTGTAGCCACTGCTGTATGGCCAATTAGACAAGCACCTGGTCCAAAGAAAAACCAGGATGTCAGGGCCATTAAAACCCCCAGGGAGCTCTGCTCTCCGCACATCCCTCGTTCTGTGGAGACCACGCGGAGCGCTCTCCCTCCTGACCCCCCTGCTTCCCCTTGAGAGCCCGTACCTGGTGGAGTTGAGTGGCTGTGTTTCATCGCTGGTACTCAAATCAAGGCTGTCCGTGCTGAGGTCAGCCAGGCTCTGCCTGTAGCTCTCACGGCTCTTTAACGTGTCCTTGGCCACCTGGAACTTGCCCTGCTCTCGCAGCTGCCGATCAGCAAACTCCACCTGCGTAGTGGTTGGGAAAGGGTGACGAACAGGGTGGCAGCCAGGCACAAACCACACCTGGGAGAGCTCCGTGCCAACAGAAACCCACGCTCAGTCTTTTTCCACACACACCTACGTAGCTGGGCCTTGTTTGCACTTCCGGAGTGGGTTACCGAAGGCCAAGGATCCCCAGCTGCCCGAATTCTTAACTGTTTCTCGGTCTACAGGATGTATTTTTCTAGGCACTGCTACCTTCATGCCTGCTCTACCAACAGCAAAGGTTTCCACTTTCAGTTCTGAGACAGGTGTACAATTACTACATTAAAATAAGAAAGGGTAGGCTTATCAGTGAAAGCTGGACAAGGAAGAAAGTTGGAAGGAAAAAGGCAAATTTATTTCACATGTGGTGTTGGGGGAACACATTGTGATTAGCAGAATAAAGACCACCAGAGGGACAAAATAAGTGGCTCCTGAATTAAATCAGGCCTTAACTCTCTCTAGAAGGAAAAGTGACCGAACAGAGGCTAATCACACTCTGGGCACATCATGAGAAGACAAGACTCACTGGCAAAGAGAAGGAAACTAGGAAAAGTGGAAGGCAGCAGGACAAGAGGAAGACGGAATGTATGATGGCTTGACTTGATAAAGGATGCCATGCCCTTGAGTCTGCAAGGTCTGAGCAGGGATCTTAATGACAGGACCATTCTGGAGAACATGGAGGCCTTGGCATCACCAGCTAAGTAAATGGTCAAACCTGATCTTTTCCCACTTCACAATGACGCTGCTGCTGCCAACCAGCAACATCATGACCTCCTCACCGAAACATGTTGTTTGCCTCCGTTCTAAGACATACAACCCATAGGAGGCGGCTGCCCTCTCCCATGCGGGCTGCTGTGCGTGGGGATGGCTGCTCAGGGTCTCTGGCAAAGAGGGGGCCTCTCCCAGCTCTGCTCCTTGAGATCTTTTCACTCTGGCTGGGGCGGCACCAGCATCTCCGGCTTCCCAGCTTCTTTTCCTGGGTGGCACATGAAACTGCTCTGTTCCAAGTTCCCTCAGCAGCCCACCGAGCTGCATCCGGGGTCTCACAGGAGAGGCCTGTCCCATCACCCGACCTAACCAGTGACACGTAGGGCTGGGCGGAGAGTCTTCCGCACCGCAGGCTCTCCATCACAGAGCAAGGCCTCTCCCTTCTCTGAGTGTCAGAGGAACCGCTTGCCATCTGCCCTTTAGCCTCCTTGATTTAGACCAAGTGTTAGGGAGTATCTCTTGCACCAGCTTCAAGAATGGGCTGACAGAGGCCTCTCTCTCGCTTGGGCACACCAATGGCGATGAGCCAGGGTCTGGAATAAAAGGAACAGTGGTGGCTGTTGCAGTGCCCCTCCCTCCCCCCTCCCCCATGTCGCAATACCTGGGCCTCCAAGATGCGGACCCGGCTGGCGAGGTTCTTGCAGCTGAGTTCCGACTCCTTGGCCTGCATGAGGGTGTGCTGCAGCTCTTTCTCCACCCGTTCGGACTCGGCCTTCAGTTCCGCGTTCTCCTTCTCCAGCTGCTCCAGGCCCTTCAGCTTCTTCAGCAGCTCCTGATTCTCCTGCTTCTTTGCAGTGTAATGTGTTTTGGCTTTCTCCATCTGTGGGGACAGAAGGAGAGGCCACAGTCAAACATCTGGGACATGATGAGAAACACAGGAGTGAAAAGTGCCCCCGATACAAGCACGCACGCACGCGCACGCGCACACACACACACCCAGAGAGGGAGGCAGCTGGAGGGTTCCTACCTGGGCCTTGTAATGCTCAGTGGCCTTTTCCTTCTGGGCAAGCTGAGCCTGCAGCTCAGCCATCTTCTCATTCAGATGCCCAGTCACTGTCTGCAACTCCTCTTCACGCACCTGTTGAAGGTGAGAGAGCCGGAATCTCCATACATTGCCAGGGAGGAACCTCTTCTCTTCTGACGCGATGCTCTGCTCCCAAGACAATGGCCCTGCTGGAGGGAGGGAGTTCCGCAGAGCGTCCTCCCCCCGCCCAGCCTACACTAGTATGACAGCATGCCTATATACGCTGACCCAAGCCAAAGGAGCTAGCTGCAAGAGAACAACACGTCTCCCCTGGAGTATGAGTGGGAATTCACAAAGACTGGATGAACCACCCGAAAATCAGGGGTGAACCGGAAGCAGTTTTTTCTCCCTCGGAGACAAGAGCGCTCCAAGGACGGCTCAATCCCAAGACAACTTCAGCACACAGGCCTTTCCACGCTGCCTCTGTGTGTGTACCTTCTCTGGCCCATTTTGACAGCCAGGAGCGTGACCCAGTCTTCCTGGCCGTGAAAGGACACCCTCTCCCCTCAGTTAGGCAGAGAGAAAGGTAGCAACCGCTCTCCCCCCCGCCCCCCCCCCCACGAGAAGCATCAACATGCGACTTACAGAAGTGGTCAAGGCCCTCCCGCTACTTGGGCAGCCAGCCCTCCCTCTGCCCCCTCTTGTATTTGCTGCTGCAGGAGATAAGGAAGGGAAGAGTGCTGGTGTGTGAGGGGCTTGTATGTGCATGCCACAGGAAAGTGTACCTTTTCTCCAGATTCACCAATCCCACAGAATGAAGGCATCATGCCATGGAGTGGTGGCAAGAGAATGCAAGGGAAATGTACTATTTGGGACTAAAACATCCAGGATCCTCCAGCCAGCACAGCCATCGGTGGAGAGATTTCTGGAGCTGTTGTCCATGAAGGTCACTTCCCCAAGCTCTTCAAGGGAACCATCCTCACCGCCAACAGACAACCGTATACCTCCCCACAACCTTCAGACTCCCTGTAGGCGAAATCTGAGACAGCTCACGGCAGAGCAAAATCCCGGAAGAGACCGGTCCCAGGGGTGGCGGTGCTGATGGTGGCCCCATAGCTACTGTCTGCAAAACTCACCTGGCCTCTTCCCTGACCCCCTTCTGAGAGGATACCCCACTGTTTTTTATTCTTCTGTCAGAGGGTGGATTTGAAGCCCTGACTCTACAACCAACGACTTTACTGACATCCAGCTTCCGTATAACTGCCTTCTGGGAGCCAGCATAGGCTTCTTACCTGCCACTCTTGGCCAGCAAAGCCCTCTGGGGCCAGCTGTCTTCACAGCTGGAAGAACCATCCTCCAATTTGGCCCTTGCTCAGAAGCTCAGACCACGGGAGTTCGCAACCGCTAAAGCTGAGGACACCCATGTCTTCCTTTATCTCTGCCTGCAGGCTGCCTGTTCCTCTGAGCATGGGCAGAGAGCATTTACTACACCGTGATGTAGCAAGAGCTGGCCATGGCATGCTGGGCATCAGACACCTTATGTATATCCTTTGTATCCTCCAGCCTTCTCCCAAGGAGACGCAGGGTAACTTACAAGGATTCCCCTCCTGCTTCTATCCTTACCCTCCTACTGAAACACACATTAGGCCAGGGGGGGTGACTAGCCAAAGGGAGCTCCATGACCCAAGGGAGGTACTGTACTTCAGTCTCCTGGGTCTTTCACTCCAAGAGGGCGGGGGGGGGGGGGGAGATCCAAGCATCCTCTGGGAGCTTCACCTGCTCTGCTGAGTTCTCCCTCCAGGCCCATCCCCAGAGCTTACCTGAGCCTTCTGCTGCTGAGTCTGGACAGCCTTCTCTTGCTGAGCCAGCTTTTGCTTTAGTTCATCTACCTGGAGACAAGGAAGGGGAGGGAGGGAGGGGGAAAAAAGGAGTCATTCCAACCCCAACCCATCCCACTTGAATTGGCCACTGCTGCTCCACCACCTCATCCAGCCCAGCCTGAGAAAAGAGACTAGCTCAGCCTGGGGAGGTTCTCTGTATACTAGCATTCCATGAAAGTTAAAAATTCTGGATACCCCCCCCCCCCTTTCCCTCTGTGACTTCATCTCCAAGTTCTAGTTTGGCAGTGGGAAGAGGCTGGTTGCTGCCATAACTTGCATTCCCTGGCACGGTCTGGCCCCTCAAAGTGTGGAACACCTCTCCATGCCCCTGCCCGCCCCCGCTAAGGAAGGTACAAACACATCTCTCCCTGGATGAGGAAATGGTAGTGAAGGAATAACAAGTGCTTCGGCTTAATGACTCCCTGCTATAGCTAGGGGGAGGCAGAGCAACATACAGCCTTGAGACGCTTAACTCACAGTAATACCTGCTTACCCCCTCCCCTTGGGAGTCTTTAGGGGATTTCACCAGGTGTACAATACATTTTCAAGCTTCTTCCTGCAGTCTGTACCCCAAGGTGAGACACCAAAGACTGTGGATTCCTCATTTACCACAGAGACACAAAAAATATATGGAAGCCCTGTTGGGGAACCACTGGAAGAACCTTCCCGACGTTACTGTGCCTACAATTCACCCACAAGCTTCCATCCGTGCAGCCAACGCATCCCGAGAAGCCCTCGCCCACACCGCCCACCTGCAGAATCAGCCAGAAAGGATCCACATGCAGAACCACAGCGGCACCCCTCCATGCGAAGGACACACTGCCTGACAGTAAAGATGGTTGGTTAGTGGCCATCAGAAACAGAAACGCTGCAAGCGAGTTAGCCTCTCCCCGATGGGATGAAGAGCTTTCCTCGAGCAAGAGAGTTGAGAAATGTTGTGAGGCTGCAAAAGCAGGCATTCCTTAAGCTGTGACAAAATACAAATCTGATGCAAGAGAGGGGTTTGCTAACCCCGGTTCTTCCTGAAGCCTTAAAACAGAGTCTCCATTGTTCACTGCTTGCCTCTCGTGCATCAGAGTGACATCTAAAGGTACTTTCAAGATTAGACTCAACCAAGTCTTGAAAAGAACTAGCTTCAGACAGCGGCAGTTGAAGCTCATTTTCTCTTGAAGTCGTACACTTCCAATTTTAGGCAGCAGAGAAATTCGCTTTAAGTGCCCATAAGCGCTAGATGTTGAGCTGGCTTAGGACAGCATGGTTTGGCTGACCGTTTATCCTCACACCTCAGAGAGTTGGGGGGGGGGGTGGAGCAGGCAAAGGAACAGCAAGAGTCCAGAGCTTAAGCTGGTAGAAAGCAAGGAGGGCCACTTTCTCATTCATTTGTGGCAAAATCTATCTTAACTGAACTTCTCTCTCAACCCTAAATGGCCAAGCACCAGACCACTCTGCCACAATCTCCTTTATTCTAAGATCTCCATGACTTTTCATCCTTAAACCAGAAACAGAACTCAGGAAACCAGGATACAAAGAGAAAGCTGAAGAGGTATTTTGACAACACTGGGCTTTGGTGCTGTGAATCGATCAGCAACACACCCACACACACACAAACAGCACCCTTCTCCAGGAACCCACCTGGCCTCCAAGCCATTAATCCATGCAGACACAGTTAACCACTGTACAGGCCCAGCCCTGCCAGAGAAACATGTCTGTTTCCAAAGGGGCCCCTACCTTTGTAGAACAGTTTCACTGCTACGTGCAAAGGGCCACTGCTCGTCTCCCAATCCGTAAGGATGGCCATCTCTCTCAGGGGCCAGACGGGCCCCTCCTCCAAAAGCACATCAGTTCAGTGCCTCAAGCAAAAGTGGCCCCACAAGCCGGACAGGGCGAAACCACCCAGCCCAAAGGAGAACCTGCAACTACTACACAAGAGCCCAGAGGCCACAAGGGCCATTTTAGGCAGGAGGTCTCAGTCAGTCCTACCCAGCTGCTTCTCAAGGTTGGCAGGGACCCCTGCCTAGAAAGAGGCTGACACGGAGTCACACAAGACAGTTCCTGTGCTGGCAGAGGAAAAGGAGACACTTTTAAAGAAAGTGGCCACAGGAAGACGTGAAGCCCTTCCGACCGCTCGTCTCCTCCAGACAGGCAGGCGCTTCTGAAGCTCAGAAGGGGGCACAGCTTAATCCACAGCAATAGTTTGAATCCCTTCTGCCAACCCCCAGCTCCTTCTACCGCTGGGGAAACCTACTAGAAGGATCATACAGAAAGGCTGGAAAGGTACTTTTAAAAAAACCTGCAGCCCTGCCAGGCAGCACGGCCAATGGGAAGTGTGGTCCAAAAAACTAACTTTTCCAAGCTCCATATCCAAGGCGCATGATGGCCTCTGCTGCCCTCTGGCCCTGCTCTCTTTGCCTGTTCCTTCGGTTTGCTAGACAGCTCTGGACTGCACAGGCCAACCTGTGTGCATGCCTCTGGATCGGAGGACTGGGTTCGCCAGTCCCCCCCCCTCCACTCTTGCCAATTATTTGTTTGTTTTTCTGAATAAGAGAACAAAAGTTTTGCTGACCTGTGTGAGGAGGCATCTGGGCAAAAGGTGCAGTGTTTAGACAAGAGACTGTGGAGCCTGTTTTATCAGACAACCCCCAAATAAGGACGGTGGCAGCCTCACTGCTGGGAGCTACCCCATGTTCCAGGCCTGTCCTCTGCAATGCCCCACTGCAAACAGTTCACAACAGGAGAAGGCAGCCACGATGGAGGGAAGCAGCAGCAGTAGCAGCAGCAGCTATGGTCATGCACTGTCATCGCTTAAGCAGCTGACCCCTGGCATGCATTACCTGCTTAGCTTGCTCTTTCTGATATACCTCTAGCTGCTCCACCTGCAGGATCGGGGAAGGGGTGGGAAGGAAGCAGGGAAGGCAGATGTGAAAACACCTCTACTCAAGAGCAGCTAGAGAGCCTGCGGCACGGAAGGCGGGGGCAATGGTAGGCCTAGAATGGGAGCAGGCTCCCTGAGCTCTCCTTCCTTCCCACGAAAAAAGGCTCCCATTCATTTAAGCAGTTCTTAGGTTGGGCCCCTTCCTGGTGGGCAGGAAGAAGCTACAAAACCACAGAGCTGTCATGCAGAAACAGCGTGGCTGCTTCTAGGCCGCTCACATAGGCAGGAGTGAAGAGGAGTCTTGTAATCCCATCCAACCCCAAGGCCAGGATCCCCCTTCGTTGACTTGGGTGCCTCACCCTTTCAGAAGTTCAATTTCCCACCGCCGAGTGCCCTGACCCACACTCAAGGGTCAGAGACTCTCTGAACTCCTGTGGCTGGCTGTATATATGCACCCTCTGTTCCCATCAGGTTGGCAAGGGGGACTCTGCTCTGGCAAGGGGGACAAACACAGACGGCTCTGCTGCCCTGAGGAAAACATACACCTCCCGCTCTGCTGCGCTGCCAGTCGATACAGGTGGCAGGAGGTGGAATGCGGCTGGTGGAATGCACCCCCAGATCCCCGCTGGCTTGACCAAACCCCGACCAGGACGCTCCCACCACTCAGGGTCCTGCTGCCTTAAATCCATTGCAGCAGTGCTGGTGAGCCGGATGGAAGGCCACAGTCAGCTGGTCAGGCAGAACAGATCCCTTGGGTGATTCGGGTTGGCAGAGGGAAGCCGACGGGAAGGCCGCTGAGTGCTACCAAGTGGCATCTTCACCACCTAGCTCAGAAACGTCTTTCCGAGGAGAAAAACAGCAAGAGCCTCCCCCCCCCCCATTCCCCATATCCTAGGGAGTGCACTCTACCCCACTTCTCCCTCCATGTCTAGCTAAACCACAGCTGGCCGGATGGGTGGGTGGGAAGGGACTGCCTTACCTGCACCAGTAGCTTCTGCTTGGCCTCCTCGTACTTGCCGGTCACGGCCTCCAGCTTCTTCTGGGCCTCCTCAGCCTCCCGCTGGCTCACCGCCTCCAGTTTCTCAGAGTCTGCCTTAGCTGCCTCCAGCTCCTGAGCGTACTTCTGCTTGGCCTGGGCCAGCTCCACATCCAGGCGCTGCAGCCCATGGCTGGACCTTTCGCTGAGCACTCTGTTCTCCTCCGCCAGCTGAGCGTGGGCCCGCTGGAGAGTGGCCAGGCGCTCCGCGTAGCTCCCGTTCTCCACCTGCAGCTGCTGGACGGCGCGTTCTTGCTCGAGACACCTCTCCTTGAGGGACAGCAGCTCAGAGAGCTCCAGTTTGGCTCGGGCCAGCTCTGCCTGCAGGACCCCCGTGGTCTTCTGCATCTGTTCTGCCTCCTCCCGGTGCTTGCTCTCTTGGGAGGCCTGCTCAACCTGCAGCTGCTGGTACAGACCCTTGATGGGCATCAGCTCCCCAATCAAGGCCTGGGCGTTGACGAGCTCCTGTTGCCGGGAGGAGAGGAGCTGGTCCTTCTGGAAGACCTTCTCCTGCCAGGACTTCAGCTCTTTGCAGAGATCCTCCTCCCGCTTGGAGAAGACGTTCAGCTCCTTCTTCAGGGCCTCCACGGAAACCCTCATTTTTTCCGCCTGCTCCTGGGAGGTCTGGGCTTCCACTTTCATGGCTGAGCATCTCTCAGCTGCCCGAGAAGCCGCAGTGGCCATCTCAGACTGGAGGAGCCGCAGCCTCTCCTCCAGCTTCTTGCTCTTCTCCGACTCCGCCATGACCAGCCGCCTGAGGTCCTTGCTCTCGGCTTCCTTCTCCAGTAGCTGCCTGTGCATGATGGACATCTCCTGCTCCAGGCTGCTGATGATGCTGGCCTTCCTCTCGGCCTCTTGGCGGCAACGTGACATTTCCTCCTTCCAGTTCTCTTCCGATTTGCCCTTCTCCTGAGCTGATGCACGCAGAGAAGCCAGCTCCTTCTCTGCTCTTGAAACAGCCTCTCGGCTCTGGGCCAGCTGTTCTCCCTTTTCAAGCAGTTCCCTCTTCAGTTTCTCAACCGTGACCTCCTGGGAGGACCTGGAAGCTTCCAGGAGCTTCTCCAGCTCAGAGGCTCTCTGCTTGTGCTGTGCTACGTCCTGCTTTAAAGCCTCCGCCTCGGTTTGCTGCTGTTGCTCTGAGGCAGCCACCACCTTCTCCAGTCTGGCCAGAGTGCTTTGTTGCTCTCTGCACTGCCGCTCAAGTTTCCCCACCTGGCTGCGGAGGACCTCGCACTCCTTCAGCTGCTTCTCATGGTGCTCCCGAATAGAAGCACGCTCCCGCTCCAAGTGACGTTTCTCATCCTCCAGATTCTTGAGCAAAATGTCCCTGGACTGAATCGTGGATTTCAGGCTGTCCATCTCTGCCTCCTGAGTCCTGGTGACTTCCAGGAAGCCCTGCAGCTCGTTCTCCATTTTTGTTTCCCTCTCCTTCAGAGCCTCCACAGAGGCCAGCTCGCCCTTCAGCTTGCTGACTGTCTTCTGGAGGTCCCTCAGCTCCTCACTGCGGGAGACGTTCTTCAGGCGTAGCTCTTCCAGCTCCCTCTCTTTCTCCCCCAGCAGGTCCTGGGCTCTGGTCACCTCTTCCTGGAGACCAGAGACCTCCACCCGGTGCTCATTGGTGATGTTCTGCAGCTGTACCTCCAGGGCAGTCTTGCTGGTCTTCTCTGCCGCCAGCTCAGCGGTGGCTTGCTCCTTCTCAGCAGCCAGTCGCTTTGCTTCTTCATCACACCGAGCTAGCTCACGTTTCTGCTGCTGGGTGGCCTCCTCTAGCTTGGCTCTCAGTGACTTCACCTGGCTAGAGAGCTGTTCCACTTCCTTCTCTTTCTCCTTCAGGGTGGACCTAACGTTGGACACATTTGACTCTGCTGTGGCCAGAGCTTTGTGGCTCTGCTCTCCCAGCTGCTTCACTTTGGCCTCCAGCTCTGATCTTCTGAGCCTCTCCTCGGTCAGATCTCGGTTGGCTGCTTCAAGAGCCTGGGCTGCCTTGTGCTCATCCTTTTTGGCTTGTGCCAGGCTCTGAGTGGCCTTCTGGCGAGCTGCTGCCAGCTCCTCCTGCAAAGAAGCAAATTCAGCCTTCAGCTTCTTCTCTGCCTCCTCTTTCTCCTTGACCTGGGAAGCAGCACGAGACATCTCAGCTTGAAGCTGAGCCAGGGTTTCTTTGTGTTTGGCGTTCAGATGTTTTATCTGGGCTTCCAGCTTGGCTCCCTTCTCCTGCTCAGCCTTCAGCTTTTGCTCAGCCTGCTCCCGCTCCGTGCTGAGGCATCGGACCTTCTCCTCCAGCTTCACATAGTCTCCTCTCTCTCCTCCAGCAGGAGAGGACAACGCCGTCAGTTGCTTCTGAAGCTCCTCCACTTTGATCCTGGATTCCTCCTGCAGGAGCTGCACGTGTGCTTCCAGAACTTGCCTCCTGGCCTTCTCCCCTTCCATTTCCTGCACAGCCTGGTCCCGGTGCTTGGTCAGTTCCTGGATCTGCTCGTCCAGCTCCGCTATCCGCCGCAGATTGCTCTCCAGGGACTCTGCTGCCCTCCTCTTCTCATCCTCTAAGATGCCTTCCGTGTTGCGGACAGACTCCTCCAGGATCAGCAGCCGCTCCTGGAGACGGGTGTTCTCCTTGGCCAGCTTCTCCTTCTCAGCCAGTTTCTGTTGGGCCTCTCTCAACTGGTTCTTTAGTGCTGGTATGGCTCCCACTTGGGCCTCATTTTGCTGGCACTGAGCAGTAAGGGCCAAAATTCTGGCATCCAGTTCCTGGACCTTCTGGCTGAGTTCGGTCTTCTCCCTCTGAGCCTCTGTAGCAGAGGTGTTGTGAGCTTGCTCCAGAGACTTCAGATGCTCAGTCAGGGCAGAGAGCTCGGTTTCCTTCTGCTGGAGCTGCCTCAAGGCCAGCTCCTTTTCCTGGGCCACCCTGTTGTACTCTTCCTGACCAGCAACTTCCACTTGTGCCAGCTTCTCACCACTCTGCTTCAGGGCATTATTCAGCTGGTTGACCTGGAGGGTCAGTTCTTGAAAGGCTGCACTTGACACTTGCTCCTTTTTTTGCATGTCTTCTGCCAACTGGCTTTTCTGCAACCGCTCGGCTTCCACCTGCCGGTGCAAAGCGAGAAGTTCCTCATCCTTCTGCTGAAGGCAGCCGGTCAGGTTTGTGATCTTGGCGGTCAGGGCGTTGACCTGGGCCATTAGGCAGGTGTCTTGTGCCTGAAGGTCCTGCTCCAGCTTCTCCTTGGCCCGAGAGATCTCGGAGAGAGAATTCTGCAGATCTGTAAGGAGGCCTGTGAGCTGGAGCTTCTCTGCTTCAAAACTTCCCCTTTCTGACTGAAGGGTGGCCTCGAGCACATGCTTCTCCTCTTCAAGATGGAGAATGGCTGCCTGAAGTTCCGCTTGCTTGCCACCAAGTTGAGCCACTTGTTGATTCAGGTCTTCAAACTGTTGGAACAGAAAGTAAGTGGTGCATGTGTGTGTGAATATATTCAGACAACATGAAGACGACCATCATCCCCTCCCTTCTGTCACTGTCTCTTAGTGATCCTAAGGCTCCATGCTGAGGCACACAACTCAAGTGGTGCGAGAGGGTGAAGGAAGGTCTGGGAGGGACAAACGGGTTGCCTAACAACAAGGATGCTTGAAAGAGGACTGAACCGTAGGAGGAGAGGATGGACTCCTTGACTTTGTAGGGCACACACAACCGTATTCAACTTCACAGGTTTTAAACTGATGTGTTTTATGCTCCAGTTATAATGTGGCACTTGTATTTCATTTAAATGAAATGTGGGGCTTAACTCAGATGATTATGGGATGGCAACATGGAAGAATGAAGTACTCAGCCATGGGCCTGCCCGAACATGCAGTGGGCAGACAGGGCTCTTCTGCTCAAAAGCGGCCAGCTGATTCCCAGGCTCCGTGCGAGGGGAACACTTTTCACTCTTCGACTTTCCAGGAACTTGGGACCAGGAGTTGCCCACACCTGCCTCCCACCATATCAGCCTGCCTAAGAACCTTGCATTCTGCAGATCCAGGCTTCTTCACTTACTGTAGCTTTCAAAACCCCTTCCCGAGGAAGGGTCTGCTGCCTGGGCCCTCTCATGTTCACTCTGCAACAGGCAGCAAAGAGTGTTCCATGGCAGCCAGCCTCTGCTGAGTGCCACCATGCAGCTAGCTGCAAGAGGCTGCAGGCAATGGGCATCAGCTTTTAGTTCTTTCTTTACAAAGACTCCTCATGTTTTTATTGGTACTTCTGTTCTTTTTATTGCTCATGATATTTATTCTAACCATAGGGACCATTACATATTTTATACAGATGCAGAAGCAAGAAAGGCTTCTTAGAAGTGGGCTAAACTTTTATAAGCTGGAGAATATGTTTCAATGATTTATTTCTCTCCTCTTGGTCCATTTGGACCTTGCCAGTAAAGACGGCTATGTTACATTAATTAATAATCGGAGCAAAACACACAGAGTCACTTCTCAGGTAGCCCTACGCTCCCTTTTAGGAAAATTCCAGTGGCAAATACTTGATTTCTTTTTCAGGGATGAAGTTGGCATTGCACCCAATTATTCTCAAGGGTTCCAAAGAACCACCAGCACCGCCATCTTCCCTTGGCAGAAGCCCAGGCCCATTTCTGGCCCATGACTCCCCCCCCCCCCTTCTCTTGGAGGAATGACCGCCAAGGCCATCCATGCTCCTACCTTTAAGACATCGCCCATGACCTCGCCCTTTTCTGTCAGGGAGCTGCTCTCGGTCAGCTTGGTCAGCTGGTCCTCCAGCAGGGAGACCTTCCCTTGCAAAATCTCGACTTTCTCTTCCAAGCACCTCTGGAGAATAAGAACGTATAAGAACCTAAGAGGAGCCCTGTGCTGGATCAGGCCAAGGGCCCATCTAGTCTGGCTTCCTGGATCTCAGTGGACCCACCAGATGCCTCTGGGAGCCCACGAGACCATGAGAGATTTGTCTCCTGATCCCCCTCTTCCCCTGCCTCTGGCCTTTGGAGGTCCCTTCCTTTTAAGCCTGGAGATTGTACCTCCCCATCATGGCTTGCAGTCATGGCATAACATGCAGATGAGCAACAAAACTCTGGGTCCAAAGGCCCCACCTCACCTCACCCTCCTCTGCAGAACAGCATCCCACACGGGGCTGCTGGAGGGGAACCCACTTGTTCGCTCCCTCCTCCTCGCACGGTTTGTGCACAAGACTGTACACGGAAGTGGCCCCATCTCCCTCCATATGAGGGGCCACGTCACTTCGGAGAGCAGAGCCCGAGGCTCCACAACGGACGGCAGCGTTTTCTACTGACTGACCTTCTCACTGAGGGCAGTGTGGAGTTCCGTTTCCAGACGGCTCCTCTTCTCCTCCCACTCCCTCAGAGCGGTGTGATATTCTTCAGAGATCCCATTCATGGTCTCCTGCAGTTCCGTGCCGGTGCGAGCAAATTCCCGCAGCTATGCAAGAAACAAAAGTTGGGGGGGGGGGGGGAGACAGGTTTCCCTTCATCTCTGCTCCCTCTGCCTTTACCATGGACACACATTCCCTTGGCCCAAGGGCACAGCACAACAAGAAGAGCACTGTGTGCCCTGTAAGGGACAGGCAGCTGCAAGTGCATCTGTGCAAGAGGTTAGCACCAGTGGAATGCTTTGTTGTTGGGCATCTGGGCCAAGCCTGGTGGTCTAAGTGCATGGGGAGGGGGGGGGAACCCATGGCCCTCTTGGTGTTCTTGGACTACAACTCCCATCATCCCCACAGATCCCCCGTAACTGCTCAGGAACAATACCTATCCAATATGTGGGAGCCATATTTCTAGGGACAGGGCTGGACCTTAGAAAAGTTGCTTTTTTGTGTGTGTGTGGGGGTGTCAGGGAGGCTACAGTTTCCAGAACCCACCCATAGCCAACCCTTAGAAGGTCTCTTAGTCTGGTAACAAAGCACACCTTTGGCAGAGGGTCTCCGACAGAAGAGCACGGGACAGGGCTCCTCTCTGCCTGTGGCCACGGAGAACCACTGTCAGAGCAAGCAGTGCTGGGCTAGATCAACCAATGACTTGACTTTGCAAGGCAGCCTTATTCTGTTTTTCTGAAATCCTCCGTGTGGGGCTACCTCCGCTTCCTCAGGTGCACTGGGAACCTGTCCAATCCAGCCAGGAACTGGCCTAGTTCCCCCCGCAGCCTCCAATTCCACGACCACCTTGCTGCCCTTCGGTTCTGTGACCCCCCTAGACAGAAATTCTCTCTGATGACTCAACAAAACTTCTCGGGGACAGGTCAGAGGAACTGAGGACGACCTGAACTTGGAGCAGGCAGGCACCACCTCAGCCTCAACATTCAGAACTGGGGGCAGGAAACAGCCCTTCCGCTCCACAAAGAAGTCTGTTGGCCCAACAGAGGAGTGGCTCCTTTGCTCTCCCACCGCCCCAGATGTAGGGACTGCAGGGTTGCTGCCGAAAACAGGCACTCACGTACCCTGAAAGTGAGATCCCCATTCTCCTCCGAGAGCTGGTTGATCTTCCGGTCCATCTGGCCTTTTTCAGTTTTCAGGTCTTGGCACTGCTTCAGCGTCTCATGCAGGCGCAGGAGGAGACTGAGGGAGAAAGAGAGAAGAATCAAGAAGAGGCTAAGCACTGGACCTGCATCAAGGAACAGGCAGAGTTGCCTGAGGAGTGTGGCTGAATGCCTTTAGTATGTGGGGTTCAGGTCCGTAGTTCAAGCTGCTCAGGTTCCCCCTTAACAGGAATGGCCAGTGTTCCCACTCCGCATATGTTTGGCCAAAGGCTCCACCTTTCTCCTGTAGGTGCCAAAGAGCCCTTGGGTTTCCTCCCAACGGTAGAGTTTCTCTGGTAAGGGCTTATGTTCATACGCAGGGGCTCTCTACAAATGCCCAGGCCATCCCTGCCCATCTGTCTGGCTTTAGGGTCAGGAGAAGCACTTGCAGCTTGTCATGCCACTCTCTGTGGCAAACAGATCCAGCCATGCCTGGGAAGGGGAGAGGCAAGGTATTACGAAGACCAGGGCTCAAAACTAATGCAGGAAGTGTTCCACGAAGCACCCTAAATCCAGCCAAGAGAGAATCCCACGAGACAATGGGAGCTGCTGTGGAAGTACCTTTCATTCTTCTCTCGGAGCTCCTCCATTTCCTTGGGCTCCAGCTGATCAGCAGCTTGTCTCTCGTGGAGGAGAGTCAGGCGGTCGATCCGCTGCTTCATGACCAGGATTCTTGTATCTAGGACAGAACGGCACGAAGGAGGACCATTCAGAAGCTGACAGGTCCCTCTTCACAGGAGGCTGGGCTCTGCAGCAGACATTTATTTATTTATTTATTTATTGTTATTTGAATTTATATCCCGCACCATCTGGCAACCAGGCCACTCTGGGCGGCTACTTATCTCTCCATCTCAATAAAGACAATCTAGCAGGCAGGACGTGCTCACATATTCTACTCCCAAGCAAACTAAACATCATAACTGCACAAAGCAGGGATGAGTAGAAAAAAACATAATGAACTGGATAATTTGCTACTGCTATTAAAGACGCTGGACAGCAGCTAGCAGTACAAAGAGATGCTGCTGGAGTATATGGACCGCCTACATCGATTCATCAGAGAAACCAGCTTATGTTCAAGAACACCAGGTTGTGTTTGTTACAACCCACGGCAAGCACAACAGTACTCGGTGCAGTGTTTTAAAGGGGTCCTGGGAGGCATCTCTGAGGTGCTACTGCTACCAGGAACTACCCGACTGAGCTGAGTGTCAAAGCATCCCCATCAGCCCCACCTAAATGGATGCTTCCCCTACTACCATTCAGAGATGGAGGGAAGAAACCCTTGCTCACGCCACTGCCTGAGAGCAGACACAACCACCTCCTCAGAATACCAAACAGTCCTTCCAAACACAGTGCATGCCACCCAAGGGCAGGAAAAGGGCACGGCTAGCAACAGAGGCCTCGCCCAACCTACTCGGACGAGATTCCTCACCTTTCTCATCAATGAGCTTCCGATTCTCTGCCAACTCGTGCTCTAGTTCATCTCGATTCTCTCGCTCTGCTTCTAGCAACTTCTTCAGCCTCCTAATTTGAAACTGAGGAGTCTGCATGATGTCACCCATGGGAGAGGCAGATGACCCAGGGAGTGGCCTGCAGAGACAGACCATTATTTCACTTTTAAATTTAAAACAGTCTTATACCTAATAAAGATGTGTCAACATCTGATGTGAACATCCTCGCTCCTGTAAAGTTAGTTAAAATGTAAGTCTTGCGAACATGGGAGCATGACTTAAATCCTCACTGAAACATGCTAACGACCCTTTTCGAAAGGGGGTTAAAGGGCTGACACTCTCAGCCTACCTCTCCCTACAAGGAGAATCTCCTGTTCCAGCTGCTGAGACACAGAGTCGCCACAAGGTGGCAGAGCAATGGATGGAGAAGGGTGCTTCCCAGGGCCAGGCTTCAGAAGGCTCTGCATGGGCTCCCCTCTCCTACCATTTCTACCTCACCCGACGCCTTCACCCATGGCTCTGAAAAGGGCTACAGTCCTGCTGCCTAGCCTCAGGAAGAACCTTCACGAGGGATGCAAGCAAGCACATACTTGTTCAGACTGGACGAAGAGGCAATCTTCTGCAGCTTCAAGAAGGACACCTGTTGCTTCGGGGGGGTGCTTTCCTCCGAGCTCGTGCTCGAGACGCTTGACGACTGTGGCACTGGAGGAAGAGAAGAACCGGCCAGTAGTCAGGCGATGCTTAGCAGGGGGAACCCAAGAGAAAAATGCTAAACCCAGGATCCATTCCTGAAAAAGACAACTCAAGTGATCCGAGAGAGGGGCAAGCTCTGATCTCTGGAGCATGTGCAGCCGACGATAAGGATGGTCCTACACAGCACAGTTAATCCTAAACACTGGAGGCCAGACAAAGGACAGCCCTGTTTCAGACAACCAACACTCCTGCAAGAGCTATCCAGCGATGTGAACAGAGAGTGGCTAAAATCCTGTTACAAAAGACCATGTACATAATGGTGGGTTTTTTGCAGTCTGCTGGCTGCCAGAGGTCTGTCTGACTGCATTACCAGTTGTGTGCTCTACTGCACAACTAGATGATTATGGAGCCCGCAACAGTCAGCCAGCAACCACCCCCATTCTGCACCCATTCCTCTTGCATCTGAAGACAAAACAAGTGGAATGACAGGACACCGTCCACCTGGACTCTGTGTCACAGAGGGCAACTCCTCTTCTGAGGGCAATGGCCAATTTCCTTCCCCAAGCCTCTGCTATGGGACTCCCCACCCCACCCCTGCTGCACACAGTGAGGCTGCCAGCAATGCCAATAACTTGGTGAGCCTTCCACACAGTGGGGCTGTGTTTGGACATAAAAAGGAGTCTGCGCCAGGGAAGCACAGCCACAGTGCCAACCCAAGCAAGCAGCTTCACTTACAAGATGGAGCACCTTTTCATGCGAGCATTTTCCAGAGGCCTCGGAACAATAGCCACACCACTTGTCAATCTTCAGCTTCTGAATGCTGAAGGTTCACGCTCACAATGACCCTTCCGAAAAACTGTCCGATATTGACCTCTTGGCCTCTCCCATCTTCTTGCAGGGAAAGAGGCACAATCTAGTCCCTACCTTGCCCAAAGAGTGTGTACGGAAAGGAAAAGGACAGTGACTTGACAAAGCCCTCTCGGAACTAACATCTTGGTCTCAGCTAAGATATTCTATGGCTGAACAGGCAGCGATATTTGACTGAACACCCTCCAACACAGCCAGAAAAATAGGTCAATTCTCATCTTTTTTTCTGGCTTCTTCACACAAGAGGCACAGGCCCACTGACACTGCATCCAGGGAGCCAGTAAAACACCCTGATCACGGATGTGCCCCCAAAACCACAGAGGGCCACTGACGAACACGAACCGTGCCTGCTGCTCAGATTTCGGCCACTGAAGCAGACTCCACAGCGTCCCCGTGTTTCAATCACGCCCGCTGACCCAGGACTTACTTTTCTTTTGAAGAAAGATCTCCAGATTGTCACTGAGGCACTCTTCATTGTACAGCATAAAGTTCAGGAATTCAGCCATTTCTGCCTGAGGGTGAGGGGAGGGGAGGGAGAGAAAAACAAAGGAAGGACAGGATGAACAACTGTGTTCCCAAGCACATATGGAGCCAGACAAAGACTGTCAACAGAAGAGAGGCCAAGCCACCTGCCCCCGTAATCCAAGCCTGCCCGTTGTGCTTTTGAGGGTGCCACCTTTTTGGGAAACCAGTAGCCAGGCAGCACCACCTAGAAGACTGAGTAGTTATTCTTTTTCATAAGCTTTCACCCACCCTAGCACACTTCTTCAGACATGGACATACAAAAGCTCATGGAAAATAAAGACGAGCTAATCTTATAAGCGTGCCATGAATTCTGGCTTCTCTTTTGCTATAACAGACTCGCAAGGCTACCGGCTAGATCGCCTTTTGGGGAATGTTATTTGTCTCCAACGAGAGGCATCAGAGTGAAGGGTCTTTTGCAGGCAGCATGTTTTAGTGCCATGAAAAGGCAGCAAGCGGTTGGTTCCTTCTTTTGTTAGTATTGGATTTTTACCCCCAGGAAGAGAGAGAAGCACTCCTGCAATTCTCTCCTCATTTGCCAGAACTCCTTGGCCAGCTCTGGATACCGGAGGCACCCCAAACTGGGTGAGTGGGCACCATCAGGAAGCAAAAGGTCTTGGGCAATTCTGCCTGCAACTACTACCCTAATTTTCTGTAGCTTGAAGTTCAAAAGGAGAAAAGCTGACCGACCAGCCCCATACAATATTTTTTTTAAAAAAAAGGGTTGGGGGTGTAGAACCAAACAGGCCATTGAGCCAAAAGGAATCTATAGCTGAAGGCAGAGTTTTTGGGTTACCTGGAGGTCATACTCGACAGCCGCCCATTCCCTTGGAATCTTATCACTCATAGAAGCACAGTAAAGCAGCAGCATGGCCACCTGGAAAGAGTCAGAAACAAAGGGAAGTCAGACCATGTGCCACATGCACAGCAAGGCTGGCCTGGCCCCAGCGAGGCACCAGCACAGGCAGAAAATTAAAACCATGGGACAGCGCAGCAATATTAGGCCTGACACTATGGGCAGAGCAGCTGCCAACCGGTGTCCTAAGAATATTTTCAGGATGAGCCAGATGTGATTCAGGACTGCCTGCTCTCTTTTCAGCATGTTCTGGTACCTCTAGCCCAGTAACAGTTTCTCCAGGTCTTCAAGACACTGCAGGCACAGTCTCAGAAAGATATCCACACATGTTGAGAGGAGAGCAACTAAACCATGGTAAAAGGTCTAGAAATGGAGTCCTTTGAGGAACAACTGAGGAAATTGGGCACGTTTAACCTGGAGAAGTCTGAAGGGTGACATGAGAACCATCTTCAACAATACAAAAGGCTGCCATTTCGAAGAGGAAGCAAGCTTGTCTTCTGTGACTCCAGAGGGCAGCAGGCCCTGAAGTAATGGGTCCAAATTGAAAGAAAGCAGATTTGAACCTCATGACAATCACTGCAGTTTGAGAGTGGAACTGCCTTGCCTTAGGAGGATGGTGGTGGGCTCTCCTTCACTGGAGGGTTTCATACAGAGGTTAGGTGGCCACCCGTCAGGGACACTCTAGCTGTGGGTTTCCTGCTCTGGCAGGGGGCTGGACCTAGTGATTCCTGGGGCTCCTCCAGCTCCACAGTCCTATGGTTCTCTGATTGTGAGACAATAAGATGGTGTAGAGAGTTTGCTAACCACGTCTGCTCATCATTTCAATCCAGTTAAGACGCCAGAAAAGCCCCTAAACGCCAAGAGCCAAAGACACAGAAGTCACGCCAATACCTTTGCTAGTTCCAGTTCTTCAGCTGCCAAAAGTTTCTCTTCGGATACCAGTCTCTGGGTGGTGGATTTGTGCTTACAATGTTCTGGAAGGTGCATGATCAAAACAGAAAAGATCCATGAATTCTATAACGGCACCCTCCAACAAAAGCAAAGCCTGTCCTGTAGTTCTGGAGCTCACAAAACCCACTTTGCAAATTCCCCCCACCCCTCCTCAGGGACCCAAAGCAAGCATGGGCCCTGAGCCGAATCCTGTTCCGGTCAGAAGAAGGCACATGTCTCTTACAAAACTGGGAGGGTGGTGCAACATTCAATAAGGATGGACACACAGGGTTTGGGCAGGAAACATTGCCTCTTGGCCCTTTCACAGTGCATTTTGCTCTTTCTCTCTTTGCTTTGAGCCTTTGGGCTTGGAAAGGCTAAGATATGGGGGGGGGTTGAACCCCTAGGGGACATTTCATGAGAGAAACAGCATGTGCTCCTTTCTTCATTAGCTCAACAGCCTACCCAAGAAACCTACTTCCCAGGTCCTGGAGATGCGACTACGGTGGCAGAAGAAACGGAAATGAATGGTAGCCCTGCCATGGGGCTCCCAAGGAAGGAAGGTGGCCATGGCTCTTGAAAAACATCTCCACTCCCAGAGACTCCAGAGTGGAGCCTGGTGCTAATGCCCAGCCATCAGATGTGATGCACAAAAAATACAATGAAAAAGAGGCATGGCTGTCTTTGGTTACGCCTGATTTGTGGGGCTTAAAAGAGCCCTTCCCTGGTTACCTGGGGCATGAAAGCCTCACTGCCTGGCAACCGGGGGATCTCTAATAGGCTCCTATCCCCACTCTCCTGGATGGGGATGGGGATAGGAAAAGGCGGATGGAGACCTTCACCTAGTAAGTCCTGCCATGCTTACCCCACCCCACTCCTGGGCATACGAAGAAAGAAGGACTTGTTGGCCCTCCTAGTCACACCCAATCTTTCTAGCCTCACTATGGAAGCTTCAGGTCTCCTAAGCTTAAGGAGTCTGCAGCTTTAAATCTGGGAAGAGAGGTGGCTGCCCCTCTCATTACATGAGCTGTCCTTCAGGAGCAGAGAAGGAGGGGGACCCTTACAGGACAAGGCCCTGTGGTCAACTCAGTTGTCCAGCTCCTTCCATACGATGAGTGGGCGGGGTGGGGAATGACTCCGGCAGGTGTGTCTGCCGACAACAGAAGAACAGACACCTACACTTCTGACGGAGTTATCTCTGCAAAGGCCAGCTAGGCGAAGGATCTACAAAAGGCTAAGAGACACCAGGCGGTAAGAACACTTACTTTCAAGGAAGCTGACAATGTAGGCCACTCGGTCGGGCATGCTTTGCTGCAAAGCGGCCTGTTCCTCTTCAGTGCCATGGCTGGAAGAGAACAAAAGGGTCACTTGGGAGGGGACAGAGAAGAGGTGACTCATCCCTGGGGAATCCTGGTGGTTCAAGGACGTTTAAGATCCAGTGACAACTGAGGAAGACATGCACACATTAAAACAAGTTAGATCACTGAGGTAATTTGCCTCTTTAGCACAACCTGTGGCCTGCAACACCAGAACCTTATTTGAAGCCTGGAGCTATATAACATGACAAAGCAACACCTGAGCTACTGTGACTCAACCTTGATGGAACTGGACTCTCTGGTATGGGTCATTCAAAGGAGACTGGTGCATACTGGGACAGAAGTGTCATTCCGTTAGATTAATGGAAAGGGTTTCGGTCTTTTCGCTATTCTATTATTAAGGAAGTAGAAGGGGACCTCTAAGAAATTAACAACTGTGTGCCATGAAGCCAATTCCGACTTAGGGTGACCCTCTTCGGGGTCTTCTAGGTAGAAAGTACTCACAGGTAGTTTCCCACTCCCTTCTTCTGAGGGCACCCGGGTACTATGCTGCTTGCCCACAGCGACACAGGACAGCTCTACTTCTGGAAGTCACAGTGAGGACTCGAACTCCCAACCTCTGGCCTCACACTCAACTTACTGAGCTACCCAGCCAGCTCAGAATTTAGAAGACTATAAAAATCTGTTTGTTGTTGGGGGTACAGAAAAAAATCACTCCATCCAGACACCCCCCAAAAAGCTTGTAAATAGGGATTCTTCAGCATGCAGAAATCAGAGGAGGAAAATTTTTTAACTCTGCTATCAATTACTTTTTAGCAATGACAGCCCACAAACATGTTTCATCCTTCCTGAGAAGATGGCAGCAGTAAATAATTACTTTCAGTTCATCAACACCATCAGTGTATCTTGACGGAAAGATATATCTGGAGCATCTGGCCATGTTCTTATAGCCACTGAAGCAGGGGGTTTGGCAGGGAGCAGAAGAGATCTTGACCATTTCAGCATGACTTCACACCGTCATGGAGAAGACCACAAACAAGCCTCCAGTGAAGTGACCACTGTCCCTTGCACCCTTGACCTCTTTTGCTTTAAAAAAATAAAATAAAATCACAGCTTCTCAGATTCAGATTACAAGACTTGTGCCTGTGCTGACAGCAAGCACAGCAACACATTCTAAGCCACTAGAGGGAGCCAGCCACGTTCTTTCTCAAATTCGCTCTACTGTGCTAAATTCTCAAATGCCAGAAGTTGGCCAGGATCAGCCCCGGCAACACTTTCTCAGAAGCTTTCGACCATGAACGATGTTTTCACTGGGATGATCAAGAGCCCTGTGGCATCTTGAAGAGTAACATGTTCATTTACAGCACGAGCTTTTGTGGACTACAGTCCATTTATTCCACAAAGCTTCACAGCCTTAGTTTACAAAAGCTCACATAATACTACAAATACTATGCAAGACGTTTGTTGTCCTATGAGATGCCCTTGAATCCTGTTTCCATGGCAAGAGACTGAAATGGAAACCTTTCTCTGTCAAAGTTTCAACAAGCCACCTTCTTTGCACGCTGGTGTTTCCTGCAGCTCAGAGGACAGACCAAAGACTAGTGTCTGCTTACAGTTAGCTTAGACTGCTCAGCAGAACACGGGTGATTCTGGAGTTTCAACACAGTGAGACTTAAATAATGACTATAGAAGCTGGCTGGACAGCTCAGTGGAGCCAGAGGTCAGGAGTTCAATTCCCCACTGTGCACCTTCAGAGAGAAGAGCCAGCCTGTGTGGCCTTGGGCCAGCTACATGGTGGTCCCAGGGCAATCCCAGAAGAAGAGAATGGTAAACCACTTCTGAGTATTTTTTTTTTAACCTGGAATTTATACTTGACAGCACACAGTTATTATTACTAATGACTACAGAAGAATTACACAGCTTTACTGTTGATAATGAAGAAATTAAAATGGTTAAATGATTTTCTATTCAGTCATGAATCCAAACTGAGACTTCATCCAAGAAATCAGAAGAAGCCTGAGATTTGGAAGGACAGTAATGAAGGAACTAAAAAATATGCTTAAAGTGTAAGGATGTGTCACTGGAGACCAAGACCAATACCATTTACACGATGGTTTTTGCAATCCTTATGAACAACTGTGAAAGTTAAAATGTAAATGCAGCTGACAGGGCTATGTACAGATATGAAGAAAGCTGACATGAGAATGGTTCATTCAAAATGTGGTGCTGCATAAGCTTTATGGATATCATAGACCACCAGAAGACAAATAAATGGGTTCTTGACCAAATAAAGCCTGAACTCTCAGTACAGTGGTGCCTTGACTTACGAACGCCCCGACGTACGAACATTTTGACTTACGAACAGCTCTGTTCGCAAAATTTTGCTTTGACTTGCGAACGGAGCTTTGACTTACGAACAAAAAACGAAGGGAAAGCGGGAAATGGACTTTGGACTGCCTGGTACTGTAATTTTAAAATGTAAAAATTGGTTTAAAAGGTGCTTGGTTTGGTTTAAAGCTGCTTGGTTTTAAAGGTGTTCTGTTTAAAAGGTGTTCGTGCCCTCCCTCCCTCCTTTCCTGCCCTTTTTTTTAACCTAAGTCATCTTAGGTTTAAAAAAAAAAATTCTCCCCCTAGTGGTAGAGGACGGATTAACCGGTTTTGCATTAGTTCCTATGGGAACTAATGCTTTGACTTACAAACGGTGCCTCGACATAAGAACAAAAAACAGCTGGAACGGTATAATCGGTTTTCAATGCATTCCTATGGGAAATGCTGATTTGACTTACGAACGTTTTGACTTACGAACATCTTCTGGGACGGATTAAGTTCGTAAGTCGAGGCACCACTGTAGAAGTGAAAATGACTAAACTGAGGCTATTGTACTGTGGACATATCAGGAGAAGACAAGACTTGCTGGAAAAGACAATAATGCAAGAAAACGCAGAAAGCAGCAGGAACAAGAGAAATATCTAGCATGAGATGGATTATTTTAAAAAAGAAAGCTGTGGTCTTTCATTTGCAAAATTTGAGCAGGGTTATTATTGATAAGATGCTTTGGAGGTTATTAATTAAAAAGGTCACCATGTTGGAAGTGATTTGATGGCACATAACAACAAGAACAGCAATAATAGCAACAACAGTGAAGAAGTCCAGACAGACAGACGGACCAAGTTATGCATATGTAGGGAACCTTTATCAGACGGGGGCTCATCTCTCCCACCTCTGGCCAGCACATGGGATCCAATGTTGTTGAGCGCAACCATATTTGAAACTGAATGGGATAAACATATGCAAGCCTCTTTCCACCTGTGCAAGAGATCACCCCTCTTTGTCACTCCTGTTATCTTCTGAGCCTGAAGGCACGTCCAGGGACGCCAGAGATTCCATAATCCTCGAGTCCCACTGCTCACAAAACCACTAAGCAGTGGCAAGAAGAAGACTGCTCTGTCTTTCCCCAACAAGATGGAGCAGGCACCTGAAAGAGGAAGCGTCATGCACTTCCTCATTTTTTTCTGCTGGAAAAGGGGAGGGGCCAGGTGAGCCTTTGGAAGCCCTGCTCACATCAAGGTGCTCTAGAGCAGTGGTTTTCAAACTGGGGTCTCCAGGTGTTCTTGGACTGAGTTCTCAGAAGCCTTCACCACTTGCTGTGTTGGCCAGGATTTCTGGGAGTTGCAGTCCAAGAACATCTGGGGGAATCCAGTTTGAGAACTGCTGCTCTAGAGAAAGAACCTCGTGGCGCAGTGGTTAAACTGCTGCACTGCAGCCAAAACTGTGCTCACGACCCGGGGTTCAATCCCAGGTAGCCGGCTCAAGGTTGACTCTGCCTTCTATCCTTCCGAGGTCGGTAAAATGAGTACCCAGCTCGCTGGGGGGGCAATGTATAGCCTGCATAATTAACTTGTAAACCGCCCAGAGAGTGCTTGAAGCACTATGGGGCGGTATATAAGCAGCACGCTTTGCTTTGCTTTTGCTTTGAGTAGTCAGCTCCAACTACTGGAGCCAGCTTCCCACTTGTTTCCTGAAAAAGTGGTCTCAGGGGAGGGGGAGCCCTTGCCCTAGGGCAGGGCAGACAGGTCCTAAGACACTGCTGGATTAATCCTGGCTGCTAATTTTAGGAGCCCTATAAAAAGGAGGTCCTTGCGGGAAAGACTGTGAGTCTAGCTGAAAAACTCTGCTAGAGTCCTAGAGAATCCTTATCCCAAAAAGTGTAGAATATTCAGTGTTCACAGAACTTTCTGCTACTCTAGGGAAGAGACACTGTTGATTCCTGAAATCTGGCAGAAACTTAACAGGAAAACACTAAAGTTTTCTTGTAGAATCATAACTATTTGTGAGCTGTTACTGCTGATTCATTAACATCTTCTCACCCAGCCACCTTCGCAACCCCAGAGACTTAAAGCAGACCTTCCCCTGCACAATGTCTAGCCCAGCTGCTTTGGCCTGCTAATTTGTTAATTTCAGTTCAGGACCAGATGGAAGGAGATTAAGCAGGGTTTGACTAAATATATCCTCTGCAGGAATTCCTTCTCTCCACTTCCCCCAAAACAACTGGAAGCCGCTTCTAAAAACACAACTCCCGTTCCAGTCATCTGCAGCAGAAATAACCAACGTCAAGGTGTATACATAGAAGGCTTGCTGCTTAACACAGGATGCAAAGTAACTTCCATCAAATAAAGGAAATGAAGATCTTTCTATCAACAAACTTCCATCAAATACAGGAGATCATTATATTGAAATGCATTCTGTGGTTAATTCAGAATCTGGTCAAGAGGCCTTTCATGATCCCCAACGCCAACAGGGGAAGTTTAGAAAGTCCTGGGTCCTGGGTTTTTAGTTCAGAAAACATTAATCACCAAGGAGGGATACACATAAGATACATAGGAATACGGACAGTCCTGAGAGGGTGAATGGCCTGTTAGTTTCTCAACAACACAGTGAGTGAGTGAGTGAGTGAGTGAGAGAGAGAGAGAGAGACAGAGAGAGAAGTGCCACGACATCTGCATCAAACAGCTGATGAAGAAACTGAGCTCAACGAGGCAGAGGGTGATTACATTCTAATGTGAGAGCAGAGCCCCTGCCAAAACACTTCAGCTCAGCTCTAGAAAGTTCCAAGACATTATGTGCGTGCAGGAATAGCCCATTGGTGTGTGTTCACAGGAACCATGAAGAAGATATTATTCCAATGCAAGACATAGTCAACAGTTCATCCCACAAGAAGGCGAAACAGCCACAACGAACCTGATGTGGACAATCAGAGATTGCTTCCATGAATTCACCTAGCAGTGCTTATTAGTCTGCAACAGAAACAGGAGTTCACCTCATTTGATTTCTGTCTCTGATTGCCCCAGTGTCAGGGACAAACAGAGGACAGCTTTGTCTGCATTGCCACCGACATGTGCACTAGCAGTCGTTTGTGCTACACTTCCTTGTAACTTCTGAATCCTACTAAGATTTTTCCCAAACCTCTGACAGAGATGCACAGGTCTAGTCTACGTGGCTGCCGCTAGAACTCATTAATACAGCAACAAAGTGTTTGATTCAGTATTTGGAGGCGTGCTAACATCCTGAGAACAGTTTTTTTACTGTGTCCTTGTTCTTCAGGCAGATTATTTTCCATTATACACACTTTGACATCTGAGCGTTCAGCCTGGAGGCAGGTGGTGCAGCATTGGCCTCTCCCAATTTGAAGAGACCCTTGTCCAGCAGGCCGAGGCAGAGAGGCAGTCCCAAAACCAGCCAAATCAGAGAGCTGGACAGGGGACAGATTGTATTTGTTTTCAGTGTGGAAGGGATGGTCACTCTCGAATTGGCCTTCTCAGCCACACTAGACGCTGTTCCAAGACCTCTATTCAGAGCACGTGACCATAGTCTCTCGAGACTGAAGGATGGCTACTACACACTCAAAATAGAGACCTAGTTCAGGATGAAATATCTAGCTAGCTGCTCCATTCCCTGGTTCTATAAAAACTGATAGGTTTTCTAGTCACCAGCGCTCTGTGCAATACCCTGAGCATGACCGTTGCTTTTTTCACATGCTGACCAAATTTCTATATATTTGGGGAGGTTTGGGGAGAGGGGGAGCAGTTTAGAAGCTGCAGCATTCAACCTCTTGTCACGTCTCCCAGAAAAAAATGAGTTTGTCCATTACTCCACATAGTGGCCACATCCTGTAAAAAGGAAGACAAAGTAAGCATCTCAGTGCCTCTTACATTTTGTTGATGATCTTGATGAAGATGCCACAGTCCTGGAGCTGAGCTAACGAATTCAAGGTTTCACCCAGCTTCAGGCTGTTCACCTGCAAAAGAGAGGGTTCAAGTCAAAAGCTGGCTACCTTTTAACATGCAAGTTAAGGAATGAAATCGACACCTTACAGTTTTTCAAATGTGTCAATCTGAGATATAAAGAGAAACCACCCCTGAACCGTAGTTCACCCACACATGTAGTTGACAGAAACCTTCATTAGGAAAATGGGTGGAAAATGAACAGTACATGACTTGCCAAGAATGATGAATTGAAGGCTCTTAGTCTCAAAACGTGTGGTGAAGCACAGGGTGGAAAGATCCTCATTCAAACATTACCAACCAGTAATGAAGACGAGTGTCTTGATGGGATCAGTAACTCTTGAGGACAATGTATCCCTTAGTAGTCTTTCCCAACTTGAATATTTAATTTCTGCACCTGCCTCTGTAATAGCAGTCTAACAGGATATAAATTTATGTTTATTGTGGATATATATATTGGTCAATATGGATTGGACTATTCATTGTTGTAAACCCCTTAAAGTAGTGCTTAGTACCAAGTCAAGCATTCTACAAATCTCTGCAAAAAATTTTTTTTTGCAAATTTCTGTGAAACTTAACAAAAATGTGTGCGGAGCAGAGGAACAGTTGATAACTAGATGGGGGACTGGCTATGAGAGACTGTACATCCTTTCCCTTTTGAGATTCTTGGAGGCTTCTTTTACAGGGCCCATTCCTTCCTTCCCCCCCCCCCCCAACAAGACACTGGGATTCCTGAATGCTACTATACCGTATTCCTTTGCCTTGTAAGTTCTATTACTTACAAAACAACTTGCTCACTGCAAATCTCTGTAGAACTATACCAGGTAGGTTAACAAAGTCTGAATGTAAGAGAAATCCCATTACACCCCCCCCCCCCAAGCCAAGGTTTCAAAAATGCTTGCCAATACACTCTTGAGTTCTTCCTCCCCAAAGCCCCTGCCCATCTAAGCAGGGGCAAAAAGAGGGACTTCTACCAACACCCCCCCCTCTAATTGCATCCCACACATGATGCCCAAAGCCCCCCAGCTTCCAAGAGCAAGAAGCCAAAAAGGGGAGGGGAGGAGAGGGAGACAAAACCTCATTACATGAATTATGGACCCTTCACAGATGCAAAATGAGCATCCATTTCAGTGCACCGACTACAGGGAGAAGCAGCCTCTCTGAGACCGGTTCAGGGGGTGGGGAGGAAGAGGATGAATCTTCTAGACCAGAGAGGAAGAACACATGTGGCCCCTTCTCATGCCGGAGGGCACCTTTCAATCAGCAACAGTGGAATGAGTATATTACTGTTTTAATACATTCATGTTTTCAGTAATCAACTTATACAGCAACATCCAACTATTATTTAGAAAATGAACCATACAAGTTTTGTCTTGGTTTTTTTTTTAATCTACACTATAACTGCCTTCTCTTTCCTTGCCTTAAGACCAAGATTTATTGATTGATTTATTTCATTTTAGTATCCATATTCTAGAACACACATGCAGTATTTTCTGCTTCATGTACATGACTCTAGACCTGGATTCCAAGCTACTTATACCTACCAACGTTTGGTCAATTGCCGCTGGTGTGCTACCGTGTTTCCCATACTGACATGCCATTTGTTTAAACTACTATGATAGCTTTAAATGTTCATATTTTGTTAAAGTTCAAGTTACTGGGACACAGGGTTTTCTTTACAATAAAAACAAAACACCATGAATATTTAGAGATAGCTATCTGGATATAACTGTTTTATTCATGGCCTATGTTAGATCACAATGGAATATGGATTGTATGCCTCAGAGTAAAAAGAGTTAAAGATTTGGGAGAAAGTTCTCTGTGTTAATTTCCAGCTTCCCGTTCCTACTGGCATGGAAGGAGCCACCTCCATTGCCAAGAACCGCTGCTTCAGCCCTTCCCAATGCAAAGGATTCCTATATCCAGACATGTGCTTACATTTTTCAAGCCAGTCTAGAACAAAAGAATTACGTCTAATCAAAAGAGCGCAAATCTAAGCCCCAGCTTCCTGGCACAACCCCAAAGAAAGCCACACACCTCATTAGCAAGGCAGACTTATCTGCTGAAGGATATACATACTAGTTAGGCTTTCCCCCATCTCCTGACATCCCAGTTCAAGAGCTTTCCCACCCAATGGAACAAGACATCTGTGCATGTCATCTGTCCAAGCGCCAAGTTGTGCACCAAGCGAAACTGAACCTTGGGACTGTTTTCAATGAACCACCTTTGAACAGAGTTCTCTAGTTTGGACCATTTACCTTTACTATGGCTAGTCACGGAGAAGGGGCAGTAAAAGAGGCAGGGCACTGCCTCAAAACTGAACCAATCTCCCTTCCCACTAGTTGAGTAATTTCAATTTGTATTTCCTAGGAAGGTGTTAACATTTTTCTCTGAGATTGCCAAGGCTGAGAATGCCAGAGCACTGAATACCATGCTTGCTTGTACTACTGCTACTGCTTTTTTTCATTTGTATGGAATTCTGAACCAGCCATGGAAGGGGATGCCTCTGTCCTTTATCAAGGACTGGTTAGGCCAGTGAGTGATTTTCAAGGCTCACCCCCAGACCCAAGCTTCAAGGAAAGCAGAATAACACCCATTTCCTTGTTCAAGGCTCACGTGCAACCTAAACTCAAATTTGGAAAGCATTAGAAATGCAGAAGATGCTGAACAGGAAACATTGCAATTCTGTTCACTTCATTTAAAACAACATTTTAAACCTGCTGAATTTTTCAGCAGAAGGGCAGGTGGAGGCAGGTCAGGCATCTTTTAAGCCCATGTTTTAATACTGTAACTTATTGTGGTTTAAAAAAAAACATATTTTACCTGTTTTAGTGGCTCTGTGAGCCACTTTTAAACCTAGGCCTGGAATAAAAGAGGAATATAAATCAAATAAATGCAAAATGATGGAGGAGGTGCTAGAGCATAAATATCACTGGAATCTTGCGCCTTTCTTCCTTTGCTCCTTTCTCTCAATTCTCTGACTGAAAAACAAATGGTTTGCTTCCAACTGCTTCCTACTTTCCCCAAAGGGAGGAAGGGACAGGCAGAGAGAAGGGCAATATGAGGGGGCTACCAGCTATGCAATCACTTTGGCAAGTGATTACACAGCATGGTAAGGCCAAAGGTAAGAGAAGGTGGGGAGGTGGACACTTCTGGAAGGATAAGAAAGGATCAAGATAGGGATACGTTACCCAGGCAAGGAGAGCTGAGGCTCTCGTGTTGTGAAGCGACATCTTTGAGCTTTGCCAGGTTATCTGTCAACCTAGAAAGGCCAAAAGAAAAGGCAGAGTTAAGAGTTGAAAGGTAAACAGGTTTTCATCCCTATGCAAATAGTACATACCAGCACTAAGGACATGAAAAACCAGCTGTTCTGTTGTAAAGGAAATTGCAACACCTTTCACGAAAAAGGCATGGCACTTTGCTAATCAGACCCTGCTGGTGAAACGTCCTGGGCACTTAGTATTGTTTGTACTTGTTCCAGTCTCGGCTCCAGCCTGGTTTTTTAAGGCAACTGGCCTTACTCACACCCTGATGAATGACCTCATGTGGGCAAGAAACTAATGGTGCAGGCTTTGCTGATCATGCATCCAAAGTGAGTTTTATGAAAGCTTATGCTAAATGAAACTAGTGATTATTCAAAATGTCGCAAGATTCTGCTGTTTTTCTGCAACAGATTAACCCAGCTACCCTTTCAAAAATTTGGATACCATAATATTCTCAATTGTCTATGTCAGGGGTCCCCAACCCCCGGTCCGCGGCCCAGTGCCAGTCCGTGGGCTTCCCAGGACTGGGCCGCGGAGACGAAGTCGCCCCCATGAAGCGACAGATAACGAAGCTGACCAGTTTCAGAATTGTGTTTCAAGCCTTTGATTTTAAACACCTTAACTAATTATTTCTTTTAATGTTTGTTAATGAATGCATTTTAGTAGCTGTTTTCTATTATGTTCACTCCTTCAACACAAACTGGAACGAAACACATTAAAACAGGGGGGAATGGCTTTCTTGCAGTCCTTGTCAGTATTAGAAAGATAAACACATAATCTGTTTTCACAACCCCCTCTTCCTGGCTCAACTCTTAACTAAACAGAACACTACAGAGCAGAAGGCAAAAACAAAGGCTTAATGTTACATTCCTTGATAGTAAAAAAGCTATTTTATGGCCATATAAAATCAATTTAACCAGAACCTGACAGTTGGTTCCTCTAGCCCTAGACTGACCTTTCACTAGAGCTGTTGCTAGAGAAGGAACCTGGGAACTTCAGTGTGCAAAGTATGTGCTCATCTAACCAGTTATATCAGTTGTGTATATTTCTCTGGAACTGATGTGACACACAAATGGGAAATATCATTTAAGGGAATGTTTCTCAGTGATATAAATCCAATCATTCCACCCCCTCCCCCAATGAATCAGTCATGTTATTTCCTGGTCAAAAATAACCTAATTCACACTGTAAGGGATGGGGTCAGTAGGGCTCATTTATTCCTCTATGGTTGGAGTGCCCTCCTGTATCGGAAGAACTGGATGCATGCTAAGAATGCTTGTTAGCCAGGTGCTACTCCAGAAGCACCATTGGGGTGCTTCTGACATGAATCAAGAAGAAATCACTGCAACAACTCACATTATACTCTTTCCCAGCCAAGTGAGGACAGTTAACTAAAGTGACTCTCCAAGGAAACAGAGTGAGTATGACTTTGGCCAGTTAAACATAAAGCTACTGGAACCAACCCATGCCCACCACAGACAACTGTCGCATGAGACCCACCATAAACAATGTGGCATCCTGAAGAGTGACAGAAGTATTGTGGTGGGAGGAGTTTACACATGCAGGAGCCACCTTATCCTTGTAAAGATAATAAGCACCATCAAGAGTGGGAGGCCTTCAGTTGCAACAACACCTTGTCTGCTCTGGTCAAGGAAAACTGAGTCACTTGATACAGAACAGGAGGACTTCTCTGCTTCAGGAACAGCAGCTACATGTTGTTAAGTTTTACTGTTGATGAGTACCTTCATTTCTAGAGTTCTCATTAAAAAAGGCAGGACAGATTTTGATCTTAGAAACCGTGCTATAATAATCACCCATCATTTACAAGAAACAGGATGGGTAGTATGGAAACAGAATATTAACCAGTGAGCTGAAACATCTAGATAAATCTCTCTTTTTAGAGTCTTCTTCCCAGCTCAGTGAACACATACACCTTAAATCAAGCTGCCTTTAATGAAGCAAACATTCTGCAGATACATGGTAGGGACTTTTGTCAAAAACTGCTCTTATTATCAATATGGCTAGGAATTTAACTTACAAATCTCTCAAATGCAATGTTCCTTCTAATTTTTTGGCCCTGCTATGCGGGAACCTTGCCCTGTGCGCATATGTGCAGCAAGGTTCCAGCTGAAAACTGAACTAAACAGGCTGCCGGTGCACAACCCTGATGGAGCTCTGCGCATGCGCAGTGTAGAGGGACCCCTATATTAGCATCAATCTTCTTCCATGCATATACAGACCTACCACTTCAAAGAGTTATTTTTCTAGACAATTCCAGAAGCCCAAGTGGCCCTCTTTCCCCCAAACTTTAGGGACCATAGTATAAGCCATATAAATCACATCCAGAAGTAAGTTCCTACAGAACTCAGATTCTCAAGAATCAAACCTGGTAATTTGGCAGTTAGAAGAAAAAATATGGATGATGTAAACTGGTTATATTCACAGTGAACTTGCTGCTTTGTATCACCAACACTCCCAGGCCCAGAGCATGAACGCTGGTTTCATGGCTTGACTTAATGTTGGCCACAATCCAAAAATCCCTAAATAGAGGTGACTCTTTTGTTACAGGGCAAGCCATACCCCAAAAATCAACAGGACAAAGGGAAGAGTAATCTTAAAAAGCCTCTGCATATACAGCACTGCTCACGGTGAGAAGGCAAAACACAGATCTGGATCTACCAGTTGATTGCTGACTGATTTGCAGCAAATCAGCAAAGACTTCTGCCTCCCAACTGCTTTATAGTGGCAAGTGAAAACATTTCCTTCTTTATCAGACTGTCAATATGCCAGACCTTTACTAACTCAGAGGTAGAGCAGCAGATGGTATCCAAAGGTTATTCCAGTGTCTGCTACTCTGCAGCAGGATCTCCACAAGCAGACCTCAACACTGACGGCTCCCCAGTGCCCAAGCACTTACAAAACTGTACAGTGGGGCAGAATCCAAGTGCTTAAATGCACTACTCTACAAACACAGCCTGTTCACAGTTGCACAGTTCACAACAAGACCCTGGTCCTAAACTTAATTTACTACGTAGCTTCTATGCAACATGAAACTGGTTACTAAGACTATCACCAAGTTTCTTTCAAGATCTCTGACACTCTCTCCCTAGATGTCGAGCTGGATAAACGCATTGGCAAAGCAGCTACCATGTTCTCTAGACTCACAAAGAGAGTATGGCTTAATAAGAAGCTGACAGCATAGACCAAGATCCAGGTCTATAGAGCCTGTGTCCTGAGCACACTCCTGTGCTGCAGTGAGTCCTGGACCCTTTGAGCACGGCAGGAGAGGAAGCTGAACACGTTCCATATGCGTTGTCTCCGACGCATTTTTGGGATCACTTGGCAGGACAAAGTTCCAAATAGAGTAGTCCTGGAACGAGCTGGAATTTTTAGCATGTATACATTACTGAAACAGCAACGTCTACGTTGGCTTGGGCATGTCGTGAGAATGGCTGATGGTCAGATTCCAAAACATCTCCTGTAAGGAGAATACGTGCAGGAAAAGCGCCCCAGAGGGAGACCACAGCTGCGATACAAGGATATCTGCAAGTGGGATCTGAAGGCCTTAGGAATGGACCTCAACAGATGGGAAACCTTGACATCTGAGCGTTCAGCCTGGAGGCAGGCGGTGCATCATGGCCTCTCCCAATTTGAAGAGACCCTTGTCCAGCAGGCCAAGGCAGAGAGGCAGTCCCAAAACCAGGAAAATCAGGGAGCTGGACAGGGGACAGATGGTATTTGTCTTCAGTGTGGAAGGGATGGTCACTGTCGAATTGGCCTTCTCAGCCACACTAGACGCTGTTCCAAGACCTCTAATTCAGAGCATGTTACCATCGTCTCTTGAGACTGAACGATGCCTATAAGTTTCAAGACGGGAATTCTGGAAAGTGACCAGTCAGTTTATCCTTCCACTACACAAACTGTAAGATGGTTCATATCATTTCAGAAGTGTTGGCACTGAGGAAAGATCCTATATTCCCACCCCCAAACACCTGAGCACCAAGGCACAGACTTTTGTGCAGCTAAAGATTTTCAGCTGAGGTAGAAGCTGTCTGGCCATGTTCCAACCAAAGTATAGTAAAAGAAAAGGAATGGAAAAGCAGCAAGACCAGTGCACAGCCCATATTCCATATGAATGCACATGCAGCCACAATATCTCTAAGTTCTCACTGCATCAGCTCAGAAAGATCAACCCTTGCTTCTGTGGCTGTCAAAGTACGAGCTGTCAGAGAGGAGTCCAAACATTCTGCATAGACCAGCAGTTCAGCACTCTGACCTATGGTTGCTTATGCATAGCGAGGGATTAGAAATCCACAGGTGGACAGCCACATCTGAAAACCAAGTGTATTCTGCTAGACAGTGTTATACTCACACCACTGGTTATTTGAATCTTTAATTTTTTTAATTTAAATTTATGAGCTTCGTGGTGGATGTATCACTTTTCTGCCAGTCAGAGATCCAGAGTAATACACAATGGCCAAAATCTTCTTCCTGTGCAAATAGGGTAACTTGTGGAGGCAAACTGTCCCAAATTAAGAAATCACCGTAGACATTATCAGTTACGCTACAACAGTTCTTAACTTAAGGCAACTTGCCTCCTGGAGTTACATTGTATTACGCCAGCATAACTAGGCGAGAAAATATAGACCAATAAAACATACAAAAATGGATTTAAAACTACTGTAAAAGTTCAATTTAAAACTAAATGACATACGGATTAATATGATTTTGGCTGTCCACAGAGAACACAAGAGGTATGGCGCACATACATGAAGCCATGTATGTGATCAGAGGAATACACACAAACGATCTCCCCAATTCTCTGAGACTTCTTTATGTGGACTGAACAATCAAAATCTGTGATGGGATACCAAATGTGGCAATGTCGGCATCTACACAAAATAAGAGGAAGTGTCTTGGTTTTGCAATTGCAGGTTGCAGCCTGCAAGTGCACAGTCACTACCTGATAAAGGCTCAGAAATTTAAAAAGCAACCTTCCAATACTGACAGATATATATAATGTTCGCAGCGTGAGTGTGAAAACTCATGTCTTCCTAATCTTTGCAATGTCAGCTCGCAGACAGCTCTCAGCTGGCTCTGCCACAGCCAATAGTACAAGACAGTGTGAGTGGAATCAAAAGCATACGAAGAGCCAAAGGTCCTTCTACCTGCAGTATCGCAATCTTTTTGCTGAATACTACTCCCATGCTTATTGGTCTAAAGTCCTTAACACAGCTTCTATGATTTCTTTTGTTGTTGTTATGTGCTGTCAAGTCGTCCCTGACTTATGGCGACTCCATGAATGAGTGATCTTCTGTCCTCAACAGCTCAGCTTGGCTCTCACAACTCAAACCTGTGGCTTCATTCCTTGAGGGTCAATCCATCTCGTATTTGGTCTTCCTCTTCTCTTGCTGCCTTGCACCTTTCCCAGCATTATTATTTTTTCCAGAGAATCCTGCCTTCTCACAATGTAGGACAGCCTCAGTCGCAATTTTTTTTGCCTTCAGAGAGGGACGTTCAGTCAGGCTTGATTTGATCTAGGGCCCACATGTTTGTCTTTCTGGCAGTCCAGGGTATCTGCAAAGCTCTCTTACAGTACCATATTTCAAACAAATCAATTTTTTTCCTGTCAGTTTTCTTTACTGTCCAGCTTTCACACTCATACATAGCAATTAGGAGCAGAACTGTATGGATGATCTTGGCCTTGGTCTCCAATGACACGCCCTTACACTTGATCTTTTCTAGTTCCTTCATTACTGCCCTTTGAAGTCTTAGTCTTCTCATTTCTTAGCTGTAGTCTCCACATATATTTATGGTTGGACGCAGGTATACAAACACTCTAATCACTTCAATTTCTTTACGGTCAATGTCAAAGTTGTGTATTTTGGTCTTTTTCATGTTCAACTGCAATCCTGCTTTGGCACTTTTTAATAGGGTCTCTATGATAACCCGAACATCCAAATTATATATCTTCAGAATAAATCATACATGCAAGACCAGTTCTGGTACCTATTGCTTTTGCAGAAACATTTTCTCTAAAGAATTATGTGATAAGATGGGTTTATGCAAATCTGACGCTCCTTTTTAATGCTGGGATTCTTGGTTTAAGGTCTAGGAAGACGTGGATCCATCACACAAAATATAAGTATCACAATGTTGGGCCTATTTTTCTATGTAAATAGTTAATTCCTTCAATACTTTAAAACCTATTGTATATGGTTGAGGGAAACACCCAAGATTTCCTTTTTTGAATATTAAACATCATTTGCAAAAGCTCCCCAACAACCATGGGAGTGCTAACCAGCAATGTTAAAGCAGGTCACGCTATAGGAAGATGAGTTTGTCCAAAGTATAAACTGATGAGCCGGTTAGGCCAGTCTCCCTGACGTTGCTACTCTGACTTACTACCAAAGCAGCGTAAGAACCACCAGCCTTTCTCACTGTCACAGAGACTTGTCTTGTTTGTACTCTGCTCAGGGTGAGATCGCCATCAGACACTTCAAAGACATCCCTACAGCTTCTCTGGAGAGCCAAACTATACAATGGAATCACCTCTGCATGGTAAAGCACTCACTTTTGTGGGGAGGCGGATTCTTGAGAACACGGTAGATATGAAGACAAGACCAGCAACGGTGACAACATCATCAGGTGAAGCTGTTTGTTTCCAGGGAATTAAAAGCTTCCTATCTCCACCCGAGGTTTCAGATATTCCTTCTGTCCTAAGGAAGCCTTTGGGAGCCATGGAATGGGGGAGGAAACTCTTTCAATACCACAAAATTGCCACTGCCGGAACTGGGAACTAGCAAATAGCTGCCTCCCGCCCCCACACCACCAATTTTAAAACATAAAGAAAAAAAATCAGACATGGCATAAAACAAATTCATTCAAAAACAGTCAGAAAAACCAGACACCATGCCTTCCTAGATTAAAAATATCTTGAAGTAGTACTGCAAAACAGCACAGAAGTCAGACGGATCTCCCAGGCCATGGATTTATACTTGGGTCCAACCAGAGAAGGCATTCTCTCATGAGCAAACAAGACAAACCTAGGCAGAGGGATGAGGTACACAAAGAAGCCTCCCCAGTCAATCTCAATCTCCAGACCGTTCACATGTGGTGACATGACAGCCTCCAGATCTCATGGCCTCCAACTGCTAGGACTTTTTAAAGGTAACAACCAGCACCTTGAATACAGAGGGGAAACTGATCAGGAGCCAATGCTGCTTCTCGGTTTTTCAGTAAAGCCTGAAATATGAGCCCTAACATGCTCCAGAGGACCAGGCTTAACCAGAATTTTCACTGCAACCTAAGGCCTCACTTGAAGCTGCCACTTTTTGAAGGCAAACATTGTGCATTATATAGCAGTCGAATCTTGAGATAACAAAGGCATGTCTCATTACCTTCAGATAAACTTTCTCTAGGCTTGATTCCCAAATGATATGACACACTTGGTACACCACAATATTGAGGGTTTCCATTTACAGTGGTGCCTCAACTTACGAACGTCTTGACTTGCGACCAATTTGAGTTACGACCAACTCCGGCCGCAAAATATTGCTTTGACTTGCGACCGGAGCTTTGAGTTATGACCGGAAAAAAGGTGGGGAAATTTGAACTGCTAACCGTTCTTTCGCCCCAGCGGTTAGAGAGTGTGCGTTCGGAGGAGGCTTCAGACTGCCTGGTAAAGTACTGCTTTTTCCTTTTTAAAAACTGCCTGTTCTGGGTGGGTTTTGCAGTGTGGGTTTGGGCTGGGTGGTGGGGTTATGTTTCTGTGCTTTGATGGCTCTTGCAGTGTGTTTTTTAGTGTGTTTTTAGTGGGGGGGTTTCGGCTGGAATGGATTAATCGCGTTTCTGATGGGTCTTGCAGTGTGTTTTTTAGTCCCTGCTGGAATAGGTTTGTTTGATACAAATCTATACATTTCCCCCTTCTTCCTCTCTTCTAATTCAGAATTCCAAGTTGCTCACTATAGGACACCCATATCCTTCTCCAGCATAGAGGGTGTCCTGTAACCTGGAGGTAGTGAATTTTTTTTCTCCCAAGAAAATTCTTATTAGCAGAAATTTGTGTTGATTCCCTCTGACAACCTGGCACACAAAGATTAGTAGGTGCTAGAACTTGCCATGAAGCTCCTAGTTGAGAGCATCCAGAATCATCTGGCTGTTCCAATGTAACACTGAGTGAGATGTAACACTGGATTGGTCTAAACTAGGCGCATGACAATTTGTATGATGTTACATTCTCAGACTAGATATTTGCTACCAGGTTAATACTAAACGGCCCTAAACGGTTTGGGACCTCGATACTTGGCGGAACGCCTGCTCCCACCGAGATCTACCCGGATCACCCGTGCGAGTCAGGAGGTGAGGTTGAGGAGCCTAACGCCGAGGGAGGCCCGGAGGGAAAAGACACGAAACCGGGCCTTCTCGGCGGTCGCTCCTCGCCTCTGGAATAACCTTCCTCCGGAGATTCGCGAGGCCCCTACGCTGGGTACATTTAAAGTCCAACTAAAAACATGGATGTACATCCAGGCCTTCCCTCCTGTCAGCTCTTAACTCTTTTTCTTTTGCTATTTATTATTTATAATATTTTTTCACTGTTTTTACTATTGATTATGTTTGTGTTATATGCATGTTGGTAGCCGCCCAGAGTGGTAGAATATACCAGATGGGCGGGATATAAATCAAATAAATAAATAAATAAATAAATTTGATTCTGGGGGGGGGGGGTTATGTTTCTGTGCTTTGATGGGTATTGCAGTGTGTTTTTAGTGTGTTTTTAAGTGGGGGGGGGGGGGTTCGGCTGGAACGGATTAATCACGTTTCAATGTATTCCTATGGGAAATGGTGCTTTGAGTTACGACCAATTTGAGTTACGACCAACTTCTGGAATGGATTAAGTTCGTAACTCAAGGCACCACTACACTGTGTTTTTTTAAAGGAATTAACACTCCAATAAGGAACTCTCAGTGGCCCTCAGCCAAGAGAAAGAGGTCCAGAACAGGAAGGACATAAAAGAGAAAAGTATAGGAACATACTGGGCGTGAGGTCTGCACTTTGCAGAGGCAGAGGAAAAAGCTACATACAGAAACTGTAAACCGACCCCCTCCCCAAGACAGGCCCATAAAGCCTGTGACTTTTCTGCAGAAATCAGGACCCATGGAGTGCGGAGTGTCAGTTAGAAAAGAAACGGGGGCAGGGCGGGGAGCGTAGAGAGAACTGGCTTCCGTTTATAGAGTATCCTGTAGGTTATTACAAGGCAACCGATGAAAGGGAGGCAGGGATCTACTGAGCAGATCTCATATGTGAACTCTATTAGATCTCAAAGATTTTCCCAGCTGCCAACTTTTTTAAGAAGAGAAGCAGTAAAAAAGCTCCCAACTCCTTTAAGTTAAGACAGTCAGAAGGCTAAAATGAAAACATCCTGTGCGGGAGGAACTGAAGGATGGATTCAATGAGCATACCTCTGATACTGAAAATTAATTCTAGTGCTCCAAAAACCCCTCCACCTGGACTCTTGTACATGTATATCTGCCTTGTACCACCATTTTATATCTGATTTCAGTTTGTGAAACCTGGCCTTTGCAACAGAAAGAACACTCTGGAATCCTACCCTCTGCCTTCCTCTGCTATAAGGCAGCAAGGCCCTCCAAGTGTTGTTTGCTTCATCTCCAACCACTCCTGACCACTAACTGTGCTAATTAAGCCTGGCGGAAGATGACATACTACAACAGGGGAAGAAACATAATTAAGGTAGGTCTGACTGGCTACAATCAGGGAGAGGCCAAACTCCTGCTTTGCTGTCGTTGCATCCAATACCACATATGGGTGGTTTACACTCAAAGGCTACTTCCCTGTTTGAACAGAACACAAAGCTGTTCTGGAAATTTCCAGGAGAGAGACAGGCTGCCACTCTCTTCCCTCCAACAACCGGGATGATTGAGTGCTGATGGGTTTAGAAGCAAAATGAGGCCCCAATAAGGTAGTAGATTCTGCATGTTCATAAAACCTTTGTGTACAAAAGTATAGATGGTTACGAATGAAAACGTTATTTTAAAAAAATTCTTTACATGCTACATGTGCTTCCAAGCCATACGGAATGTTGAGGAGACAGAGGTTTAATGAAACTAAAGTTATTTATCCCATCACTTAGGCTGAAGACAACTCTGAGATTAACATACAGGAAAGAAATGAAGTTCTGTTTGTATCTTTTGTTTGGGATGGGGGCCGAAACCATATTCTTGTTACCAAGTCAGACCTACATTATAATCTTACGTTTCTCCATTCTACGGATAGCCTATGGCAGTGATGGTGAACCTATGGGACGCGTGCCACAGTTGGCACGCAGAGCCCTCTCTGTGGGCACACGAGCCATAAGTCGCCATCGAGAAATACTTACCCGTCCTCCAATCTTGGATTTTGGCATTCCCCTCTGCTGGTGCAGTGGTCCCGTGGAGGGGGTGCAATGGCGATTGGAGGACCAGTAAGTATTTCTTTGTTGATACCGCCCATAGGAAAATCACAAGCATTTAACCCTTGCAGTGTAAGGGCAGTTGTTTTTTTCTAAACAAAAACCTCAGTATTCAGTTTTAATTGCAGTGTTGGCACTTTGAAACAAATAAGTTGGTTTTGTGTTGCAGTTTGGGCACTCGGGCTCAAAATGGTTCGCCATCACTGGCCTATGGGCTCCATAGTTTACCAGAATATCATACAACTGGACAAGTGAAGAAAGAGAGTGCCTTTTGAACCTCCCTGGCTTGAGTCTTAACAAAAGCACTCCTGTATGTGATTTTATTTCATAATTGGCATGTTTGGTATATCCTGAACTATGCCTAACTTCACAGCACACTTATCACCTTTTCAACAGAGCAAACGTAATTCAAATGTGAAGAACTCCATATACTGTATCTAAATTTCTTGCTGTGGAGACCATCAAAAGGGTTATTTCTGTGGCTTGTATGCTTTACTCTAATTATATCATCATTCAAGGCTATAGTGGGCCATGATGCCTCATACTGATTGTCATGCAAATTATATGAAACCCAAGTCCCTCTGCCGCCCATTCTGATCCACAGAATCATAGGATTCTGATCCACAGAATCACATGCAGAGCTGGAAAGGACCTCAAGGGTCATCACGTTCAACTCCCTACTGAATCAGGCAACCCACAGCTAGTGTCCCCAACAAAGGAGCGTCCAAACTCTGTTTGAAATCCTCCAAGAAATGAGAATCTTCGACTTTTCAAGGCACAAAGCAGTCCATTCCACTGTTCAACAACTCTCGTCGATGCAACGGAGAACAGTGCCCAAGAGCTCTGTGTCAAATTCAGCATGCCAAATTCTGAAGTCAAACGTACATAGCTACAAGCCAACACATATTAGCCAGCTATTCCTCAAGACAAAACTGGCCTGTACTCTGCTAATAAGCTCAGGCTACCAGTACTAAACATGTATTTCTAGCCTTCATGGAGTATGGATCCCCCTGCCTGTACCTGTCAACCATAATGCTCCAGTCTAGGATTTTATAAGGAGTTAGAAGCTCAACCCACGCAAAACCAACCACGACCACATGCAATTCCTTTTAAAAACCTGACCTCTTCCATACTACAAGATTCAGCAGTTCAAGATTTTATATTATTGAGGAACACTTTTTTTATATTTCTGTATTTGTAAAGCTACTTGGTAAAAAATATTTTGAAGTGTGGGACAAATAAATTACACCTTAGTCTCCAATATAAACCTGACCAGCTTCAAAGACCTTCAGGGGAGACCCTTCTCTCAGCCCCACCATGTTTAGAGGCATGCTGGGAAGCGGCACAATGCCATTTCAGTGGCTGCTTCCAGATTATAAATCCAGTGAGCACTGTGCTGACCCATGCATGCAACAGCCATTGCAACAGCACTCTGCAATATTCCTATGGATTTTTCCCCACTGCTCAGAAACAAAAAATAATTCCTAAAAGAAAATGCATCTCTCTCTAGATGTCAGACAGCCAGTTAAATCAGGAAAAAGTCTTAACTGTCAGAGCAGTACGACAATGGAATCAATGACCTCAGGAAAAGGTGGTGAGCACTCCAATGCTGGAGGTATTCAAGAGAATTGGACAATCATCTGTCAGATCTGCTTTGATTTGGATTCTTGCATTGAGCAAGGGGTTGACTCAATGGCCTTAGAGGCCCCTTCCAACTCCATGATTTTAAATAAACAGTCACCCTAGTTAGTGTTCAGACACAGTAGGAACATCCTACCCATGTTGGTAACCACAGGTTATGTGTGGTGTGCTACAACAGGAGCAGGTTGCAACTTTGAAGTGCTTGTCCATGATCAAGAACAAGGCATTGTGATTGCAAAGAGTTCTATGTGTGCAACTCAGCAGACTGGTGAAAGGGGGAAGAACTCCATACCACAAAGGAAAGATGGCCATTCACTGCACCCAACGCAGAAATGCAATGGTGGGTTTAACACAAGGGACACAGTTCTCTATTCCTCCTTAAAATTAACATTCCCGCTGCAGGATCATATATATAAAACATCCTTGGTCTCAGTTGAGTCCAAATATATGTGGAATGTTTTTGCTTAAAATTCTCCTGAGGGAAGGTCATTATAAATTAATAGACATGGAGAATGTTTTCACTCACTCAGACTAGAAATGTCAGGTAAACTAAAGAAGAGCCAGGAGTCTCAACAAATGATGTGTCACAAGTGACTAACAGGTACATGGAAAAGGGACTAGTAAACATATGCATTGCAAGTTATCTTTGGTTGCATACTGCTTATTTATTCCAAGGACAGGGCCACCCGATCGCTATAGCTCAGTATTAATTAAACCTTGTCACAAACTATTCCAGTTTGTTCTTTCTGGACCCTACATATTATGATCACAATTCCACTTTGTATGTTACTCACATTACAACCATATTTCCACATGAAAAGATTTCAGCCCTTTCCCTCCCACTGTTCTACCAGAAAAGCAGGCAGAAAAGACAGCAATACACTGTCAACTCTGATAGATGCTGCTCGTTTGAGCAAGCCTCATGTCATTGGATGTTCATCAATCAAGATACTATTATTTGACACCCTGTGGGAAGTCATTTGAGAAAAGTCTGCACATACTGCCTGCTTCTCACAGCTGATACAACTTATGATTAAGTGTTCACTGAACACAGCTAGAAAGGACCCCAAGGGTCCAAACCTCTTCCAAAGCAGGAAATTCACTATTAAACCATCTCTGATAAATAGCCATCCAACCTCTGCTTAAAAACCTCCATTGGAATCTGTCTCCTTTGGAGGAGGTACTTGGTTCCATCACTATGACTCTTATTGTTAGGGAGTATTTCTTATTGTTTAGGGAAAATCTTCCTTCTTATAATTTGAATGAACAACTTCAGAACCTCATCCTTTGGAGCCACATAAACAAAGTTGTTCCATCTTCCACTTGACAGCCTTTCAAACAGTTAAAAGGCAGGTACCATACCTCCCAGTTTCCTCTTTTCCAGTATAAACACACCCAACTCCCCCAACAGTTCTTCAGTGGGCTTGATTTCCAGACTTTTCACCATCTTGTCTTCTCTCGACATGTTCCAACCTCCTGATATTCTCCTTCACTGTGATGCCCAGAACCGGATACAGTGTTCCAGGTGAGGTGTGACAAAACATAACAGAATGGTACTATTACTTCCTTGATCAAGACACTGAGGTTCTGCTGGTGCAGCCTGGCACTGGGTTTGCATTTTCCCCTGCTGCATCTCACTGCTGACTCATGTTTAGCTTGCTGTCTACTAAGACTCCCAGATCCTTTTCATGTCTGCTACTGCCAAGCTAAAAAAAACCCTTCCCATATTTGTGCATCTGATTTTTCTCTGCCTAAATACAGAAATTTACATTTTCCCTACTGAAACTCATTTTGTTTGTTTTGCCTCTGTTCTCTAATCTATTAAGGTCCCCTTGCACTCAGGTTCTTCCTTCTGAACTCCCTGTTTGGAGTCAATGCAAATTTGATGCACAATCCCTCCACACTTTCATGTAAAATGTTTATTATTATGGTGAACAACACCAGGGCTTGTCCCTTCTTCCCAGAATGATGAAGAACTCTGGTGCCTCTTCAGCACTCTCCAAGAGTTTGACTTAGAACCCAAGATGATGTTGTGAGGCATGCAGTTCTTAAAAATTACTGCTGCCAATTATTACGCACAGAAGTCTTTCAAGTGCTTTCTCATACAGTGGCAAGAAGAGACCTGCAATAACTTCTTGACTGAAATCATTAAAGCAAAGTAGAGCATATGTAAATAAGCCTAGCAATTTCCCTCATTTATCTTGACCCTCACTGCTTTTTGCTAAAGGCCTCCTGAAAGTTTCCACTGCATCCTCAAGAACTGCTCTAACATACTAGCTGCTTTTTTAAATATTAAAGTTAAAATTTCTTCCATTAAAACACCACTGCCAGTTAGCAGTCAACACAGTTGCAATGGCTTTTCAGTTTTAAACTTTATCCGTCTGACATTTAAACAGAAGCTGGATGGCTTGTGAAGCATATGCAGCAAAACTGGCAACTTCCCTGCAATAAAAGCAAGGGCATTTATATCAGTCCATGAGGGAAACAAACAACCACTGTTGTCAACAATAGCTAAAGAGGCTATGAACTTTAGGTGTATGCAAAATGTTGACAGTATGTATATTCAACAGCCTCTCAAGTTCTAGAGCAAGGGAACTCTCAGCCTGGGGTTCCTTTAGCTACTAACCACTGTCACTATGTACAGAATAAAGCTTCAAAGGAAAAGAACTGAATATCCAGCAGGAGTCTTAAGTCATCACCAAGTGCGAAAGGTCACATTGAGTCACACAATTTGCAACTTGTGTCTACTGGCTCACCACCATCTCCTTATTCTGGGGCCATGCAGTCTCACTCTTATATCTGGGGAAGTGGACCTTGTTTGTGAAAGCCCCCACTAAAATATAGCAGTTAATCTTTAAGGTACCACAATGTTTTTATCTCCTTTCACTTTTTATTTTGTTTTTGCTTTTGTTTTGTTTCTTCTCTGATAGGCTTGCACAGACAAATACAGCTACTGTTTCAAAAACAGAGAATAGTAGTAAGGCCACCGTTTAAATACAATGCTACATGGTGATGGTATGGACTCAGTGAAGAGAAACACAGACCCAGTGGTAAATTGAGATTCTCAGTCCCTTAGCAAAGACACCTTCCAGCCTGCATATGCAAAAGAGACACATCTCTCCCATTCCCACTCCCCGAAACCACGTACATCTTAAAAGCAAAGCAATACTCAGGTTGGAGAGGGCAGCTCTCGAGCACTACACACCTGAAGCATCTCATGAAGTGAACTGTGTGCATAGATGATTATGCGATAGATACACTTGTGGCAAATACCAGATCAGTAGTTGTTGTAGAGCAAAAGAGAACAGCAGAGGACAGAAGGAAAAAAAAGAGTGTGATTTAAATGTCCCCAACTGAAACCCACCTATCTCAATCCCTAAGGTTGAAGGCCACTGCAGAGCTCCTGTCTAAGGCTACCCGGAGCCCTGAAGTTCTTGCAGCAAAGCGTCTTAAGAATTCGTACATTAAGGAGGCAGGCTGCAGCTTCTGGGAGTTAGTGTCCAAAACATTTGGAGGGCCAAAATTTGCTCACACGTTGAAGAGGATGGGGGGGGGGGGTGTTCCATAGCAGTATTTTGCTGCAGCCACGCTTGTTTTACACAGTTTTCTCTGTGTCAACAGCAGGTACGCACAGCAAGAGGGATGCAACACGTGCATCCCCCGTTTGTTAGGCTTTGGTCTCCAGTGCTAACAGATTATGTGCCGGCCTGCCTTTTTTCCCCACCGAGAACAAAGAGAGTTCAGGCTAACAAAGCTTTAAGGGCTGTGGGTCCAGAAAGTAACAGTCCTGCACTCCCGAATATGCAAGATGGGAGAACAAGCACCAAGCCGCTGGCATAGAGAAACCGCCGAGCGCACCGCCTAAACTGGGGGGGGGGGGGGGGCTGCCCGACCAGCTCGGCTCGGCTCCCCCACAAGGGGTGCAACTCGGGCTTCTCTATGGCGCAAGACCCGTCGCTTCCGAAGCTGCTTGCAGGGCCGTGGTTTACCAGGCCTTACGCAGGAGGCCCTATAGCGGGGGCGAATACAGGCGGCGCAGCTTGATCCTCGCTGTGCCCACGCACACACGGTTCGGCCACAGTGAGACCGAGAGGGCAGCAATTCAGGAGACGTTTGCGGCGGCAGGGGAGCCCGCCAACTAGGAGGCTTCCTCCTGCGAAGCAGCAGGCCCGAGTTACGCACTCGGCTCTGGCGCGGACAGCTCCCTGTCCCGCGCGCGCCCCTCGCCCGGCCCGGCCCTCCCCTCCGGCGGATGTTCTTCTTCCTCCCCTGCGGCGCCTCCAGGCTCTGACATGGAGGAGGAGAGCGGGGAGGGCTGGCCCCTGGAAGTGCTGGGGCTCGCCCCGCTCCCTCTCCCCAGGCAGCCACGCACTCCGCCCCTCCCCAGAGGCCCTTCCGTCCCAGGCGCAGGAGGCCTGGGCACGGGAGGCACAAGCAGGCAAGGCAGAGAAAGCCAGGCCCCGGCCCTAGCGCCGCGGCCGCCCCCCCCCCCCGCTCTCGGGAGGCGACGAAGACGGCCCCCTCCCGGAGGTCGGCGAGCCCAGCTTCCCCCCCCCCCCCAGCAGCGCCACGGGGCAGCTGCTGAACTGCGCTGTCCGGGACAAAAGGAGGGCAAAGAGAGAGACGCAGAGAGAAAGACGCACACACAGAGAGCGAGAGGGAGAAGCGGCTTCTTGCCGAGCCCGCGGGGCAGGGGGACGAGGGCCGCCGCCGCCGCCGCCAAGGGGGTCTCCCGGAGGCCGCCCCGCCCGGCTCTCTCCTCGCTCCCCTGCGGCTGGTGTTGCTCGAACCCAACCAGATCGACCGAGAAGAAAAGCGGGAAGAAAGAGTCTTTGTGCAGGCCTTACCGGACTTCTAAAGCCACAGTTTCAGGGCGCCAGATTTTTAATCCGTCATTAGGGCTTAAAATCTGGAGAGGAGGCACCGAAGGGGAGGGGGGAGAGAAGGGGAGAGGGAGAGCGCGCGCGCGCACACGGACGGAGGAAAAGTTGCTGTTTTTTGCTCCTCTGGCGGGCGGGCGGGCGGGCGCGCGCGCGCGGGCTGGCGGCAGGAGGAGGAGGAGGTCCCTCGGCTCCAGGCCCAGGCCCTCCTCTCTCTCCCCCCCCCCCCTCGCCGCGCCGAGCGCCAGGCGCACGTCACCGCCAGGAGTCGACTGGCTTTAAAGGCGCCCTCCCCGCACCACAAAGGCTCGGCCCGCCGCCTGCTGCGGCGGGTCGGTCGGACTCAAGCCTGGGCCTGGCAAAGGCTGCTTTCCTCGACGCCCCGTCAGTGCCAAGGTGCCCTTGAGCGAACCAGGCCGCACAAAGCAGGGCGCCGCTCCGTCAGTCGGGCAGGGCGCGGGCCCGTTTCCCCTGCAACCGGCCCGGCGGCGAGGAGATCTGCCTTCTGGCAAAGGAAGCCGGCCGCCAGGGCAGCCAAAAGGCGCAACTTTTTGGAAGGCTGCTCAGATCAACAAGCCAACAGTGCTGCAGGCTGTGCTAGGTTTCCTGCCGGCTCATCTCAACAGAACTATTGTTGAACCTTTAAAGCCCCACCACCACCACCACCACGGCTCTCGGAAGTTAAAACTTCCTCCCATACGTAATTCTGCTCTTCTCTCTAAGTTTACTGGCCAAGACAACTCTCGGCCCAGTACCTTAAACGTCACTCTCAAGTATGGTTCCCGCAGGAGCTCCACTGGGCACCTTCCCCCGCTGCATTTTAGGGCGAAAGCAAGAACTTTACTCGGGGACAATGTTCTACTTCAAAAGCCAAGATCCAGATTCAAATCCATACTCAGTCGGGAAGCTCACAGTGAAGGGAAGCACAACCTATAAGCAGAAGGGACGTTCACAAGACTGCTGTGTGGTGACAGGATGCACTACATACCTTGCCCAGACCTTCTACAAGGAAAGGTAGAGAGTAAAAATGTTTAAAAAAAAGGAGCATATACTCTGGGCTAAATTCTGGGCATGAAAATGGTTTTCAAAGTACTGTGCTCAATCTATTGCTGTTTCGTTTTACTTGCTGCTGAACCAACTGCAATGATGTTTGTAGTTTTCTACACAACATTAAGGGACAAGCTAAACCACAGTTCCGCATCCTAAAAAAATCCCAGGTAGCATACGAGCTCAGTAGGCAACTGCAACACACAGGTCATGATTTCTCCATCCATGATATTGTGAAGTGTAGAGTAAAACTAAGAGCAGCACCTTACATATTTGACTGTGGAACTGACCCTACGCTACTTGGTAACTACAGTCCATCCGATGACAATACGACACAGACAGCAGAAGCCAATAGCATAAACATAGAAAGAAAGTGAACCAGTGTAGCACAGTGGATGCAGTGTTAGACTGGGACTCAGATGTTGTTATTACATGCCATCAAATCACCTCCAACTTATGGCGACCTTACAAATGAGTGATCCCCAAAATATCCTGTCCCCAATAGCCCTAGCGGGCCAGGATTCGGAGCAGCTGGCACTGGCGGTGGATCCGGAGTGGGGTCTCGAGGCACCTCCATGCCCAGGATTCCCCCTTCCGCCGCCACCTGCAGTTCCGCTGCTGCCGCCACAGCCCACCCGCCTGCTGGGTTCCCTCCCCCCCCCAGTTTGGGCACTTGGGCCCAAAAAGGTTCGCCACCACTGCTTTAGGAAGTCAACCCATCTTGTATTTGGTTTTCCTCTTTTCCTGCTGCCTTCCATCTATCCCAGCATTCTTGTCTTTCTCATGATGTGCCCAAAGTAGGACAGCCTCAGTTTTGGCATTTTTGCCTCCAGAGATAATTCAGGATTCATTGGATCATTTCTAATTCTTTTGTCGCTGCTCTTCCAAATCTCAGTCTTCTGATTTCTTGGCTAGTCTTCATTTGAACTGATGATTGAACCAATGCATACAAAATCTTTAACAATTTCAGTGTCTTCATTGTCAACATTAAAGTTTTGTAGTTCTTCGATAGTCATGATTTTTGTCTTCTTCACATTCAACTGCAGTCCTGTTTTGACACTTTCTTCTTTCACTTCATCAGAAGTAATGTCGTTATTGCTGCTTTCTGCCATTAAGATGGTGTCATCTGCATATCTTAAATTATTTCTTCCACTAATTTTCACTCCTCCTTCATCTGAATCTAGCTAGTCCAGCTTTCTGTATATGTTCTGCATACAGACTGAACAGATAAGGGGATAAAATGCACCCTTGCCTGACACCTTTACCTATAGGAAACCATTCTGTCTCTCTATATTCTGTCCTAAATACGCATCAGGACAATCGGGTGCTGAGGCTCACCCATTGCTTTCAGAATGATATATAACTTACATCATAACCCACACCGCCAAAGGCTTTGCTGTAGTCTGTAAAACAGGAGGTTTGGGTTCCAATCTCAACTTGGCCATGGAAACTCATAGGGGAGGGGGTTGTACTGATAAAACCATCCCTTAAATATTGCACATACCTTGGAAACAATATTAAGGTTGCTGTAAGTCGGAACTGACGAGGGGGCATAACACAGGGAGAATGGGCCATGACATGTCTTGCTAACTGAATAAACAACAAACTAATATATTTATGAGCTGTAAAGAAGTCCCACATGGAAAACAAGAAGCGGCAGCTATCCATTTATTCCCTTCCCAATCTGCCTTGCTGTGAGCCAGCCCTTTGCAAGAGCTCATTAGAAACAGCTGTTAGAAATGAAGGCCCATTCCTGCAACAGCCCCCAGGGACCTCAAATGCCCGCCCAATCTGGAAACCAAGGAAAGGAGGCTAGAGCAAGCAAGAGGCTTCCTTTGCCTTTGGCTGTCCTCCAAGCAGGGATAGCAATGCAAGGCTGTTTTTTAGGCACAGAACAAGTCTGCTCCAGGCAGGCTCAGCCTCTGCATCAAGCAGCTTGTCTTTTATGTTGACTGCTAGGCATGTGGTCACATCACAATACAACACAATGCAAAAGTCAAATGTATTAGGAACAAACAAAATGTATCCAGAACTGCTAGGCAGCTAAGTGGCTTGGGAGTTCGATTCCCCACTCTGCCTCCTCATAGGGCAGTGGTGGCGAACCTTTTTGGGCTCGCGTGCCCAAACTAGGGAAAAAAACACCAGCGGGCGGTGTGCCGCCGCCGCAGTAGAGGCGGCGGCGGAAGGGGGAATCCCAGCACAGAGGTGCCTCGAGACCCCACTCCGGATCCGCTGCCAGCACCAGCTGCTCTGGATCCGCCTGCCGAAGCACCAGCACCGCGGCTGCAGCCGCCTTCTCAGGTTTGGCTGCGCGGGGGGGGGGAGGAGTAGCAGTGATCTGGCGACTGATGGCTCGCATGCCGGCAGAAAGGGCTCCGCATGCCATAGGTTCGCCATCGCTGTCATAGGGGCTGGACTCGATGATTCATAGGGCCCCTTACAACTCTGCAGTTCTAAGATTATTATATTTTTATTTCTGCTAGGAAAAGGTATATTCTTCCTATTTAAAGGGTACAGAACATGTTAGGCTGCAATGACTGTATTTAAAGACTAAACTGCATGCTATTTTAAACTTGTAGCATGCAATTAATTGATGCCTCTTTTATAACTCTACAGTAAACATCTGGGTTCAATATGTGTCAGGACCAGAACACTGAAGTAGGATGAGGTTTAGCCCCCTTACCTGATTGTTATTTAAAACCACACACAGAGACATGGGAACTTTTAAAAAAAACTATTTACACCAATATAGTTTTTTCTCTTTGGAAATCATTGCTCAAGAGAGTGTAATATGTGCTTAAATAAATCTAGAGAGGGGCGAATTCTAATCTTCTTCACCTATGTTGGCCACAGTCCAGATTAGGGTCACATACAGAGATATGTAACCACACACTTTTTATTTTATACAGTGGTCGAAATCCTGTTGCCATAACGTAAGCCACATAAAGTTCCCAAGGAAACCCTTTCATCATCAGGAAGCCGTGGGAGCTAAAGGAAAGGAGGAAGCATGCTCCTGGCAACTTTAACAGCATTGTCAATTTTTGTTAAAGACTTTCCCCCTCCCATCCTGTGGCCCCCACGGCTTCCTGACAATGGAAGGGATTGAACAAGAACCTTGGGACCGTCAGGAAAGAAGCTGGAAATGTTTAATTTCTGAAAAATCACTGCTGATAATGACATCATCATCCTTACGTGGAATAAATGACAGCAACAGGATGGCAGTATTTCTCCAAATTGCCCAGGGTTTCATCAGTGAAAGTGCAGGAAGACCAGTATCCGTGATGACACTTCCCTCAAACATTCCAGTCTGGCTAGTGGAAGGATAAGGGAAGAAGATAATGCAGTTACTTCCCCCCACCTTCACAGTCCGGAGCAGAGGAAGCTGGCTTGGTCCATCTAATCCAGTACTTCCATCTCTGACTGACAACAATGGCTATGAGGATCTCCATGTCAGCCAAGCAAATCCTCATCAAAGCATAAACCTAGCCTTACCCTGCTGAACTTCTGAAATGAAATGAGTGTATTCAGGGTGGTAGGGTGCTGTGAACTGGAGCTGCTACAATAGGCACCAGTGTGGAAACATCTCTGTTTTTATCAGAGACTTGCTATATACTGGACATGTGCTATATACATATTCGAGTAGAGCTGCAGGTCAAATTCTGTAGAATTCCATGTCTCAAAAGGAAAGATTTAAACATGCTTTATTTGTTGGTAATGATAAAAAAGGACAAAGCAGCACTCATTTCCTTTTGTTTTTCTATTTCTGCATACTCTCATAAATACTTTTTAACCTAGAATTTGACCAATGAGTTTTAAGGCAGTGTGCTGTTTATATACTACCCCAGAATGCTTAAATCACTCTCTGGGCAGTTTACAATTTAATTATACAGGCTACACATTGCTCCCCACCCCCAAAGAGCTGGGTACTCATTTTACCAACCTCAGAAGGATGGAAGGCTGAATGAACCTCATGTCGGCTGCCAGAATCCTCTGTGATCGAACACTGACTTTGAGCAGAGTTTTGATTGTAATACTACAGTTTAACCACTGTGTCATGAGGCTCCTTTAAAGTACTCTGATCATCTCTTATTATACTTGTAAGAGGACTATGAAACAGTTACAGCATAACTTGCTAAATACCTCCCAGTGTGGGCTTATTCAGTCAGAACCTAGCTCTCACAACATTTTATTTACAAAAATATTTTTATTCTACCTTCACCTTATGACACTAGGGCAGTACACAAAATATTATCCATTCATTTTGATTTCGACTTTCAAAATCTTTTCTTTCAGGGAAAGGCATCCACAGTGACTTGCCTCTCACTTTACTCCTGAACAATGTAGAGCATTCTAGAGAGCGCTCAAGGATGTACTAGCCCTTCTCAAAGAGGCCAGGGCTTTTGAGATTTTAACATACCCTCATTTAGAATACACCCAACACTTTCATGCAGATGGACGCTAAGACCAGAAATGGCGAGAAGAAGAAAAAAAAGACAAGCAATACTTGTACAACATCCAGAGGTAAAGGTGGGTGATTTGAAGGGTTTCTGTACAAAAACCAAATAGCTTTTTTCATTTTTGTTGCAGCATGGAACAAACTATTAATAGCCTCCCAGGGCAATATTTTCAACCAGAGCAAAGAGATCTACCTTTACTGAAAAAGGATTGCACTCAACCAAGGACTCCATTTGATAAGTCTTGATTTTGTTGCAATTAGCAGTTCCATTATTTGGTGTAAAGGATTTTTTGTTGACACCCTATAGCAGACAGTGTCTGCATGTAGTTACCAATTCACATTTGTACACAGGTATGTTCAACTGAGAAAATGAGACCATGCATGCCTGCTGCTGGGAAACTATATAGATGGAAATGTACTTGGTGTGTAAACTAAATTTGACCTCCAGTTTGTCTAATACGGAGATGGCCGTATTTCTAGATGCCTGTTTCCCAACCACACAGGGGCCACAGGCTTTGATATACTACAATGAAACAGATGCTGTGATTGACAGACCTTGTCTCTAGAACTAAGAACATCTAACTAGCCCAGCATGAAACCATATACCTAGTGCTGATTCTAAAATGTTGCAGCATCCATTTTGAAGCTGGCACAGCCTGGTCTGAACATCTGGCCAAGATTATTTCAGGGGCTTTTGGCAATGTTTGCCTCCTCCTTCCCTCTTCCACAGCACTGCAGTTCCAAGTTGGATGAAGAGTTCTGCAGGACTGAGAAACAAGCCTATGTCTGTTTGTGATCTAATAAAGGTACTGCCCACTCGTTTTTAGAAACAGTGAAGAATCTGTCTCTTGTGAAAATCTGTCCGTCATTTATAGAAATTCACACCAAAGAACCCCAGGTACATTTTTGAATAAACAGAGGTCCCCCTTGGTATTGCAAACATGATGACAATGATTTTTTGCTTTCAGATCTGCTATTATGTCTTATTTTTAGTACTAAGCTTCTATACTGTACAGGAAGATGAACTGATTCAAGACAATTTGAATCATAATGAAATCAGCAAGAGATAATGCTCCTTTAAATCAAGTCTCCCACTGATACAGATTTTCTAAAGTTAGGTTTCCTAAATAATGGTGTAAATCTGATCAAAGCCTCTATGTTTAGGATTAATTTGTGTGTTCTTCACATTGTTACATTCTTAAATCCAGGCTTTTCATTCCCCCTTCAACACTATGAACACTGTATGTTTCCTTTTCTGACCTACAGAGTGTTTTTTTAAAAAAAAAATTCCGTATGGGATCTCTCCTGTAACTAACAGTCATGAGAGCAAGTAGAGACTACATATTGAATACAGAAACCTATGCAATAGACAATTTTTTTTCCATTGCTTTTCCTTTTTACTTCAGCCTGCCATGAACTATACTCACCACCATAAAGCCAAAGCAGTGAACCAAGTTGTAACTAGCAATTTTGATACCTGGGGTTTTGCTGTCCTATTGACTAAACTTGGGACACCTGGGACCGGTATATGTGGGAAGAGGGTTGAAGAATGGGGAGCAACACCTTGGTCTGAGCTTGCAATGTCTTACTGATTCCACTGAGACCATCTGTTTTGGGTATCCTCTTACATGGGAAGGAGTGGGTCAATCTGGTCTATGCACTTGATAAGCACACATATCTTTCTTCCAAGAGAATTCAGATTATTTAATATTAACCCAGTTGTTCTCTGAAAGAAAGATTTGGGCATTTTTATAAATATTGAACCAAAATTTGATGAATGTTAGTCATCCTGCTTTCGTTAAGGCTCCTAAGAAATAATTACAGCCTTACAAATCTCATCTTTGATCCTAAACTCAGCTTCTGTATGCATAACACTTTTTAATTACACAGTTTAGTAGCTGAGGCAAGCAAACAGAAAGGCAAGACGATGACACAGGGAAAACAGACCATCCAGCCACCTTTATTTTAGCCATGAACTGCATTATAGTTTCCCATTTCCATTTTACCAAGCAAGAAACAGTGCTTACAGTAGGCCTTCTAGGACAGCTATAAGGACGAATGAGAAATAGATGGTGAGATACTTGCTACCAAGCGGTGAAATCCTACAAATGCTTGTTAGAAGTTAGTTCAGTGAGATCTGGGACCTGTATACCATGACAGCTTTAAAGTACTACTGAAGCCTGGAGGAATTCTTATAAATCATGGCCAAGGCTAACTGCTGACTTTACTTTGTGCACAGCAAAGAGGAGGAGGAGCAAAAGGGAGGACTAAGAGCATCTCTGTCATTTAGTATGGCTTTGGCAAGCCAACTCACTTCTCTGCTAATATGGTCTATGCCATCCTCTGCCAACAACCCCCCTTTGCACTCTCCACAGGATAAATGGGACAATGAGAAGTAGTGAACAAAAATTTGATATCAGAAATGACAACACACAAAAATCTGCTTCAGAACACTTGAATCTACCTGGACACTCCGAATGACTTGAAAGTGACTGTCATAGAAAAAGGATTCATGCCTCATTACCAATTAATTAATTCTCACAGTTTAGCACTTGCATGAATAATGCTTTTGTTACCTTGTAGACTCATATCCAGTACCTGCTAATTAAAATTATTTCTAGCTTGACAGTGCCATTCCTATACTCACAAACTAATATCCATTATCTGTAACCTCACCTGGTGATGGTGCTACATATAAATAGGGCTTCCACACCGTCTCACTCTCATGTCTGAGGAAGTGAACTTGAACCACAGAAGCTCATATTAAAATATAATAGTCTTTAAGCTGCCATATTATTTTTGTGTTTTAGTTTTTAATAATCTTAGAACTGCAGAGCTGGAAGGGACCTTGTGGATCATCAAATCCAGCCCCTGTCAAGGTGGCTCAATAAGGAATGGAACTCCGACCTCTGGCGCAGCAGCCAGATAACTAAAGCACTGAGCTATTGTCTGACATTTTTGCAAGTCAGCAAACGTGTAAATATACAAAGTATTTAGAAAGAAATACTACAGATAACAGCCCTCCCAGAATGAGTTTTAAGACAAAGAAAAAGAAAAAAAACTTAACCTTAAGTTCACACTAAAACTAAAGCCAGAAAAAGAACTGCTGGTATGCTTCAGAAAGCAAGCTTCACAGAATACAGCTCTATTGTAAACTTTTTCAGTTCCTGTCAGCCAGCAACAGCAACGGGGCACCATCAGCAGGTGCAGGGAACCAGTTCCTTGGCTCAGTGTGTCACAAAAGCCCTGAAGTCCCATTCCCATTAGAAGTGTTATCCATTTGTTGATTTCAAGGCAATATAATCTAAAGAAAAGCCTTTTTTCTACAGGAAATATCCCAGCCTATATATCAGCTCAGTAAGTTACAGCTACCCGTTATTTCTCTTTACCTTGTGCCATTTACAAGCCAGAGGTATTGGACAATCATTTTTTTCTGCAGTCTTCACCAAAAGAAAGCAATAATAACCCTTTGGCAGGATAATTTAACCAGGAAAGAAAAAGGTGAGTTAAGAACTGCTGTGTGAGTGTGTATGCACGTGCCTGCACACACTTTGTATACTACTTTGAACTCCTTGAGGGTAAAGCTCCCAAAATACAGTTAATACACAGGAATTTTTGGGATATTCTCACTGCCAGAGCAATTTTAATTTGCCCAAGGTGCACAAGTATGACTGCTTCTGCTCACCTGGTACTCACTCGCAAAATAACATGCTCTTTGTTGCAAAAAAAAAAAAAAAAAAAAGCAATGAGAAATGCTTGTGGCTTCCAAATGGACTCGGAAACCGAACAAATAAGGCAGCTCTGGTAAGTGGTGGAATCAGTGGTATTCACAGAATAATGGTTGGCTTGTCAAGGTGGGCCAAAAACTGAGGCTGCGTCATTTTCCATCCCAGCTCTTCTCTGCATATAGAATTAGTACTAAAGCTTTAAAGATAACTGGTGTGGACCTGTAGTCAGTTGCTTGGCGCTGGGTTAGGGAGACATGGATTCAAGTTCACACACCACCATGAAGACCATTGGCTGAGCTTGGCCAGTTTGCAATTCATCCTGAACTGCCTTCCTTCCAGTGGTGCTGTGAGGAAAAAAAGGTCAAGAGAAACCAAGAAACCACAGGTACGACCCTGACTTGCTCAAAGGAAGGGCAGGATAAAAATAAATTAAGAGCCCTTCCATATATTTCCAAAGGACTAATGTTACATCAAAAATTGTGCTGAGAGACCAACCTTCAAGTGAATACAACGGAAAGAGACACCTGTCGCTCTCCCTCTTTTCCTTCTTACTCAGCCAGTCTTGTACTTTTTATAAACAATTTCTATTTGGGGAGTTACAGCTCCAATTTTAGCTCATGTCACCCACTGAAAGAGTAATTTCTCCAAAGTATACTCAATGTACCTCTATCTAACTGGTACACAAAGCCACTTGCACACAGATAAACATAATCTTCCCAAAACATCTTGAGGGGTGCTGCCTCTTAAATCCTTAAATTTTTCTTAGCAGTTGCTTCCCCTCTGTTGAGGGAAATCTATCTGACACACAAAATTCCATCTCTAGGTAATTTTTATAGAGTACAAAAACACATGAACAAAAGCAATTCATATGACATGGCTCTGAGATGTCAGCCCTAGTCAATTTGTCACAGATGTTCATGCTGCTTAGAATACAGCCAGTACAACTTCTCTATTAACATACCAGATCCCTTCAGAATCAACTGAGGGCACTAGCATAGCTGGTGACCGAAGTATGACCCCTTGCTTGTTTAAAGAATCTCCATGTAAGATAAAGTGTTCATACAATTGTTTTGATATATAAGGTAGGTCAGCGTTTCTATTTCTTCATGTACCTCTTTGCTGCCACTGTATTCAAGTTGGTTTCTAATCTAAAGTATTAAAAAGGAAATGCAGTAAAACCACAGAATTCCGTCTGTCCATCTCTGAATGTCCTCTTCAGGAGCAAATAACAGGAAGCCCTCCCCTGCCCCGCCACTTGCACTAGTCTTCTTCTCTTCTGCCTGCCTTCAGCCAGCTCCAGAGAAGGTAGAGTCGTCGTCACCCCAATTTTTTGCTGTATATACATTGACTGTGTAGTCGACATTTCTGTGCAGGGATGTCACATATTAAGTGCCTCTAAGAGATCAAGGAGGGACGTGGTGGCGCTGTGGGTTAACCGCAGAAGCCTCTGTGCTGCAGGGTCAAGAAGACCAGCAGTCGTAAGATTGAATCCACGCGACGGAGTGAGCTCCCGTCGCTTGTCCCAGCTCCTGCCAACCTAGCAATTCGAAAGCATGTAAAAATGCAAGTAGATAAATAGGTACCACCTCGGTGGGAAGGTAACGGCGTTCCGTGTCTAGTCGCGCTGGCCACGTGACCATGGAAACTGTCTTCGGACAAACGCTGGCTCTACGGCTTAGAAACGGGGATGAGCACTGCGCCCTAGAGTCGGACACGACTGGACTAAATGTCAAGGGGAACCTTTACCTAAGAGATCAAGACATGTGCCAATGCCAAAATGACACAATGAGACTCTTCATAGCTTCACGCCTCAGAGACTCTATTCAAACACCAGGTAACCTCACTGGTGATGTGAATTTCTCCAAGGTCACACACTGCTTAAGCACACAGTAATATTAAGCATCATAACGACATCCATCATTATTTCAAGTGGTTTTCAAGGGAAGAAGGGGAAGACATATGATACAAATTTGCATACGATTTCTAAATCAAGCAGTCGGGATGACAAATTAAAGATTCATCACAGAATCCAAAAACAAGGGAGGATTAATTGGACCACGAAAATCTCAAAAACAGGCGAGCTTTCAAGTTCTGAATTTTTGGCCTCAGTGGTGGGACAGACTGCAGACAGACTGCAGAACTTGAAAGCCAGTCTGTTTTTGAGATTTCAGTAGTCTAGAAAAGATATTACAGAGAGAGTCACCATGGTGTAATGAACAGTGTTGGACTAGACTTAGAGGAAACCTGGGTTCGAATCCTACTTGGTCATAGAAACTCACTGGGTGGCAAGGACAAGCCACTCCCTGACAATCTCACACACTCTGAAAACCCTCTTATGGTTGCTCTGAGTCAGAAGTACTTCAGCAGCACGCCATGAGTGAAGGTACCTGCCCATCCTTGTTTCTGTATTCTGCACAAGCGGCTTTTCTTTTGCCCCTCACATGCAGCCACACTTGGGACTGCTGGGCTTCTGAATGTATTAGGATAAATTTTCATGAGATGTTAATCTGAGAAATTTTATCAATTTTAGTTCAGCTCAACATGCCCTTGGCTACAAGTGAGCAAAGCCATTTGACTAAAAACATAAAAATCGGTCACCATGCATGAATATGGCATTTGTGTGTGCACATGCACACACTATAAATGGTTGGGAATCACCCAGCTGCTACTGAGGCCATGTCTGCAAATGGATACAGCTTCCCTTATCTAATTGTGTTAGCTTCCAGCTTGCACTGTGCCCGAAAGACCCTCTTGACATGAACTCGATGGAGCTCGTGCAGGGTGGCGGTGGAAAGGAATCCAATTTCTGAGTCAAAGCAGGAAGAAGTTCTAATGTGATTGGCTCTCTGCAAGCCTGGGTAGAAAGACCAAATGCTGCCTGGCATTAAGATGGAACTTTGAAGGGTCTGGAATTTTTCCAGAGATGAATTGCACAATCATTGCAAGAGAGGCAAAGAAACACAGTAATTCTTTTTTTAAAAAAAAAAACTTTCTCTGCCTTTTGAGTCTCCCACACTATCTTTACCCGAGATGATTCTTCAACTTTCCTTTGTTTGAAGCCACCAACCAATTACAACTTCCTCCCTTCTGCTGTTTGCCTTAGAAGGGGTTCCATCTCTCTCTCCCCCTCCCCACATCTCAGATTCTCCAAAACCTCATCAAACCCACCATCTCAGATACGTTCTGTAAACGACAAGGGCCCCCTCTTTCCTGTTGCCAGATCTCCCATGGCCTCTTTGTCATTCCTTTGCGAAGCCAGCCCTGCCCCTGCCATCTTTGCCCAATTAGTTTTCCCTCTGACACAAAGTCTCCCGAGTAAAGACCATGCCATTTCCCCTCATGTACTGTGTAGTGTTTGTTGCTGTTTAAAATTAAATACTAAAAGCAAAATGCCATTGTTTATAAGAAGCTAAACCTTTAATAAATTCATGTATGCTTTAAAAGTCTCCTGCTGTAACTTCAATATCAATCAGCGCTAACAAAATTCTCCACTCTCACAGCATGTTTACTTACAGCTTATTGCTTGCCCCAGAATAGGGAATAAAATGAATCTTCAGATTCTATTCCCAGGCAGTGGAGTACTTCTTGATATTTCTTAGTTTTCTGCTCTATTCCATTTCTCTGTTCCTTCTGGTTTTACTCATTAGTCCTTCATACACAGAGGTTCATATGGAAGTTGATCACCATTATTATCTGGAATGGAAACCCGCTTCTCATGAATTAATCTGTTTAACTATGTCAAGATGTCAGTGTTGCCTCCTATCTACTATTTGTCAAACTGTATGCCTAACCTTTCCCTCCCCCATTCCAGTATAAGTATCCATAGTTGCTCAAGAAATGGAGGCAACCTAAACCCCAGTTCTCCAGGGAGCTGGAGGTAATGAAACAAGTGGGACCGAATGGAGTGGTGATGATGGCAGAAAATTTGGAGTGAATCCAACCAAACATGGTTAGATTGTGTTCAAAGGCCTACTCCGTGCCAGTGTCTGCAGTGAAGAAATTTTTCTTCTCTGCTACCACTGTGTCTGCACAAAGCCAGCCAACAGAACTGTTTTGCATAGTCAAGGGCTTATTACACATTCAACAAGATCTTATTTTTACACAACAATAAGATATAGGCTACTCAGCAGCCCACTATAAAGAATGTTCATGACATTTTGCAGACAGATTTGCACTAACTTGGATGCTGTATTTTATGCAGGTCCAGTTGATCTAACTTCAGCTCCTGCTTGTCCCATTATAATGGGTATGTTTTAATCTGTGCAGCCTGAGGATGTATGCAGAATCCTTTAAGAGATGAAAGGCCCCACATATATGTTAGATCCTTACCCTTCCTGCCTTATAAAAGCAGATAGAGGGAGACTGGCCAAGTGAATAACAGGAGTGATGCATGATGCCTCAATAATGCCTCTTGGATTATATTTGCTTGTTTTAGTTTTTTTATTGTTTTTTTTAATTCTATTGTTTTTTGGACTGTAAACCGCCCAGAGTAGATTTATCTAGATGGGCGATATAAAAACCAAATAAATATGTAAAATAGAATAAAGCAAGGGAGGCTGCTGGTGTGCTTAAAGAAGGCAGCTGTAAGACCCCTTTTGAAAAAAAAACCCTCCTTGAACTCCACTATAGTAATTATCAGCCGGTCTCTGGCATTCCATTTTTCAGCAGGGTATCAGAGTGGGTGATGGTTTCTCAATCTCAAGGATTATCTCAATCCTTTTTAATTCATCTTCAAGCCTAGTTATGAGACAGAGACAGCTTTGGTTGCCTGGGTGGACAGCCTATTCCACAAACTAGACAGAGGAAGTGTGTCCCTGTTGGTCCCGTTGGATCTCCCAGCAGTTTTCAATACCACCAACCATGGTATCCTTCTGAACCGCCTGCCTCTCTTGGATGGGATTTGGAGGCACTCTCTTATAGTGGTTCTTCTTCCTGGAGGAGCAAATTCAGAAGGTGGTGCTGGGGGACTCCTATTCAGCCTCTTCCTTGGCTACCGGTGTCCCTCATGATTCTGTTGTTTTTTTTTTCTCCAGGCTATTTAACATGTCCATAAAACCACTGTGAAAGTTTGTCTAGATTTTTAGAGTTTGGTGCCAATTCTCTCTTTTCCATCTAACTCCAAGGACTCCAAGGACACCCCTCTTGTTTCAAGCCAGTGTTTGGTGTTGGTAATGGGACTACATGAGGCCAAACAGATTGAAGCTTAATCCAGACAAAATGGAGATGCTCCTGGTCAATCAAAAGGCAGATCAGGGAACAGGAATTCAAACCATGTTTGAGGGAGATTACATTCCCCAGAAAACCCAGTCTTGCAGCTTGGGAGCACTCCTGGACTCACTCTTGGAACTGGATATCCATGTCTCAGCTGTGGCCAGGAATGACTGTGCACAAAGTTAGTAAATTTTGATTTAGTTATAGTGACACACCCCTTCATGTGGATTACTTCAACACACTCTATGGGGGGGGCCCCTTTGAAGACTGGTCGGACACTTCAAATTGGTGCAAAATGCTGCAACCAGACTGTTGCCAGGGGCTTGTTACAAGCAGTATATAACTCCTTTGTTACAGCAGCTTCACTGGCTGCCAGTCTATTTCTGAGCCCAATTTAAAATGCCCTATACAATTTAAGGCCCTATACAGCTTGAGTCAAACAAAACCTTTATTTGCAGACAATTCCTATTTATTTTTAACATAACTTAGATGCACTATGTTTGCTGCTTTATATTCTTTTTAATAACTTTTAAAAGTTTTTATTTTAAATTTTTAAACAAGTATATTAACACTACAATGTTTACTAGTTTTCCACAGGTTTAATTATTTTGTGATTAATTCCTATTTGTTTTAACTGAGAATGAGCCATCTTGAAATGAAACAAACAAACAATTGAGGCAATAGTCTGTGCAGCTATGGGCTACAATCCACAAAAGCTTATGTTAAGCAAAACTTGCTAGTTCTTAAGATGCCATTAGACACTTTGCTGTTGCTGCTGTTGCCTCGGTAAATGGACTGAAATCAGTGCACATGGTGCTTTACAAAGTAATGTGTATAAATTAGGTTCCTGCCTGCAGAACAATTAGCATGGATCAAGGGTGTATACAGCAAGAGGAAAAAGTTTCAACAAGAGAATTAATATTAATTAATATTGGGAAATTCTCATCTGTATTTCAACTACGTTACATGATAAGGAGTGAAACTGAAGACACTGGCCAATGTCTTGATTGAGTAAACTTATGTGGTACAAACCAAAAGACGTCATCATCTGGCACCAGTAATATTTAATGTAAAGTAATTAAAGGCTGTCTGTTCCCTCTGCCTTGTAGGTTCCGAGGCTCTCTAGGGCTCCCTTCCGCTATGGAAAAGTCTTTGGCAGCCCCTTACTATCAGGGAGGAGGAACCTTCAATAATCAAAAATCATTGCTGGATTACCAGCACCGGGATCAGGACTGACCATGATTTTTGACTCTGAAAGGCTTCCTGCTCCAATTCCAAAGCTCTCCAGGGCAAAAGAGAGCCTGAGGGAGCCCTGGAATCTGAATGGAGTGATATAGGCAGCTTTTAATTAATTTAAATTAGATATTGCCAGCACTGGATGATGACATCATCTGGTCTGTGTTGCATAACTTTACATAAGAGGATTTTGCCCAATGGGAAATATTTATGCAGTCAATTCTTCAGCAGAGCCTTGAACAGAGATCAATGCTTCTTAATACCCTACACAAAATAAGAGGCTTTCACAAAATTCTTGCACACAGCCAAAAAAAACCCAGCTTCTTTTTCACAAGAACACTGGCTTCAACACAACAAATTCCTTCTTGAGAGTGGAATTCATTACAACAAAACTCTTCAAAGACAAAAGCCTAATGCAGTTGTGATTCAGCGCATAGATGTTTAGCATTAACTATACCTACTGACAGGATGTTTTTTCTAACCATCGCTTTGAAAGTTTATTAGTAGCGTTTACCATATGATTGTCATTTTCAGTATTCCATATTACTTTGTTCCTCCCCCACAACCACATAAACTGTACATTAAACCAGTGGTCTTAACACTGTATTTCATGCATCTGAGGAAGTGGATTGTACTCCATGAAAGCTCATGCTGACATATTTATTTATTTATTAAATTTATATCCCGCCCATCTAGACCGAAGTCTACTCTGGGCGGCTAACAATAATAGATAGAATAAAAACAATATAATAAAATAAAAAAACAACAGTAGTAATATAGTTCAAGATGAGGAAAATATTCAAGTGATGACAGGAGGGAAAGCCATATATCTGTTAGTTTTAAATATATAAAATGTACATTTTAAAGATATAAAATATATGTTAGTCTCAAAAATGCAGCAGTTACTGCTTTCTTTGTTACTGTATGATAACTGATAGTGAAGGTGTCAAGGAATAAGGAAGCTGCTCAGTCACCCTGCCATCCTGCAGGACTTGTCTCTCCCAGTTGTGGAGGCTGCTGGGAGTCATACTCTCACTGCACATTAGATTCTATAGAGGGTGCCTGCTAAAGAACAATTCCCAGGAAGCACTATGGCAGTTTTCTTTTTTTCAATTATGGCCAGAGAAGACAGCTGATATGGTGGTAGCCTAGGTAGGATTGGGTTATTTATTGGGAGCCGGGGACAAGTCTAGAGGTCTGTTGATTTGTGTTTGTGGGCTGCAACTCTGAACATTCTGCTTGGGGAATTCTTGGAAAACTCTGCCAGTTGGAGTCAGAGAACACCTCTAGAAGTATCTGGCCCTACATCTGAAAAGAGGCTGAGCAGGGACTTGGTGAAGCAGTAAGAAGCCTGCAGTGGCATAACTACGTAGCTCCATCCGGTGGAAGGCTGATAGGGATACATGCACATGGGGAAGGAGTGAGGAAATGCACAACACAAGAAGGTGCAGCACTCAAGTTACATTACTATTTAGGGTAAATTTTGGCTGGCCTGAGTAACTGTACGCAATACTCCAGGTGCGGCCTTACCAGCATTTTGTACAACAACTGCATTAGAATGTTGGCTGTTTTATTTTCAATCCGCTTTTTAATGAGACCTAGCATGGAATTGGCCTTCTTCACTGCCACCAGCACACCAAGATCTCTTTCCAGATCCGCCACGGACAGCTGAGAACCCTCAGAGCCTGCAAACTTGGCCACCTCACTGCTTATCCCTGTCTCCAGGTCATTGATGAACAAGGTTGAAAAGCACCAGTCCCAGGACAGATCCCTGAGGCACAGCGCTCTTCACCTCTCTCCTAACCTGCAGGTTAGGATAAGGGACTACAGTAATCCAGAAGACACAGATGACTTAAATATCCACGTTTGCACTGGATAATTGAAATAGAATTGGAACACCCTGAGCAGTCAACTCCAAGCCCTTTAAAAGGCCGTCTGTTCTTTTAACCCCCAGCTGCAAAAACGGCCCGTCCCTGATCTGTCTATCCTTTGCCACCCTTGCGCTTTTCAATGTAACAAAAAACAAAACAAAAACCCAACTCTTCCCGCCTCCCAAGAGCACCACAGAAGAGGCAGAAATGAGCTTTTCTTCACAGGGTTGCCCCAGCCCAGCAAGAACCATTTCTTCTCCTTGTAAGAGATGCAAGTTAAGTTCGTAAGCCCGGAAGCCGCAGAGGACCCCCATCCCAAAGGCTGGGGAGACCCCAAGGCCCTGGGCCTCCTTCTTCACAGGGTCCGGTCACCCTCCCCTCCCTCAGGAGGCTGTGAAGAGAGGGAAGGGTGTGGAGGAAGAGGAGGAGGAGAGCCTAGGGCCTGGGAGCGCCCGGTTGGAGCCCCCAGGCAGCCCTCCAACCCACTGGGTGACCTTGGGCGAGGGTGCCCAAGGTGATGCCAAAAGATAAGATTCTTTCCCCAGACATTTAGGCGCTTCCTGAGCATAAGCAAAGGGCATATGAGCACACGATCTGCATATCTATAGGGAACCAATAGGTTAGCGTAGTTGGCATCATTACCCAGTGAGGGACTGGATCCAAACTTGGGGTACAAATGACCAATAGAATTGTAGTACTTTTGTGACTCTTTGTCTGTATCATATAAAACATACGTACACTGTATTCTCGGGGTCTTCTCTGCTTTTAAGAGAAGTCCCAGCTGACCTTTTCTTTGCTGCTATTCAAATAAAATTGGTTCAGCTGTTTGTGTCTATGCCTGATTCCTTGCCAGAGAACTTAGAACCGAGGTTTGGCCGGTAACACCGGGGGTGGGGGGGACAAAAATAAAACCCCTCTCACATACACACACAGAGAGAGAGAGAGAGACCCTCTCTAAGGGGCAGCAACTGCGTAAGGGGGTCTTAGGAGCTCCTTCAGCATTTGTAGGGTTAAAAAGAGGGTCGGGGATTTGAACTCCGGAAACCATCCAGGAGACTGAGTTGCCAGACAGGGAGGCCGAGAATAATTCATTCTCTCTCTCTCACACACACACACACAAAACTCCTCTCTCTCTCTCTCGCCTGGCCTACCTCACAGGGCTGTGGTGGGGATAAGACCCGGAGGAGGAGGAAAAGAGCCGCAAGGAAAGCCAAGGAGAAAGAAGAACGAGGCCCGACCACCTCCGCCGAAGGAAGGAAGGAAGGAGAAAGAGAGAGGAGCGGGGTCCCGAGGGGGGAAAAAACAACCACCACCGGGCGGCGAAGGCGAAGCTTTCCCCGGGGACCAAAGTCGCCGCCTTCGCGCCTTCCTTCCTTCCACCGACCCCGGACACCCACCCACCGCATCCCTCCGGGGGCTGAACTCCCTCACGTCCTCCCGGCCGGAGGAGCCTCGCTCTCGCAAGGAAGCCGGCGCCGGTCCGAGGAGGCCGAGACGGGGAGAGAGAGAGAAAGGGAGGGAGGCCCGGCCGCCGCCGCCGCCTCCTGAGGGAAATCTTCCTCCTGAGGTAAAAAACGGCCTTTCCCGCCAACTCAGAGCGGCCCGACCGACCCCGGCCTGGCCTACCTGAGAGCCGCCACCCGTGCCGTAGCCGCGGCTGCTTCTCCACCTCCTGGTCCCGCAGGCCGAGGCCCGTCCCGAGCGAGCCACAGACGGGGACGGCGACGGGGCCCGAACCTGCGCCTCCTCCTGTGCCGCCGCCGGCGCCACCCGCTCCCGACAGGCCGCGCGCCTCCTCGTCTCGGCTCCTGAGGCAGCAACTACATGTCCCGGCGGGCCCCGCGCGCGGGCGGGGTTTCCTCAGCCCGCCCCTTCCCGGCGGCCCTCGGGAGGGGGAGGGGGAGGGGGAGGAGCGCGCACGCACGCAAGCCCCGCCCTGCCCCGCCCCCGCGGGTGCCTTGTGTTCCTGTTGCCCTGGCGACGCCCCGGCCCCGCGTGCCCCGGCCGAAGGCAGAGGGAGCCGAGGGGGCGGCCAGGATGGTGAGTGTGCAAATCTCTGGGCACGAGGGCGTGACTTTTTGGAGGGAGGGGGGAGGACACCCGAGGCACTGGTGCAAGGCACGTGATTATTAGAGCGTGGAAATGGGGTGGGGGGAAAAAAACCAAAAAAAACACCCCACCTCCCTGCAGGCTCAGAGCTCTGGCCAAGGGGGACCCCTGTGGATTACAGCACCCATGCTCCGCTGGGGACCCTGGGAGTTGTAGTCCAAAAAGGAACTTTCCCAAGCCCTGCTGCCTGAGCACTGCGGGACAACACAGGAAAGCCTCCGCGAAGCCATCGCCGTCATCATCATCATCATCATCATCATCACCAGGTGCCCTCAAGTCAGTTCAGACTCATGGCGACCCATTTTCAGGGGTTTTCCAGGTGCAGAGAGGGCTCAGACGGGGTCTCCCCTTCCCTTCCTCTGGGGACCACCCCTGCAGCTGGCCCAAGGCTACCCAGGCTGGCTTTCCTTCCTGCAGGCACAGCGGGGGATTCGAACTCCCAACCTCTGGCTCCACAGCCAGAGACCTAAACCACTGAACGATCCAGCCGGCTAGACAAACCCTCTCATGTCAAGTCCATTCTGACTTATGGCCACCCTTGGCAGGGTTTTCTAGGTAGCGAATACTCAGAAGGGGTTGACCATTCCCTTCTCCTGGGACTGTGCAGGTGGACCAAGGCTACACAGGCTGCCTCTACTCACAGGAGGCATAGGAGGGAATCGAACTCCCCATCTCTGGCTCCACAGTCGGAAACCTAAACCACGGAGCAAAAAAACAAAACCATCATTGTGCCTATTTTCCTAGGGTTCCTGAGGTGGTGTTGGTTTTTTTTAACCTTCATTGGGACTTTCATGCAGCCCATACATTAAAGAGATGAGTTCAAGAAAGCACGCCACAGGCCCAGAACCTCCCCTTTGCACAGGTGCCACCACAGTCTGGTGCTTTTCCCCACCCTTGGGCTGTTGTTTGTAGATCTTTTAGCAACTGAAGAAGAACCACCCTCACTACGCATTTAATATCCATCAGCCCCATGCCAGAGTAAGAACGGAAAATATATATTTCCTGGACAGGAATCACAACAAGCATGAAAGAGCATCAACGCCACCCCTGCGGAGCGTTAAAGTTTAACCATATTCACAGACTAAAGAGGAGCCAGTGTTCCACATGTTCTGAGTTCGGCAGAGGCACCACAAGCCAGAAGCGTGTGGCTTCACCAACCGGCCCTTTCTGCTCGAGCACTCCGGGGGTCATCATCCTGTTTGCAGTCAGGCTGCAACAGCTCCGGACCATATGCATGGAGGCCGAGGCAGAGCACCAGACACAAGAGCCCAGAGAGGGAGCCTTGAAGGGGGAAATAGCTCTGCCTCGCTCACGTCCGGCGCTTGCAAAAGGTCAGCAGCCCCAGCTGGTGGATGTTCTGGGAGTTCTCATCCCAAAAGTAACTTCCTGGAATGCTGGCCGCCTGCCTCTCTTCTGTGCAACTTCCAGCCAGTTTTCTTTTCCTGAGAAGCAACCCCGGAGACGGACATCTTAGCCAAACCCCGTTGATTACCCTTGAGCTCACACGGGCTGCTGTGCACAACCAGAGCCAGTCTTGGTGCAAACTTTCTTCTCCTCGATGGCCATCGTTCGATGGCATTCTCCCCTAGCAGGCAACCCACGTTGTTGGTGGAGGCTCTGCTCTCGGTCTCCCTCGCAGCCATGACCCCCCCACCGTGTGCAGGATGGGAAAAGAGGCCGGTCTCTCCACTGCCACGGAAAGCCAGCCTCGGCCCACGTCTGTTCTCCTCCTGCTGGCGAACGAGCGAGCCCCTGTTTGTTTAGACCCGCTTTTGGCATTTCAGCTCACTTCTTTGTTGGACATTTTAGAAGAGGGAGCCGTTTAAGTTTGCGCGAGCATCTCGAACAAAACCCAGAGGGAATGATGATAATAAAGAAGACAAAAACCCTGTGGCACCTTAAAGTCTGTTATATTTTAATGTGAGTTTTCATGGAACATGGTCCACTGCATCAGACATATGAGGCAAAATACAGAGTGACACGGTAAAACATTCACGCCCAGCTTAAAGAGACAGTGGTGCATGGTTGTGTTTCACACATGCAATCATTTAGGTTCAGTTCTTTTGAAGTTTGGATTTGTAAACATTCCCACAAGAGGCAGGAAGTACTTCTTGAAGTAGGTTTTCATCTGGTGGGTGTATGTTCTTTCTAAGGAAAACGTTGTGTGAGAAGCCGTGTGGTGTGGTGGGCTAGGACTTGAGAGACCTGCATTCAAATCCCTGCTCCAATCGCTGGGGGAGGGGGGGCAATGTGTAGCCTGCATAATTAACTTGTAAACTGCCCAGAGAGTGCTTGAAGTGCTATGGGGAGGTCTATAAGCAACATGCCTTTTGCTTTTGCTCAGCCACGGAAACTCCCTGGGAATGGCAGTGGTAAACCTACTGCTTAAAAAATTCCACACATCTGGAAACCCCTCTTAGGATCACCCTAAGTCAGGGGTGACTTGGTGGCACCTAATGATCATGTTTAATACAAATGCCGGAGTAGGCGATACCATTATAGACTACTAAAGAAATCATACAATCTGCCAGCTTTCATAGATCAGATGTCCACTTGGTCGTAATGATGACCACATTGCTCTCTTTTGCTTCAGTGATATTTTTAATGCACACTGTTACGTTTTTGGGGTGACTTTGTGCATAACCTGCATTCTGAGGACACGTTGCCTTGATACCCTCTATACACCCTGTGTTTAGAAGCAAAGTGGAATGTGCATTATTCAGTAATAAAATGAAAAAATAAATCTTTATTTTCTTTCTTTCTTTCTTTCTTTTTGCAGGCTAGTTCTGCTGTGTCCTATCCCAGGTGGGCAGTGGTGTTAACCCCGTTGCATGACAGACCCAGAGGAGTCCTTCAAGCGTTCATGTTAGTCCTCATCGGATGCATTTTGGGTCAGGAGATAGAGTAGGATTTCCCCAAGCGAGGAATGGCCTTGAGAGCAAATTGCCCGGTTTTACTGCATCCGAGAGTCTGAAGCCAGCGTTAAATTCAAGTATAGAGGAGTGCACCTGATGATGGGTCAGCCATGCCTGTTCCATGAATGGTTGCAGAGACCCACCCCGGGAGAGGCTGGACTTGCAGAGAACTGGAGGATTAAAGCAGCCACAATTGGATGGTCACACCACTTATTTAATTCATTTATTTAAGGTATATTTACCCCACCTTCCTCTTTAAAAAAAGGACCCAAGGCTTATATCATGAAAAGACAATATTTAAAAACCAAAAACAGCAAGTATACAAATGTTAAAACGCATCAGATAAATGCCACACGAAAAATAGTAAACAAAATCAACACCAAAACCAGATTCAAAGTAACAAGGCATAACACTCCTTTTGTAATCATTATCTTAGAACGGCAGAGCTGGAAGGGACCCTGTGGATCATCCAGTCCAGCCCCTGTCAAGGAGGCCCCGTGGGGGAATCGAACTCCCTACCTCTGTCTCTGCAACCAGAGACCTTACTCACAGAGCTAATCGCTAAGAAAAAGCCTGTCTGAAGATAAAAGTCTTCACCTGCTTGCAGAAGGACAGCCAAGATGGGGCCAGTCTGGCCTCCAGTGGGAGGGAGTTCCAGAGGCTGGGAGCAACCACAGAGAAGGCCGCTCTCCCGTGTCCCCACCAAGCACGCCTGTGAAGGTGGTGGGACCGAGAGAAAAATGCCTCTCTTGATGATCTTTGTTTTGTTTTGGCTAAATTAGATAAAGTCTAAGTACATTCATCCAGCCAACAGGCCCACAGAGGGAGATGTGATCTTTTAGACAGATTGGACCCAAGCCGTTTAGGGCTTCATAGGTTAAAACCAGCACCTTGAACTGAGCCCAGAAACGGATCAGCAGCCACTGGAGCAGCTGTTACGGGACGGGTTATGTGATCCCAGTAACCAGCCCCGGTCAGCAGTCTGGCTGCTGCGTTTTGGACCCGCTGACGTTTCCGAACTAATAAGCAATTGCTTCCGAGTTGAGCTACAGCCTCCTCACAAGCCCAGAAACGGACTGGCCAAGGCAGCGCTGCCTCTTAGCCTGGCTCCCACCTTCCAGCGCCCTCTTTGCCTTGCAGGCCACGCACAGAGGAAAGAGGCACTGCAACCCTCCCCTAGATAAGAGACAGAGCAGGTCACCCAGCCGGAGTGGGCAACCAGTGTGGCAGGAGAAAGGGCAGAACAGCCACGCTGGGATTTTCTCAGAAAGCTCCCCCGCACCTCTGCTCAGAATACTTCCACTGCATCCGGCTAAGATGCAGATGGCTGCAAAGACGAACCAAGGGAGCTGGAGACTCAAAAGACGAAGCATCGTCTCAAACGGGGTGCGGGTGGAGGCTTCGGCTTGTCTCCGATCCCTCACACTTGGCCGTGCTTCCTTGGCACTTCTAGCCGTTGATGCCTGAAGCATCTGGAGAGCCGAAGCCCCCAGCCTGACGAGAAATCACTCTCTCCTACCCCCCCCCCCAACTACCAACTGGGCCAGGAACATTTCAGTTGTGCCTTTTTTTTTTTACAGAGGGAGGAAGGAAGGCCGAGAGTGGATGGTTTGTTTACCCAAGGTGGCCGTCAGGATCTGTACTTCACCCTTCAACCCTGAAGCCTAGGATTCCGCCTGTTACCCCACTTCCCGGGGCCAGGGCAATCCCCCGTTCGAGGAGTGTTTGGCCACCTTTCCCTGGTCTCCATCCCTGAAACATGAGCCAGGTTTTGCCCTCCTGCCCCTGGCGCGGCTTGGAAGGCTGATCAGAGCGCGGCTGCCACTCCTTCCAGGGAGACTCCAAGGGCTCTCCATCCACACCTGCCCCGTCTTCCCTTGCCGCCTTTTGGTTCACCTCAAGGCCAAGACTGGGGTTTTCCTCAAAACAAATCGGTCCCAGAAGAGCCCACTTCCAGGCTGCCTTCTTCCTTTGCCCGGGAAAGTCTGGGTCTGACTCCTCTCCTCCCTGGTTCCCCAAGCACCCACCGCAACACGGCCAGGCCAGGCCATGGGGGTGGTGGGAGGGCAGAGGGAAGCAAGGGTGTTCTTGGCCGGCCGTCTGCCAGCGGGTGCCCTCTGGGTGCGTGGGAGTGCCTGAGCAGCATGGGCTGATGGGGCGTGTGGCTGACCCATCTGGAGGGGCACCGGGATGCTGCAAGCGGCCGTGGAGAGCCCACCCTCCCCTGTGGCGTCTGGTGTTACCTTGTCTGCCTGTGTGATTGTGTTTGCCTAGCACAGCTGGACGGATGTGCACCCGATGGAATTACAGCAGGACCTCCCTCCAGGCTCCCCCCTTGGACTACTCCTTCCGTGGCATCAGCTTCATGCAAGGTAAGACCAGAGCCCGCCGTTGGCTGCCCACTGTCTCCACGTCTTCTGTGGTCTGTTCGAGGCCAGAACAACCGTAGAGAACATGGTGGAGCTGAAACACTTGGCCGGGTCTTCCTGCCGCCCCCCTCCCCCGCCCCAATTCATGCACGGCGCTAAGGGCTCGTCAGGAGCCTCTGCAGCCCTGAACCCTCGCCCTAAACCCAAACCTAGCTCCTCCATCTGTTGCTTTGGCCACCAGACCTGCTGACCGAGGAGCCACGTCCCGGCCTGAAGCCCATCAAGCTGTCGGAAAGGGGCCGGTTTCTGACCCAGGCCGTCCGGCTCAACAACAACACTCTCAATGAGCTGACCGACTTCTCTGACATCATGGCAAAGCTGCTGGAGTATCCTGAGGACATCTATTGGGTCGACCTCTCCTTCAACGACCTGCCCATCATCGACCCGGTACGGGCAGCTGCTTCTGAACGACCCGCAGTTGCTTCCTGAGCCACACGGGCCCCGTTGTCATAATTATTAGAGAAGTGCAACGTGGAAAACACTTCTCTCTCCCAGTCTCTCTGCTTCGTCTCTCGGACTGCAAACCGGCGTTTCCCTCCCTCTTTATTAGCTGCTCCCAGAACCTTTTCGTCTGGAAGGAATGGTTCAGGGGCTCCAAGGCCAGTCTCCTTGAACGGGTGCCTTCCAGAATGGCCCCCCCCGACAGCAATTCCGCCACAGGTGGAGAAAGCCTTTTTCAATTGAAAGAAATAACGGTCAGCCCCAGAACCCAGGTCAGCCTGCATACACGGAAAGCTAGGGCTTCCTTTAAAACAAACAAGCACATGAGCATAAGGTTGAAGCCAAGGGCAGGTAGCACAGGATCTGGCTCACTTTAAAACAGGAGGGGGGGTGTCCTTTGTCCCTCCAGGTGTTTTGGACTACAGCTGCCATAATCCTTTACTACTGGCCTTGCCGGCTGAGGCTTCTGGGAGCCAAAGTCCAAAATACCTGGACAACCAGATGTTTTATTCTTTTTAAGGAGAAAGGCGGGGTAAACAATTTTAAATAAATAACCAAAGGTTCTCTCTCCCACAATTTTTTTTTAAAGAAAAAGGCAGGGGGTAAGGCATGTTTGGGGGGGATAAGATTTCTCAGCCTGCTGTTCTCTCCTCAGGTGCTGACCTCCTACTACAACCTCCACAACCTTAACCTCCACGGGAACAGCATCCAGCAGCTGTCCGAAGTGGACAAACTGGCCATGCTGCCCAACCTGCGCAGCCTGACCCTGCACGGAAACCCCGTGGAAGAGGAGAAAGGCTACAGGTAACGGCAGCTGCAGAGAGCGATCTGGGGTGGGGCAGCGGAGACGGCCAGATTCTGCCTTCAGAGGTTTCCTGCCTCAGGCCCTTCCTCTGATTCAACCGGTCTTGGTGGCTTCGTTTTTGTAAGATGGGAGATGGCCATGTGTGCATTGGGTTTACACACACAAAAGAGCCACTGTTCTAAAGGGGGAAAGGAAGACCATTCCCCACTCCTGTCGGGTCGGCAGCGAGGGGCGAGCCGAAGGATTCTGTTGCCCTTTTTTGCCTAGGAGAGGATTTCCCCACCAGGCCACTGCTTTCCTTTAGCCATTTAGTTGATTAATCCATCAGTGAGGATTAAATCAGCACAGGAGAACCACTGTCGTTCTCAAGGAGAACCCCTGCTTCTTTCGGAATCCGCTGGGAGGTGAAGGGATGAGGTTTTGTCACCCCTGTGTTGTCCCCGAGCCAGAGGTCCACAGGAGAGGGGGGGCATTCTGCAGCCCCAAGGAGGGCCAGGATCCCAGCCTGAAGACCAGGGTGTCAAGACGCCTCCCCTCTCACAAACAGGGTGGGAAGCTAGCCCACGTGAGAGACCTCTGTAGTCTAAGGAGCCTTGGGTTCTGGATTGTCTACAGGGACCACATGGCCTTTTTTTCTTCCTTTGTGTGTGAATGCCTGTCTTCTCCCTGATTAGAGGGAACACGGAGATCCTTCCCCCCCCCCCCCCCCCCCACAGAGTCTCTGCGGCCTGGCTTCCCTCTCAGGAAAGACAACAACTTCAGAAGCCTTCCGTCTTTGATCGGTCCAAGATTCCATTAATCAACAACTACCCAAAAAAAAGCAAAAGCAACTAAAGGATCTTGTGACATTTAAAGACCAACAAGTTTCCTTTGGCCTGAGTGTTTGTGGACTTCTGCCAGACCACTGGGAGACTAGGAACTTTTTTTATTTCTATTACATTTATCGGTCTCATGCACGCAGGCCGTGTGTGGGGTGGGTGCGGTGTGACATTCCATATACCTGACGCAGTGAATTGAAGCCCCCCAAATGGTGATGCCCAGTAAATCTTGGTGGTTTTTAAAGCGATGACAGATTCTTGGCTGGTTTGGCTGCTGCAGCCTCTCGAAGTTAAATTTCCCTCACCCACCCGCCCCTGGAAATTTCAGCAGGGCCCCAGCACTGATAAAAGGAGTCACTTTGCAGCCTAGCACAACTGCCCTGCTTTGGCAGGACAAGCATGCGCGGCGTCCCTGCAAACAGAACCTTACAGCTGGCCTGCCTGATGGGAGTGAAAAGGCCGCAGGTTGCTCCAGAGCCCGCTTGCTGCTGTACATGGTGGCATGACATGGTTCTCTAAGGGAAACCTCGCCTGGTGCCGTCAGTGGCTCTTCTTGGGCTAGAGAGCCTTTGAAACTCCTGCGATTCGACGAGTCAGTTCCAGTCCAAAAACGAGACCCACTTGCAGGGGTCACAGAGGACAATAGGATAGAAAGAGTGTGCGGATGAATGGATGGATGGAGCAGGAAAGAGATGTGAGGCTTCAGTTTCTTCCTTAGGGCACTGGCATCAGTCGCACCGTCCAGTCTAGCATTTCAAAAAGGCTCCTGGACCGATACGGGGTCCTACCTCTGGCTGACGGGTGGGCACACCGTCCAAACCTGTTGCATTTTAGGGAGACACTGTGTTTTTGATCTGATGGCCTCCCCTCCTGCAGAACAGCAGCTAGCCAGGGGTATTTTGCCTTCGCGTCTCCCGATTCTGCTGAGATGCCAGAACAGATGCAGATAAATGGGCATGTCTTTAACAAACTGCTTGTTGACCTCTGCCTGGTACTGTCTTCTTTATTAAGTGGAACATAAATAGACGTTAGAAAGAACAGGAGCAGTTCTTTCCTCGAAAGACTGGGCTGCAGATAGAGCTTGCCTGCCAGAACCTGTGGTGGTTGGGCTACCCGGTTCTATTCTCCTCCAGAGTTAGGGCCAGCCGTCGCCGTACTGCTGGGCTTGCTCTTCTCAAGGCAGCAGAAGCACAAGCGGGCCCCCTCGCTAGGCCACGGCAGCTGCCTCTCCTGCCTCCAATGCTGCAAGTGGGGGCACCCTGTGAGCCGCTGGGTTATGCCGTAGAAACATGAGGTCAGGCCGCAGGGATCGCTCTCGCCTCGAGCCCAGGGGAAGACTTAAGGCTCCAGAGATGGAGCTGCACCCCTCTGCCCACAGGTTTGGGAGAAAAGCTGCAGGTTTAACCCCTTGGTCCTCCGCGCCGGCTGGACCTCGGCTGGGATCGGAAATGACGGTGGCTCTGTGTCTTCTCCCAGGAGCTACGTCCTGTCAACCTTGCCCCAGCTGAAGACTTTGGATTTCAGCGGCATCACCAAGCTCGATCGCTCCACGGCTGCCATATGGAGGCGGATGAATATCAAGCCCAAAGTGGTCCGGAAGAGACGGGAAAACTACTGATCACCCCACGTGACCCTGCTCTGTGCCACGGGCAGGGCTGGCAGGGTTTTAATGGGTGCAGCCTTCTTTACGAATAAAGCATCTGAGCAGCTTGCCCTGGGAGGCTGATGGGGGACAAGAGGGGTTGGGGGGGGGAGGAAGGCTACAGGGGGGAAGAGAAGGCTAGGACAACCCTGGGCTGGGCTCCTCCAAAGCCCCCATGGGTGCCAAACAAGTGGGCCTGCTTGCCCGCTGCAGATCCAGAGCTCATCTTGCTTATAAAAATAGCTTGAAGACCTCCAGCCAAAGAGCCCCCCTCCCCTTCCCCCTATGCAGACAGGCCCACAGAGGAGCCGGTCGTTGTCCCCCACCGCTAAAAGCTTATCATCATCCAGACCCACGTGTGCCCGGCTCAATGTCTGGCTAAAAGCTGCCCACCTGAGCCCACGAGATCTTAATGCCATCCTTTGCTCTCCTCTGTGGGGAAGATATTCAGGAACCTGTGGGGGAGCGCATTACGTGTCAACATTTGAAGTAAAAGCAAGATGTGGGTGGAGCCCAGATGCCCTTCAGCAAAAGCATCCGGTCACACGTCATGATGCACACCGCCCACGTTCACAGGCGGTAGAATCGTCCACCTTAGAGGTAAGGAGATCACCCTTTCCACGAAGATCTCCCACGAGACGGGGCCCAGGCTCGTTCAGCCGTGCAAAACCTGCAGGAACCCCGCTATCCAGACACCTTTGGGCCAAGGGCAGGAACGGATTTTGAAAAACGCCAGGTGCAGAGGTAGACATCAGCAGGAGGCTCCCGGGAAGGAGCCTTCCCTCGGTGGGGAGGGCCCCGCCTCGCAGGCAGGCAGGCTGGCGACGGCCCCAGCCAGGTTTCAGTTCCAGCCCCTGGGAGGACCTGCTGGCATCTCCTCCCTGGAGAGCCCTAGGAAAAGGCCCTTCCCCAAAGGGGCCATGCAGAGCTGGAAGAGAGAATACCTGGTTCTGGGAGGAGGCCACGTCTTCCCTTCCTCGTACAGCCTCTGACCCACTCCATGGTGGCAGCAGCATTGGCTGGTGTCTCCTTTCAAACTAAAGACGTCGTCCAAGCAGGACCCATTGGGCAGCTCTCCCGCAGGGTGACCTTCGAACAGCACCCACCTCTGGTCTTAGGCTTGAGCTCCCACAGGGGCCGTCGTTGTCCATACGCCGCGTTCTTACGCCACACACACAGCCCAGGCCATGGGCCGCGTTCCCACTTGCCCCACCCCCGCTAAGGCAAGCATGGCACGGGGCTGGGGGGCTATCGCCACCTCCGGGATAGACTGTCCCCCAAACATGCCCCAGAGGTAGGGGGGAAAGGGGGCACTTTGGCCGCCGTCCTGGACTCACCCCTGGCTGGAGAGAGATGGGGAGGGCTCCGGAGTTTCACTGCAGAGTGAAGGGCTGGGCGTTCACAACCGCGGTGGGCCTTCTAGGGTCAGGGGAAAGCTGAGGCCGCTTGGAGGAAAGGTGTGCGTGCGGCAGGTGGGGTTACCTGTCCTGCCACCTGTGTGGCCTTGGGCCAGTTGCGCAGCAATGCCTGGGCACTTCGAAGGGCTGGGTGGGCTGCCAAGGCCAGCTAAAATAAGACCCAGGGGCGAGGGCTCGCCTCTAGCCCCCTCCCGCAGCAGAGAGCCCCCTGGGTCCCCCATTCAGAGCCAGTCCCTCACAGCCCGAACACCCCTCTTCGGCCCCCACTTGGCTCCAGTTCTGCCAAGTAAGGAGGAGCCTGTTGGCTGGATGAATGTACTTAAACTTTATCTAATTTAGCCAAAACAAAACAAAGATTAAAACAAAATGACAGTTGAGCTAATTAAAAGAGGTGGGGGGTTAACACACCAAAGGGGGCACGTGGGGAAGAGCCGGGGCCACCAAGTGCCTTTCAGTTGCTCTGTGGCTTGCCTGTTGAAAAAAAGGGGCCTGATTCCCCTCACCCCCTCCTACAAAATCATAAAGGTGGGGGGCAGCAGAGGAGAACAGTTCAGGTCAACAGAGTGGGAAGTGACAGGCAGTCCCGTCCCCCCCCCCAAATGGCCAGCTGTCTCCCGGCCACCCCTCCCTCACCACGCAAGAAGTGAGGATTTCAGAGCCGTACGAAACAAACCGGGTCTCCTGCTACAGCTGCACCCTCTTCCCACCGCGTGGCACACCGGCTTCCCCCCCACCATGATCAGCCCCGATGCAAAGGCGGCCCTCCTCCAGAGCCGAGCGAAGCCAGCGCCGTCCGTGCCCCAGCGCCCACCCCTCCAGCCCTGGGGTTGCGCCAGCTGGCACACGGGCACACACACACACACCCCACGACGGAGAGCAAAACAGAGAACACCTCGGCAGGAGCGGCCTCAGCAGCAGCTGGCCACCCACAAGTTACTGTCTTTGTGGCAAGAAGGAGGATCTTCAGTGACTCTTGTCTGCACAAGTTCCGCTGCAGTGATTAAGCCGTTTTGTGGAGAGGAAAGAAATAAAAGTGAAGGGAAGAACCCAAAAAAAAAAAAAAAAAAACCCAAAAAAACTGGTGAGCGGAGACTGGCATCAGGGGATCCCAAACTGTACAACCAGTTCTTCTTTCGCATCCACTCGGATCTGGGAGAGGGCACTGTAGGCGTACGCAGCTATCCGGGAGACCTGGGAGAGGGAACGGGGGGGGGGGGGGGAGACAGGAGGATGAGCCACCCGGAGGAACAACCTCCCCGCCGGGAGCCGACAAGGCGCCGCCTCCATCCAGCCCACCCTCCACGGCTGGGTGCCGTGGCCGTCCAGACACCCCAGGGGGATTAAGCCCCCCCCCTTGAGCAGGATGGGGACGGCAGCGGCCCCCTCCCGCCTGGGCTTCCCCCAGGACCTGATCCACAGAGGCGTCCTGCCTCTGATCCAGAAGGGAAGGCACACTCCCTGGGCTAGGAGCTGCTGACCGGCCTCCTGGAACGCATCCCCTTCCACTTCAATGCACTCCAGCCTTCACGCCCTCCCGCATGGCTGGTGTCACAGCCCGAGGATCCGCCCAGCCCAGCTCCCTGCACCCTTACGGCCAACCCTAACCCTAACCCTTCAGCAGCACAAGGCTGCCTCCTGAGAACACAGCTCAGGCCCCCGAATCGATGCCTCACAGAGGGGAACAAGACCAACGCAGTAACAGGGGATTCCCACCGTCAGAGCACCTCTCCTTGCCTCTGTCGGGTCTCAAGGAGCATGCAGCCTTTTCCTGATTCTTCACAGCTGGGAGTCTCGTGGCCTCCCGTTCCAAGGGGCCTGAACGAGCCGTCGGAAGGGCTGCCCCTTCTTTCTACTCAACAGAGCAGCGAGCGGAGGGGCACTTTGGAAGGAAGCCACGCTGGGCTAGACGGTTCAGGGCCATGCGGGGGTGGATGCCTGGGGAGGGGAGGGGCTCTGCCCAGGAGCGTACCCACCTGCTGCAAGTCGGCGAAGGGCACAGGGTCGCTGGCGAGGACTTGGTGCGGCTGGTGGGTCAGCGAGGGGAGCGGCGGGAGCTTCTTCCAGTGCATCAGGCCGTTGCTAAGCATGGCCAGCCGGGTGCTGGAGGGGGAGATTGGCAGAAGGGCCACAGAGAGTCAGCAAGGACAAGCGGGTGGGCCGCGCCAGAGGGGAGGGGAGGGGAGCTGCCGACGTTGTGGTTCAACAGCCCTTCGGAAGGTGGGACTCCAAATGGCTCAGCCCTGTTCTAGGAGGGCAGCTCAGGAAAGAGACAACGGCCTTATGGCCAGAGCTGTGAATGCACAGCGGGACCATCTACACTCTGGCTGAAGGGGGCTTCAACGTGAAAGGGCTGAGTGCACCACTTCTCCCCCCCCCCCCCAAATGTGGAAAAAAAATCCTTGCAAACTACGGGGATGATATTCCAGGGATCAAGCATGACTTTCGGACTTCCTTCTGCCCTGGGGCCAAGCCTCACCTGTACTGCCTGGCTCGGTCCATGTACTCATGCTGCTCCATCTGTTGTTGATCAGCAGCTGAAACATCAATGATGTTGCTGCAAGGAAGCAAAGGCTGGGGATTAGGACGGCTCTCGTCTCCTGCCCTGCCCTTCCCACCCCACGCCACGCCACGCCACCCTCTGCGTGGTTCTCCCACATTCAGTCCAGGCAGAGAGAAGAAGGTTGCTGACCAGCAACACAATCATAGATGGCCAGAACATGCACTCCCAACCCATGCAAACTTACTGTGAGAAAGATATGCCCTTTCATGGTTTTGGACTCCAGTTCCTAGAATTCTCCGAGAAATCCCCAAGCAGAATTCTGCGGGTTTCGTCCCACAAACACACCCCTACATTCTGCTCAACTGAAAGATGAGCCTACCTCCCGCGCCGTGGCCACCTCTGGGGCTGCATCCCCTCCTCTGGTTGTTAATGTACAAAAAAAAAAAAAAAAAAAAAGAGGAAACTGCTGCATTGTTTCCTAGGAGTTGCAGTTCTTCAGGAGGTGCCCTCTATAGAGCCAAAGGAGCAGCAAAACTACAACTCCCAGGAAGCACTACCGTACCTTTAAAAAAAATTAACAGGAAGCACAGGCGGGAGGCCACCATGCAGCTCAGAGGTCGGCCCTTCTCCAGGTGAGCGAAGTGTGGGTGTTTGTTGTAGGTGCGTGTCTGGGGGCTGAAATTCCGAGAATTCTGGCTGGAGAATTCTTAGCCAACTGGAGTCCAAAGGAAGGAAAGAACCGACCCCGGTGTCACCCGGAGGTCTTCAGAGGTGAACTGGCTCTAAATGCAGGGTTCCCTTTAGCTCTCGTGGGTCCACCTAAGACAGCTCACCAGGTTCTTCACGTGAGATTCCTCAGGCATAGCATATCCTAGTTCAGGAGGGGAGGGGGCTTAGGCCACATCTTCCCCCGCCCCCACTGTCCCCTCTCTCACCCTTTTCTTTGCATAAGAGAGATGAAAGACTTACATGGCGGTTTTGGCAAGGATGGAGGAGAGCAAGGCCTGCTCGTCCGTCCGGGCTGACGGCGGGCTGCTCCAACTCGGCTCTGTGCCATTTAAGGACTTGTTGGGGGGGGTGGAGGCAGGGGGCAGCAGGGGCTTCGACTCTTCCCCCTGGAGTCAAGGAAGCAAGAAGAAAAAGGAGGACCTGTCAAGCTGGAGGTTTGCAAAAGACATGCCCTGGCAGGGGGGTCACAAAGCAGCCCATCCCTACAAGAGCCTTCAAGAAGCTGGGGCCCTCCAGAGGCACCGGACGACCAGCCCCATGATCCTCCAGCTGTGGCCGGACGGGAGACTGCAGAACAAGCAGGATTCCAAAACATCGGGCAGGTACCAAGCCGAGGAATTCGGCTTCAGGCGTTTTGGAAGTCTGACGCTGCTTTGAAAGACCAGCCCCCCTGGCGGCCAGGTTTCTTCCCCCTACTGGCATCCCCACCCCACCCCTTTCCAAACTGATTCTCCCAAGACCTCTTGGCCATTGCCGCCACATTGCCTTCCTTCTGGACAGGCCTGGAGACGGGAGAGTCCCCCCCTGCATGAAACGCCACAACGCACGGGACCAGGCCCCCAACTCATCTCAAGGCCGTCTGCAGAGCTGCTCTGCCCCTTCCCAGAGCTTGGAAAGTGGCCATTCCTGACCGGGGGGGGGGGGGATCCTGGGAATTCCAGTTTGTTTTTTAAATTCCCAGGCTGTGCCCTCGCCTCCTTCCGTCACAAAAGTCCCCCACCCGCCACCTGCACCTTCATCTGCCGAGTATGAACAAAGCGTCAGGACCACCTTTTTCTCCAGCACAGGGGGGGGGGAGGACATTTACAGTGGCTCCCCTGGCCACATTTTCCTCCTCCTTAGATCTCAGAGATCTTAAGAGCTGGAAGGGACCCTGTGGATCATTGAGTCGTTTTATCTAGATATAGCAGACCCTCTTTGGCCATATTTTTGAGGAGCCCCTGAACAATTCCATGCCTTTTCAAAACCAGAAGTAGATTCTGGCAGGTATAAAGAGCTGGGGGGGGGGGTTGTCAGGGTGCCAGGTGGGCAGCGGTGGGAGCCCAGTGGCCAGCGTGATGCTCACAGGAGAGACCTTCCCTATTCCTGCTCTCATGGCTCCTTGCGGAGTAAGCACCCACTCAAGGACTCAATCCTCCCCTCGCAGGCACTACCTCCAGCCCTTCTCCCCTCCCATGAAGTGTGTGTGGGGGGGGGAATCTCCAAAATGACCCCAATCTATAGAGAAGGGGGACCTGAACCCACATCTCTCTTTCAAGGAATGTTTCTAATGCAGCTTCCAGGTCACCCGCCAGCTGGCAGCAAGCTGCCTGTAGTCACGGCCACACCTGGCCAAAAGAGCTCCATCCGGACCTGGGGTGGTGAAGTCGTACCCCTGGCTAAGGGGGCAACTCCCCTTGGGAGAGAACCACGGCTAAGGCGGAGCCCCACAAATGCAAGCCCTGGCACAGCCCAGGGCCCAGAACAGCTCGGAGGGCAGGGCAGGGCAGGGCAGGGCAGGCTGGCTGGCTGGCTGGGGAGCTGCTCCAAGGAGGACCTTCCAGCACTCAGCTTCTGGAGCCTGGCTTCCGGAGGCAGGGAGCGCCTCTCGGCCAGGCCCAAGAGCAATGGCTATAAGGGCCAGCTCAAGGCTCCTTACTTCTCTGTGAGCCACCTCGTGAGCTTTACAGCCCCTCACACACCGACACCTGCTAGCTGGGCAAAAGATCGTTTCCTTCTTCAGTGCATACCTTCATGGGCCAAAGAAACGTGGAAGCGGCAGACTACACAACCAGAGTTTGCTGTATTGCTGAGGTACTGTCTGATCATGGCCCACCACCCAGGGTCCCATCTTTCTAGAAGAAAAACAGCCCAGAAAGGGTTTTGTTTTGCAAAAATACTTCCTCTGGAGTGCTATTCTTTCCTACTTGCTTAATTAACTTTAGGCAACTGAACCAGGGCCATCACTGTACTTCGGAAGATGGGCACATACTACCTTTTCTGTTAAAAAGTCAGCACCAGCTCAGAACCCCTGTGCCTCCTTAAGAAAGCCACACTGACACCCACCTCTGTCCAAGCTATCCCAACGAACTGTGATGGGTCACCAGGAGCCGGCTGGCCAAGGGGAAAAGTCATCGCCAGGCTTGGCGGTGCTGAGTTTCCCGTAAGGTGCAAACAGAGCGGCAGAGTGACCTCCCTCCCTCTGAGGAGGTCTGTGTCTCCCGTGTGAGGAACCGCAGAATGCAGAGAACTTTAAATAGGACGGTCCCTAATTCAATGCCAAGTGTGTGACAGAGGGCACACGAGAGGATGATGTAATCCCACCGCTAAGATATCAGATAATAAAGAGACAGAAGAAGTCTCCTGACTTGTTAGAAAGCGAGCCGCTTCTATGTGCAAGGCCGCCAGAATGCCAGGGTCGTCCAGCCCCCGCCCCCCACCCCAGCGGGTGCTCTCCACACGTCAACTACCACTCTCGTCACTGCCAACCAGCAGGGTCACGGTGGTTAGGGGTGGTGGGCGGCGGCGCCCAACCCGTTTAGGGCACCATCTTGACGGCCAGGCTGTTTTACAGGGTCTTGCCAACGCTTCCAGAATAGCAGCTGGAAAGGGAAGAGACTGACAGCCCAAGACAGCTGGGCCAGTTGGGTTGGCCAAGCAGGAGGCCCGACCCGGCTGCCGCTCGGGCACAGGAGACGGCCAGAGGACACTCGGCAGCACTCTTCCTCACGCCCGCCGGCCCCAAACAGCAGCCTGAACTCTCTCTCTCTCTCCCCCCCCCCCCCACTCCCCGCCCAAAGGCAGGGAGACCTTTCCCATGGACAAAGCAAACAATCCCTCAGACAGAGGATGAATCAACAGAAGCCATTCCGAAAGCCATGCCCTCTCTTCCCTAGGCAGCGTCAGTTCCTCACGGCTGGAAGCAACTCACCAGGAGACCTATAAGCTTCCATGGCTTTGGCTACATCAGATTAGAGTCCTAACAAGAGCAAACCTGTTGAAACCAATGGGGTTTATGTGAGCATTAACAAAGAAGTTCTTTTTTGTCTCGGAGGTTCATAAATGGGTCTGCTGTAACAGGGAATGAAACTAAATTTAGTTTCTGACTGTTTTTGGATTACAATCTTTGTACCGAGCCGGTCGTCGGAAGATGACACACAGAGGCCTCTGACCTCACCTTCTGTTTCCCACTCAGAATCAATGCTGGCCACACAGCCCGACTGAGCTCCCCCCTGAGGTACCTTTTAGCAGGGGCAGCGACCAAGAGCAGGATATAAACCCCAATAAACCAGTTGTACGTGGAGGTACCAACAAGAGGCACTCCCAGTCAGTGTGAACGAGCAGACAAGTCCAAACCTACTGTACTGTAACTACTGTACCGCCGTCGCTTGATGCCCTGGGGCTGGTCCCTAACAACTCTAGGATGGCTCCCAGGAATGCAAGAGACCGTGCCTGGCAAGGCCACTGGGACCAGCGGTAAGGAAAGCTGGGCCCTTTGGTTCAGGGCCAGAAATTCGTACTGCCTGAATTCAGGAAGTTGTGCTTTAGACAGAAGGGAACACCAAACACAGAGGAGGAGGAGGCCAGACGCCTCCTGCTGCCTCCCGAGGCATCATCACGTGTCCTGTCCTGACAGAAACAGGAAGCTGGAGAGAGAGAGAGAGAGAGAGAGAGAGTCCTGGCCTCTGCCTGAGTTTGTTTGCACACAAAGGAAAAGCCTGCAAGGAATCAGCTGAGCAGGCGCTCCTTCAGCCACACCCACCAGCCTGCAGAACCAAAGTCCCTTGGCTGTAGATCGGCATCAGGGCTACCCTACCTTGTTATTTCAGTTGCCTTATTTACACTCGTTCAAAACCTGAGCAACCATGAGCTGGCTGCCCAATTCTAAATTACACCCAAGTCCAAGCAACAGAGGGAAGTGACCTTTCTTCCGCCAACAGACATGTCATTTTTCTCAGCCTCGATTTCACCAGATAGAGGAAGAAGCAGCTGAGCAAATCAGAAGGCCTCTTGGAAATGAAAATCAACTGCTAAATGCAAGAGCTGATTTCCAAAACGAAACCATTTCCATCTAAGGGAGGTGTGCACGCATCAAAAGCACCACTCCTCTGGAAGGGAATTCCAGTAAAAGCATTACCAGCTGCAAAGAAGGAGAGGAAGGGGCTGCTCTGAAGCTTTAAGAGGCAATGGGCTAAACCCCCAGCAACAGGTACCGGGCAAGTGTGACACTCACCCCCCCCCCCATCTACAGGTCACAGAATCAGAGAAATCATAGAAAAGTGAAGTTGGAAGGGGCCTGTGAGGCCATCCAGTCCAACCCCCTGCTCAAGGCAGGAATACCATCAAAGCATATCTGCCGGGTGATTATCCAAGTTTTTCTTGAATGCCTCCAGGGTTGGAGCGCTCACCAACTCCCAGGTCACTGGTTCCATTGTCATACTTCTCTAACAGTGAGGAAGCTTTTCCTGATATTCAACCGAAATCTGGCTTCCTTTAACTTGAGCCCCTCGTTGCCTGTCCTGCCCTCTGGGTCAAGAGACTGAAGGAAGCCAAAGCCCTCCGCTTTGCAGACTCGCTCCTTTCCAAGCAAGGGGAGCAAGAAGGGAAAGAGCAGCTTTGCCTCTCCAGGGAGCGAAGGCACTAAGAGTGGACGACATTGCATCCCCCCCTCCACTGAAAGGCTGAGGAGGGGAAAGAGCGAGTGGGCGGGCAAACAAGCTGTCAAAGTCAAGGGCAAAAGCAGAAGATCAAAGAAGAATAACTGAGTTCGAAGGGGCCTCCAAGGCCATCCAGTCCAACCCTCTGCCCCCAAGGCCGGAATGCAAATCGAAATAAATCCGTCAGATAAGTCGCCCCATTTTCTCTGGAAGGCTGCCCGTGTCGGATCCTTCACCACCTCCCCCCTTGAGGTCAGGGGTCCCCTTGTTGTACTGCTCTAACAGTCAGGAAGGTTTTCCCTGAGATTCAGCTGAAATCTGGCTTCCTGTCGCATGGCTGGGGGGGTCCTGCACTCCGGGATGATCCGGTTAAGGGTTAGGGTGATGACAAGCACCTCCTCAAAAGAGGGGGCGGGGAGAGGGTGGGGGCCCCTCAACGGCACCCCCACCCCCACCCCGGGGCCTCTTGGTTCCCCCTCCCTCAGCAATCCCCCCCCCAAAAAAAAACCCCACCGCCTCCTCCGACCTCCTGGCACGGGGGGGGGGGGGTGGGTGTTTCTCTCGCAACCCGCGGCGCCCGCAGGCCTTCCAGCCTCCAAACCGGCAGAGGCTCGGGAAAAGAGAAGGAGGGCCCAAGGCCGACCCTCGCCTCCTTCCCTACACGTGTAGGTCGATCCGCACGAAGGCAACTCTTCGCGGGCAGCCGCGAAGGCGAAGGAACTGAGAAAGCGCCTCCCCAAGGACACCCTCCCCCCCTCCCTCCCTCCCTGGGCGGCAGCCCGGCAAGGGGTCCGAGCAGGGAGGGGCAGAGGGCCTCCTGGGGACTACAAGGCCCAGGCTCCCCCAGGGACTGGGGTGGGGTTTTCCTCCTGAGGGGCGGGAAGAGACCCCACCCCCCCACCCCCAAGCAAAAGGGCCGCAGCCGCTCCGGCCACCTCCCTCTCTCTGCCCGTGCATGGGGATTGTGGGCGTGGTAGTCCCTGGGGAGGAAGGCACGGAGGGCCATCCCGCCCCCGCCCCCGCCCCCGCCCCCCCCCCCGTTTCCTTCCTGGAGGCGCTGCCCGGGGGGGGGGAGGGAGGCGAGGTCCGGTCAGGCCGGACCGGACCGGACCGCTCCCTCCCCTCCTCGTCCTCCCGGGAGCCAGGCCCCCTCCGACCCCGACCCCCCCACGCCCCCCACCCCCACGCCCCCCCCCCCACGCCCCGGCGCCGACCTGGTCCGAGGCTTCGTTCTCGCTGCTGTAGCAGCAGCCCATGGCGAAGGCTCCGGCGGCCCGACTGGCGGACCGGCGGCCCCTCCCCTCGGCGGGCGGTGGGCTCGCTTCCTCCCTCGTCGCCTTCTTCCGGGCACGTGACCGCGCGCCCCTGGAACATCCGGGGATTCGGCGCGGGGACCGCCCACGTGACCCCGGCCCGCGCGCCCGCCGAGGAAAGAAGACAGCAGGAGGAGGAGGAGGAGCTTCCCCCGACAGAGAGCCCACCTTTGGTCACGCGCGGAAGCCAATCAGCTTCCCCGCCAGGAGAGGCGCGTGCGTAGTCGAGGTAGCTCACCCCTCCCCTCTCTCCTTCGCGGCTCCCGGTCATGTGATGCCCGGTGGGGGGGGGGAGCAACGGCTGCGCGTGCGCTGTACGCCCGACTTCGCTTTCCCGCCGCGGAGAGCCAAGGAAAAAAGTCTATCGATGCCGAGGGGGTCGAGACCGAGCGAGAATGTCCCCCCCCCCCGAGGAGAAGGGTTGCTCGGCTCTTGTGCCTTCCGTGCAGAGGAGTTTATTTATTTATTTATGTATTTATTTATTTACAATATTTTTTTACCCCGCCTTTCTCCTTGACAAGGAAGGACCCAAGGCGGCTTCCAACAATGAAAAGCAATATTAAAAGTTGAAAACGAGAAGGCTACAACATTGGCTCATGGATATAAGGAGGCATCTTACATCAATTAACAGGCAATATGAAGGGAAAGATCAATCGGTATACGAAATTTGAAAGAGAACACAACAATGGAAGGAAGCCTGGGCAGGTCCCTGCCCGCGAGGAGCTTGCAGTCTTTCCTGTCTGGTCCACCCCCACCCCCCTGGGTGGTGTTCCCAGTCCTTCAGAGCTTTCGGTTGCTGCTGCTGCTGCTGATTTGCACCCTTTTGAATGGGCCATCCCAGTATTTGAGTCCAGCCATACAGGCACACTTCTTCCTGCGTGTCCCAGGACGTCCCGAGGCGAACAGTCCACACGTGTGTTGACTTGCCCCCCAACCCGCCCCCGGGCTTTGGCTCCCCAAGCAGCCCTTGGTGCCCTCCTGCTCTTTCGCCCTACTTCCCTGGCCCTGCCTCCCTCTGCCCGGTTCATCCTCGTCCCTCCTTCTCCTGTGGCTTCATTGCACCCCCCCCCCCACCGCCGCACGGTCTTCCTGCTGTAGCATCCGAGCCTTTCCACTGCCATGTGATTCCCTTGAAGCCGATGATCGGATTAAACTGGAACCATTGATCCCCCATGTGGGACTTGCCATCAGCCTCCCAGCTCCTGGAAAACATCACCTTTCCCCTAATAATTTATGGTTCTGCGCCACCAGGCCATTTATGTCAAACACAACTAAGCCCAAATCATACTGTGTTGCTAATTTACACAGATATTGGTACAACACATAGAAGGCCTTGTGCTGCTTCAGAAGTTTGTTAACACTGTATGTGTTACTTTCTTTGTGGAAGAAACGGGCCAAATTATTGTCATGGCCGTGGAAGGAGAGATGCCCGTGGTGTTGAATCAGTCTCTCCCATCACTATAAGGGTGGATGTTGTTTGCTAGACCTCCCCACTCTGTGTTCTCTAGAAACAAACTTTCATGCAAGAAGACTTTCACAAAGCATTTATTCACAGTATTCAGATATGCAGAGGATATTCAGCTGAGAAGCGCGCAGCTTCTGGGCCAAGCATGGGCCGCGATGGCCCTCCAAATGAGTTCCGGGCTGTGTGGAACAATCCTGTATTCCTCCACCCATGACCTGGGTTGCCAAGTGTCAGGCTGCGAGCTGAAATCTTAGGGGGTTTACTGTGCAAAAAGGAAGTGTGGTTGCGGTGTGTGAGGTGGCTTCCAAATCTGACGCCAGTCTCCACCATTCCCTGACTGGCGGCCGGATGCCTTGGGCCCTTGTCTGGCAGCCACAGTCTCAGATTTTTCCCCCCTTTGGCTCTGGGTTGCCATATGATCTGATAGTCATGTTTTACACTTTGCACTCTAGGGCACTACCGCTTCCCCTTGCCTTTGGGCTAAGTAAAAACACGCTCTACAAAAGCAAGGGCGGATGATACCTTTGTTAGAACAACCAATAAAATAAAATAAAATGCTAGCTTCCGGCCTATACTCATCTTTATCAGGCTGTGTGCCAAAATAGGGCAGATAATGCAGGGGTGAAAAACATGAATATCCCAAAGGTCTTGGCAGATGTCCATGTCAGGTCTATTTCTTAAAAGTTCCAAAATACAAGCTGCCAACACAGGTTTGATACGTGTGGGTTTGTTTTTTCCCTGCATTAATGGCAGATATTCATGCTAGGTCTGCTTCTTAAAAGGGAGTTCCAAAATGCAGACTGCAAAACCAGGTCAGGAGTATAGGTTTCATATTCCACCTTTGGAACTCACCTTTAAGAACCAGACCCAGCACAGACATCTGCCATGACCTTTGGGGCTTATATGTGTGTGTGGGTGATACCAACATCTGGTCTCTCCCCCCCCCCCCCCCGGTCATCCTTCTCTCTCTCCCTCCCTCTCTCTCCTTTCTGTCTGCCTAAGAAGGGGCTGAGCAGGGGAATGGCTGAAACTTCCCTTTATCACTAGAGGTGATAAGGGTTTTGGGTGTATTGTTGTTGGTGTTTACTCGTTAAGTCGTGTCCGACTCTTCGTGACCCCATGGATCAGAGCACGCCAGGCCCTCCTGTCTTCTTGGGTGTATTAGCACATGTTAATTGGCTTACCTAAGGCCAGGAGGGTGTTCTTATCAGCACAAACGGGTTTGCAGGGTTAATAATCCACTCGGCCCAGGGCATTCTCTCTCCACTGGCCTGCCCTCGACCTTCACTGTCTGAAGATAGCAAGCCCTCTTTACTCCCTCCATCCCTGGAGAGCTGGAGAATGTCCCAGGCCATAGAAATCCCCAGGCTTCCCTCCTGAGGCGATACCTGTGGGCTAGTCCAGGTGAAAGTTAATACTGTTGTGGCATCTGAGGAGACCTGTATCCTCATGAAAGTTGACTCTTCTCCCAAACACGTGTGTGGTGTTTTGTGCTTTTGCACACTTTTTGAGCCTTTGTGGTTGACCTGGTCAGAAACGGATTTTGTAAGATTTGACCGGGTTGTATAATTATGGGATGTCTGGGCTCCCTAAATGATGGAGGGAAAACATCACACAGTCCAGGTGACATCTCCTCCTGACCCTTTCTTGTCCTTCTCTTGTGGAGGCCAAAGAGGCAACGGGGGTGGGGGCGGTGGGGGGGTGGAGTGATGGGGTGGGCGAAGGATGGGCTTTCCCGCCCAGCCCAGCAGCTCATAGCCCTGGGAATCCTCTGCTGATAAAGGGCTGGCAGGCGCACACGCTCTTCCTTTCCTCTCTCGTTCCCTCTTACTGTGGCCAGTAACCATGGATAGCCCCCTCCTCTAGGAATCTGTCAAATCCCCTTTTCAACCTGTCCAAGCTGGTGGCCATCATCTTCTCCAGAGTTTGACAATGCACTGGGAGAAGAACGTCCATGAATCTGTCCTGAATCTCCCAGGGCTCCTCTTCGGTGGATGACCCTGGAGGCTTTTTCAGAAGGAACGTTTGTACCCTTTAACGCTGCTGATTTTTCACTGATGGTGTCAGTATTTTCCCCCACCATCCACACAACGTTCCCCTGGTCTTGCTTTCAGTCCCCGCTGTTGCACACTAGGACTGTTTGCCTTCCCTGTTTTTCCACCCCATGCAGAAAAGCAGACGTCTGTATCACACTCATCTTAGTCATTCTGCTCCCCACCTCACCCGTTATAGCCCCAGAGATGGCAGCTTCCTTTCCCCATATGGGACTTGCTCCAGTCAATTGGTTTATTTTTTTGGATTTTCCTTTCCTGAAAATCACACCTTCCCCTGGAGCAGCAGTTGCCGGGCAGCCGTGCCCTAATCTTTTGGAAGGGCAGCCAGCCTGGGACAAAGGACCACGTCTCCTCCCCCTCCCCACATCCCCCAGAGAGGGAACTGAACCGTGGTCCCTCCATCCTGGTCCACTTGTGGCTGGGACTCCATCTGGAGCATTGATTTTATCAGCCGTCTTCTCCTTGCGTATCAGTTGAATTTCGCTCCATTTCCTCCCCAGCTTGCTCTGTCCGATAAACGAGTTCAGCCAAGTTCCCGTTTGGTTTGGTTTTCATTTCCACTCGGTGATTCCTTCTCAGGATGCCAGCCAGAGCCTTATCCAAGCGGACCAACACTGATCGCTCCGTCCTTTGGGATAAACTATAAGGAGGACTAGGATAAAACCAAAGCTTGTATCAGACCCAAGCACTCCTGTTTGGGCCACAAAAGCAGCAGCAAACAGCCTTGTGGCACCTACCTTAACGACGGGCACGTCCATTACGACAGAAGCTTTTTGCAGGCTACATTGGTGATTTGGAGCTGTGCAGATGCACTTACCTGTAACTCTCCGAGGCATCTGATGGCCATGGACAGAGCTTGGAAAAGCTCCTTTTTATGGGTTGAGTCAAAGAGCCTTTGTTGCACCTTAAAAACGAGCATTTTATTTGTGTAGACTGTAGTCCACCTTGTGCTGGTGTTGCTGCACCTAACACAGCTTCTCTCCCTGGAAGCATCTGGATTGCCGCTCTCTGAATCTCTCCCAGCCAGCGTGGCTAACATGTTGATTCCCACAGAAGCAAAGGGAAAGGACCCGAAAACCACAAACAGTACAAAATCAAAAATACTGTACTCAGACGCATCTAACGAGTCCGTAGTCATCCTCACCAGGTTGTTCACTGGACTGCCTTTGTAGAAATCCAGATGGCTCACTTGGTCTGTTCGTTGACCCTCCCTGGCCAGGATCCTGCTAGCGATGGCCTCAGTGGCCCTGGCGAATTCCTGCTGACTAATGAGATGCCCATAGCCAGGTCCCTTTCTCTGGGCTTGTTGTGCCCTTGAGTGTGTGGCAGGAACTGGGTGGCAGCTCTTCACGCTCACAACTTATGCAATTTAACTTATGCAGATAGGGATCGCAAGAAGCATCCTTCCTGGCCTTTCTTTGATATTTTTACAAAATTAAAACTAAAATACAAACTCAAAGGTGACTACACACAATGCACATTGGACTTTCCCCACCCGTGCCACCACCTTCACCCTTGGGACTAGGGGACCAGTAATATCAATTGATGTCCCTTTTCACCCCGTACCTCTCCAAAAATACATGGATTCTTTTGCTGGCCTTTAGCCTTTCCCTTTCGAAAAGACATGTTCCAAGTATGAATTCCGTATATCTTTAAAATAATTAGACTTGACCGTGCCTCTTCTTCTTTTCACTTCACATGTTAACTTATTAATTAGCAATCAATTAATGGCCCTTTGTTTTTAGTTGAGGGTCACTTGTTCTTGGTGACTCAACTTGGACTGGTTGTTTCTCACATTTTGTATGCCATTTGTCTGAATGATGTGCTTGCTTATTTATGATTTGGTGTTCCAGCTCCCCGTTTCTGGTTTCTCTTTTTCTTTGGGGACCCCCTGCTTCTGGCTTCTCCGCAATAAAAGAACGAGTGTTTAAGAGGATGCACGACTCGCTGTTGACTTTTTACAACAGCCTCCCGCGGCGAAGCCTCTGGAAAGGTCTCAGAGACACCCAACAGTGGCAAGTGGACATTCTGGGGATGTTCTGGTCAGTTTCTAAGGCGTCTTGAAACCCTGCCGGGGAAACTCACACCTGTGGTGGTGGTCGACTCTGGACCAGGGAACTCCAACTGGCCTTGGGACATTGGGCAGACTGGGAATCAGGTTGTCTCCCTGACCCTGCCTTGACCCTCCGCTGTCCTGCCTCGGCCCAAAGGGTATTGAAGTCCTACTGGGCCAAGGTGTGTGATCACAACAATCTCCTAGCCCTTCAGAGGGCTTTGTCTTTATGGGGTCCCTGTGGAGCACCCTAACGTTTCACACGAGTACCCAGTGTGGTGTTGCGGACAGAGTGATGGGCTAGGACTCAGGAGGCCTGGGTTCGAATCCCAGCTCAGCCATGGAAGCTCAGGAAGGTGGGGTAATGGCAAACCCACCCCTTAAATACGTCACTACCCTTGAAAGTCCTGTTAGGGCCACCATAGTTGGCTCTAGCCTGACAGCATATCACACACACCACCCACGCACCCACCCCGATATTTACAACAGCCCCGTTGGGTAGTTATCCGTGTCATCATCTCCACAGTGTCAGTGGAGGCAGGGGTTGTGAGATGAAACCTTTGATTTAAAGCATGAGAGAAGACGTTTGGTGACTATCGGCTGCACGTGCAGGGTCGGGGTACGGAAATGTGCCTGCAAAACCCTCTAGAGGTCCATTCCACCTATAGCTTCTGAGGTCCCTGTTTCTTGGGAGGAAAGCGATGACAAACCGAGACAGCATCTTAAAAAGCAGAGACATCACCTTGCCGACAAAGGGCCGCATAGTCAAAGCTATGGTTTTTCCAGCAGCGATGTATGGAAGTGAGAGCTGGACCATAAATTTATTTTATTTATTTATTTTATTAGATTTATACCCCGCCCATCTAGACAGATAGTCTACTCTGGGCGGCATTACAAAATTTAAAAACAATAGAAACAATGAACATGCAAAATCCAAGATGTAAAAATGTAAATATTAAAATACAGCAGGAGGGAAAGCCTGCCTAAATAGCCATGTCTTAAGTTTATTTCTAAAGACACCCAGAGAGGGAGCCAGGCGGATCTCTACGGGCAAGTTGTTCCAGAGGCGAGGGGCCACTGCCGAGAAGGCCCAGTTCCTCGTTCTTTCCTTCCGGGCCTCCCTCAGCGTTAGGCCCCTCAATCGCCCGGCCTGGCTAGAACGAGTGTCTCTGGCAGAACTGGGTGGGAGAAGGCGCTCTGCCAGATATCGAGGTCCTAAACCGTTTAGGGCTTTATAAGTAATCATAAGAACTTTGAAATCAACGCGGAAACGAATGGGCAACCAATGCAAGGCGGCCAACGTGGGGGAAATATGTTGGTGCCTCTTCACCCCAGTTAGAAGTCTGGCCGCAGCATTTTGTACCATCTGAAGTTTCCGCGTCAATCTCAAAGGCAGCCCCACGTAGAGCGCATTACAGTAGTCTAATCTTGAGACTACGAGCGCATGGACCAAAGTGGTGAGCGCCCCCACGGGGCCGAGAAACTCTCTCCAATCTGCACTCTCTGGGGACGGTCCTCCAAGAAGGAACGGAGCCAGGCCAAAGCCAGGCCACCGATTCCCAACTCGGAGAGCCTCCCCAGGAGGATACCGTGGTCGACGGTATCAAAGGCAGCTGAGATATCGAGGAGAACCAGCAGAGACATTTTGCCCCTGTCGGCCTCCCTCAGCAGGTCATCAAACAGGGTGACCAATGCTGTTTCAGTGCCATGGCGCGGCCTGAAGCCCGACTGGAATGGATCCAGGGCATTGGTTTCATCCAGAAGAGCCTGTAGCTGATTGGCCACCACCCTCTCAACTACCTTGCTAAGGAAAGAAACATTGGCGACGGGCCTATAATTACCAATATCGTCTGCCGCCAAGCTCGGTTTCTTCCTAATGGGCCTAATGAGTGTCTCCTTGAGGGCAAGAGGAACCTTGCCCTCCTGGAGAGACCCATTAATTATTGCTGTAGCCCATTCAGATGTTATAGGCCTGGCTGCTTTGATTAGCCAGGCCGGGCAAGGGTCAAGGGAGGAGGTGGTGGCACGACAGCGGTCAAGCACTCTGTCCACCATATCTGACGTCACAGGCTGAAAGTGGTTAAGTCTCATCGGGCAAGACGGAGCGCTGGATGTCTCAGCTCGATCTACTGTTTCCAAATAGGGGGTAAGATCCCGGCGGATGGCCTCCACTTTTGATTTTAAAAAAGCTGCAAATTGGTCAGGTGAGATGCTAGAGGGAGGCCAATCACCATGACCAGTTCCGGAAAGATCGCGAACTATATGGAAAAGTTCCGCCTGCTGATTGGAAGCTTCGCTTATCCGGACAGCGAAGTAAGATCGACTAGCAGCCTTCACCTTAGATTGGTAGAGGTTAGTCGCGATCCTGACAGCTATTTGATTATTTTCCGTCGGGTTCCGCCTCCATATGCGCTCTAGCCTTCTCCTATTTCTCTTCCTTAATCGCAGCTCTGGGTTAAACCAGGGCGAAGGGCGATCTCTGCGCCGGAGAGGGCGTTTAGGTGCGATCGTGTCAACAGCCCTGGTGGCGGCAGCCAGCCAGCTATCCACCAGAGCCTCAACAGGAGCGCCAGTTAGATTGACCGGAATCCCTCTCATAGTATCCTGGAATCCTATAGGATCCAGTAACCTTGGAGGGCGGACCATAACAACAGGTCCTTGCTCCCCGTGGGGGGGGGGGGAGAGCCATTGCAAGGTTGAATTTGATTAGGCAGTGATCCGTCCATGACAAGGGGACAGACACAAGGTCAGTCACCATCGGAGCACACTCACTCTGCTCAGTGGAGAACACCAGGTCCAGTGTGTGGCCACCCACATGTGTGGGGCCGTTGACATGTTGGGACATGTCCAAGGAGGCCATGGTCTCCAAGAACTCAAGAGCTGGACCGGAAACCTCCACCTCCGCATGCACGTTGAAGTCACCCAAGACCAAAAGCCTTGGGGACACCAACAGTGCTGTGGAGACGAAGTCTGCCAGCTCCGGTAAGGAAATGGCTGGGTCGCGGGGAGCTGGTAACCCAGCAAGATCCAAATACCATCCCTGGCCCCAACCAACACGTGGAGGGCCTCTAGACCCGGCGTCGCCAGAGCAGAGCGCCTAACAACCTGAAGAGTGTTTTTATAAACAATGGCTACTCCCCCACCCCGCCCCGCCAGTCTACCCTGATGTTGGACTGCATAACCGGGAGGGCAGGCTAGAGTCAGGGGAACACCCCCATCCCTGCCCATCCATGTTTCGGTAAGGAATGCATGATCTGATTCCTCCTCCAGAATCAGATCTTGTATGATCTGGGACTTATTTGATACAGATCTGGCATTCAACAAAACCAGGTTTAGAGTGGAGGGCCGGCTGAGCTGACTACCTCGAGTCTGGCAGGAGGTCACAGTGCCAGAACAGTGAACAGATTTCAAGCATCTGTTCACCGTTCTTCTGTAACGCATGGCAACAGCACCTACACCGTATCTCCCTCTACCAGAGATCACTCTGATGTTACAAAGTCCCCCTCTGGGGGGGCAGGCCTTCCACTCCATGCCAACCAAGGGAAAAAGAGAAAAGCAAAAAAGTTAACGACTAAAGAAGAACAGAAGGCTGACCGCAGGAGAATGGATGCTTTTGAATTGTGGTGCTGGAGGAGACTCTTGAGAGTCCCCTGGACTGCAAAGAGAACAAACCTATCCATTCTGAAGAAAATCAACCCTGAGTGCTCACTGGAAGGACAGATCCTGAAGCTGAGGCTCCAATACTTTGGCCATCTCATGAGAAGAGAAGACTCCCTGGAAAAGACCCTGATGTTGGGAAAGAGTGAAGGCAAGAGGAGAAGGGGACGACAGAGGACAAGATGGTTGGACAGGGTCATCGAAGCGACCAACATGAATCTGACCCAACTCCGGGAGGCTGTGGAAGACAGGAGGCCCTGGCGTGCTCTGGTCCGTGGGGTCACGAAGAGTCGGACACGACTTAACGACTAAACAACAACAAAGGCAGAACTCTGCTTCTAGGAATGGCTCAACGGAGGGTCCTTTTCTCCCTTGGCTCCCGGGCAAACGAAGGGTGCAGAGAAAGGCAGGGGAGCGCTTGCTCTGGAAGCCTGGGTCAACCAATCTCATTCACCGCGAACCGTGGCGGAATGCAAACCCAACGAGACCGCCGGTTGACACCCCTGCCCAGAGCGGTGACTTGATTTCTGTCCTGCTTTCCGCTCAGGAACTGGAGCCCAAAGTGGCTGGCAGCCGAATTTTATTCATGCAACAGAGGCGAGCTGTTCCTTGGGCTGTTCATCCTGCACTTGGTCTCCCCCCACCCCCCGATTGTGCAACTGGCCGCACCTTCAGTCACACAACCGGTTGTGCAACAGACAGCCTCGGTAATGGAGGAGCGTCGCCCCGATGCAACGATGTAAACACGCGGCAACATTGTGGCCAATATGTTGCACACCTTAAATCAGCGGTTACAGTTAAAACAGACTTTTGTCCCGAACGGGATGGGTAGGGGGGGAGCTCTCCGTTAGACGAAGAACCGGCAAGGACGCCCCGAAAAAGTTTGGGGAAAGCGCCGCGGAAGGAGGGGCCCTTGTTTTCGGGCTCGGATCCTGGCCGCGCTTCAGCCGGGCAGAGAGGAGGCCTTCGTGCAGAGCTTGGGAAAGTGCCTTCGGTGGCGGGGCAGGGGCCAGATCCGGATCCGGGAGAGATGCTCCAAACGCAAGCAAGGAGGCGACGGAAGGCCCCCCCCCCGTTTCCCTGACCCCCCACCCCACTGGCTTCGGGGGGGGGCGCCTTCAGCTGCTCCTCCTCGGGGGGGGGGCGTGGAAGGGGGGCCGGCCCCTCTGCTCCAAAGCCAGGAGGGCCTCCGGGGCGGGGCGGGGCGGGGCGGGGGTGGCTCAGGACCTCCCGGGACGGGTCTGGGAAGGCCGGAGGTGGGATTCCGGCCAGGAGTCCGGGGTCGCCGCCCCCCCCCCCCCCCCGGTCCCGGGATCCTGCCCATAAAAGCAAGCCGGGGAAGGAAGCTGAGCCCGCCTGCTCGCCCGCCCGGAGCTGCCTCGACCCAGGGAGGGGATCGCCTCGCCTCGCCTCGCTTCCAGGTAAAGCTGGCCGGGCGGCGGGGGCTCCGGCGAGGACTTCCGATCCCCGGGCGAAGGGCGGGCTGGCGGGGGACGAGGCGGGACCCGTGCGTGCGTGTGAATTCTGGAACTTGGGTCACCACCCAGAGCAACTTTACTAGTCGGGACGCGTGGGGGGGGGGCTCTCCCGAGGGCAAAGGTGCCCCCCCAAATCCCCTCTTGGCCCCTTTCTCCTGCCCCTCCCTCCCTCCCTCCCGGTGGGGTCGGAGCAAACGCGTGTCAGAACCTCCCCACCCCCTCCGGGCAGCCGGATCCGATCCGGGCACTGTTGGACTATTTGGTATTAAAGATATTTCAGATAAATGCTGAGAACTGTTGGCTCAAAAAGAAAGGAACACCAGAGTATCCACAGCCATTTAGAATACTCAGTGAGCAAGGAAGGTGAACGAAAAAGAAGTCAGCAAACAAACGATATATATAAAGAAGTAACCCAATAGACATCTACTATAAAAATATCAAACAGACTTAAAACCACCCATTTGCTATGCACGGCTTAATAAAAGAAAACTAAGAGCTTGTATGTAAAAATGTAACATAAACTTTACTAAACATACAAGACAAAAAAAACAATACATACCCAAAAAGAGGTTGCTGGTAAAACAGAACAAAATGACTTAGCTTCAGGAGAAAAAGCAAACAAAGCAAGCTGAATCAAAGAACCAGCAGGCATATCAAGGTAAAAGGCGAGATAGCAGCAGATACAACACTCAGCAACTGCTTCTGCTATAGAGAAAGAAAGAAAGAAAGAAAGAACAGGTATATCTATTACTATAATAACTTGAGACATGGTAGGAAAAAGAAGAAGCCAGGCTATTAAAGAAAAAGGTACATGCATGGCTGCATTACATTGTAAGAAAAGAAATAAAAAACACAACCCAACAGGCACCGCAACTAAGGAGGCGGAGCAGGTCGCTTTGCACAGCTACCGGCTCTTGATGGCCGTTCTGGGCCAAGCTGCCTTCAAGTCATGACCATTTCGTTATGGCAGAGAGGGCTTGTGAAGATCTACCGTTCCTAGGACAGTGTGTTTCTCTCCCAGGTGTTGCTGGGGGATCGCACCTCAGCTGAGAGGGAACAGGCCGGCCCAAAAGGTGGGATGGTAGGAGATGTCACTGTTCCTGCTCCCCCAGGCCCTGGCTGTTGCTGGGTTTTGAGTTGCTTGATTAAATTCCTCTAGCTGTGTGGCAGAAGTGCAGAAAATCACAGAACAGCACAGCTTCAAGTTTCCCAGAGAGTTTACCCCTCGCTTATTAACTGGCTCTTACAGTCTCAGTAACTCAGTCTGAGACATTAGTAGGAGAAAGAATAAAAAGGTTTAATTACTTACAGTTGAAGAAATCAAACAGCAAGCTGACAAACATGACTGCTTTCAACAACAGACTTTAGAAAGGAGAAAAGATCTGAGCAGAGTCAAGTCTCCCTTTGAATTCAGAGGCAGGGAAGGAACTATGGTTATTGCTGGATAGATGGACAGTCACTCCAGCCCAGAAAGGTCCCGCCCAGCCAAACCTTATCCAGGCAGCATGCAAGGTATAAAAACTCCATCACTAGCTCCCTAGTTCTCCCTCTACATTGGCTTCCTGGGGGAAACCTTTTCTGTAAGCTCCTTGGAGACTGGGACCTTTCTTTGCTGATCAAGAAGCACTGCAAAGCAAAGACTGACCGTGTTGTCCTGTCGCTGGACCAGACTCTCTGGTGCTTATTTGCTACCCTTGCCCTAACCCAGGCCACCCCCACCCCCAACTTCTCTCAGGTCAGATGCAGCTGGTTCTGCCCCACTGCCTTGGCTGTTGACCATGGAGGTCACCCTTCTGCAGAGGGGACTGGCTGCCAATCCTCATTCTGGCACCTCTGCATAGAGTTGTAAAATCAGGATGGTCAAGCGGGAACAGGGCTCTCAGGGGTCATCTAGTCCATCTCCTGCTGATACAGGAAGTCCTCAGCTAGCTAAATAGTTAAATAAATGAAAGAGTTGATGTAACCGGAGAAACAGTAAAGGCAGAGGAGGAGGAGAAGTAGCTGGGCAGAACGTGGCAGCCGGTAAAGCCGAAGGGGTGGGTGGGGTTGGAATCCGAGCTGCTCCTGAGTTTAGAAAGAAAAGTGGTTCACAGAAAAATGGGGCCCAAACAGTTGGGGCAAAAACAGGAGAGCCACCCGTCACTGACATTTTTCCACCCACCGCCACCCCACCCCCCCCAAAAAAATTTGGCATCCATGGCAGATTTATGTTGCAATCAAGGTAAAAGACAGCTTAGGGCCTCCGATTGCAAGGGGACTCTCTATGCGACACCTGCACAAAGGGAGGGGGGGGGAAATCAAGACAAGGGAGGCCTCATGCCATGATTGGGGCCTCTTGTGCTTGGCTTAGCTGCGGGAGGTGTTCAGCTTGTGCCTTCCTCGGGCCCCGCCCGGAGCCCTTGTCTTCCCCAGACAACACGCCTGCTGTCCGTGCAGGCTACTGGTGACCCCGGGCCTAGCCCAGCACTTTGAGGGCGGCACCGAGTTGGGAAAGGTTGTGCCAAGGTTGAGGAAGGGTCCAGACCTCCCCTGGCACGCGTGGCTTGACTTTGCAAAGATCCGCTGCCCACCTTGTGTCTGTGTGTCTGCCTTCCTCCTCCTCCAGGTCCGCCATGGATGTCCGGGGATCCCTTGCGCTCCTGCTGGCTGCCTGGAGCTGCTCCTTCTCCTGGTCCTCCCGCTTCCCCCCACCACCTGGTCCAGCTGAGCTCCCGGCGCAGCACCTGCAAGCCCGTGCCGAGCAGCCTGAGCCTGTGCCACGGCGTGGGCTACGGCGAGATGCGGAACTGCCCAACCTCCTGGGCCACGACACCATGAAGGAGGTGCTGCAGCAGCCGCCTCCTGGGTGCCTCTTCTGGCCAAGCAGTGCCACCGGGACACCAAGAAGTTCCTCTGCTCCCTCTTTGCCCCCGTCTGCATCAGTGAGCTGGACAACGAGCCCATCCTGCCCTGCCGCTCCCTCTGCCAGGCCGTCCGGGACGGCTGCGCCCCCGTCATGGCCACCTTCGGCTTCCCCCTGGCCAGAGATGCTGAACTGCAGTCGGTTCCCTCAAGGGAACGAGCTGTGCATCCCTCCAGTCGGCCCGGAGGAAAAGACGCAGCTCCTTCAGGAAGGTGAGTGCCTGGGGAAGGGGGCCCGCTCCGCAGAGGCCCACCAGCGCCAGGGGGAGGGAAAGCAGGGTGAGGAGGAGGAAAGGCAGAAGTTTTGCTCTGGAGCCAAGAAAAATTAAATGTGTGTGTTTGGACTACCATTCCCAGAATCCTCCAATCCGCCTGGCGATGGGTCATCATGGTGCCTGAGGGATCCTGGGTGTTGTAGTCAGCAAAAAGTAGCCTTCCCAAGCTCTTGTGTCCCACTTTTTTGCTCTCAGAAAACTTTGTCCTCTGTGGCTTCTCACGGCAGTGCATGCTTTTCTGGGCTCCCTCTCCCCTCCCCCCAGATTATGGCCATGTGGAGGCATGCGCTTCCCACAAGGGCATGCTGTTTCTGCTGCCATCTTCTGTCTTGACCTTCCCCAGTGTTTGTAAAGAAGTAAAACAAGCTCTCTCCCCCCCCCCCCCCCGAACAATAACAAAGCTAATACAAAGTCCTGGGCAACCGGCCCAGCGAGAGGAGAGGAAAGGAATCCAGGTGATGAGAAAAAGATGAAGGATAGAATGGCTGGGATTGTGGAGGAGGAGGAGGAGGAGGAGAGGTGGGAACGGCAGGCTGGAAGGAGGAAGGTGGAGAAATGTTTGTCCAGAACCAAGAGAGGGTTCAGATCCCTGTTTAGGAGGACCTCGCATTCGTCCTGAGAGCATCACTCCTGGACCGACTGGTTTGCATTAGACCTTTGCCCCGGGAACTCTGGGATCTGTAGTTTGGCACAGGTTCGCCTTATGCTTCTCCCTCCATAAACAGTCAGTATCTTTCCTTCACTATGGCTAAATCTGTAGGCATTCTTTAGGGAACCCCTTGGCTGTTCCAGTGGTTCAAAGCTGGTTTAGCTTTGTAATAGATTAGCACCTCCTGTGCCTTCAGTTTATGGATACCATGGATCATCAGGTAGCCAAGGAAGTGGGTTTCTGCATCAAACCAAGTCTGAGCTCTCCCTTATAGCTAAAATGATGAAATGGAGGCCGTTGTACTAAGGACATGTCTTGAGAAGACACAACAAGACGGACAGGGGAAAACAATAGGTCTCGGGGAAATGGAAGGCAGCAGGAAAAGAGGAAGACTTGTGATGAGATGGGTTGACTCCATAAAGGAAGCCACAACCTTGAGTTTGCAAGACATGAGCAGGGCTGTTAATGAGGGGACCCTTGGGACATCATTCATTCATAGAGCCACCAGAAGTGACTTGGCAGAGCATAAAGCCTTGAGTTGATGAGGCCTTATCATCTCATGACAGATATGAACCAGCTCTCGTACGTTCAGAGATGTCTTCATTGCACCCCACAGCTTTTGTCTGTTTATAGCAAAATGTGCTGCTTATATATCGGCCCTGTAGTGCTAAAAGCACTCTCTGAGCGGCATACAATTTAATCGTGCAGGCTACACATTGTTCCCGCCAACGAGTGCTCAGTTTACCGACCTCGGAAGGATGGAAGGCTGAGTCAACCTCCAGCCGGCTACCTGAGCCTCTCTGGATCAAACTCCAGTTGTGAGCAGAGTCTTGACTGCAGCACTGCAGTTGTTGTTTTTCATATATAATGTTTATTATTTTCAATGGGGGTAGGATTTTGGGTCAGGGGATTTAGCATTAGGGGGTAAGTATGGATAGGGAAAGGGTAAAATTCTAGAGAGTGAGATAGTACATTTACATCAACTTATACCATTATACTAGAAAGAAGGATAAAAAGAAAAACAATAAATTTTCCAGTACTACTACATTTACTAATCTATCTTTTCCCTAATTGAACCTTCACATTCTTCTTTAGTCTATGCTTTCCAGGTTATCTTTCAAGTCTAATTATGAAATTATTTCCTGTATATCCACCAAACATAATAAAAGTCCCCCTCCTGTGTTTTACGTTTCCCACGCTATATAAAAACATTTTTATATCTTTTTGAAAAGAATTTGTTGGCGTTGTATACCATCAGTAAAATCATATATCATCTATAAAACATCTTATCTGCATTTTCTTTAATAGTTCCTGATTTTTGATCATTAATATTCCTTCTACCATTTTATATCCCATTATATCCTACAATCTTTAACCATTTTATTCATTTAGTCGATTTTTATTGTTGAGGTTTTCTTTCCTCCTCCTGGATCCTCTTGTTTCTATAGTGCGCTTTCCTTTTATAGCTTCTCACTTGCTCTTCTGTTCTATTCGAGCTTCTTTCTGCCTCTGGTTTTGATGATCCATTTTGATTTCTCCTCTTCTCATTTCTCATCTGTTTTTTTCTCCCTTTTTTTCTGCCCAGCCACTTCTCCTTTGTTTTCATAAAATCTTCTGCCTTCCTTTTTGAGTTAATATAGTGACTCTGCTCCTGGAATTCAATGAGGACACCTTCAGGCACCAACCACTTATACCTAATTGAGCTTGATCTCAGGAGGGATGCCAACTCCGCATATTGTCTGCTTTTCTGTCTTATTTGCCATGGAATATGTTTCAATATCTTAATTTCTTTATATTTTCTATTAAGTTCCTTGCCTTGTATATTTCTTAGCACTTTGTCTCGAAAGATCTTTCTCATAAATTTAACATGAATTTCTCTGGGGAGATTTTTATTCCTGGTATATGCTGTATTAATTCTTCGTGCTATGTCTATATTTTGTTGAACATCCTCTGATCAAATCTCCATGAGCGATGCTAATAGGTAGCAATCACTTGCGCTGTATCTTCTCCTTTTTGTTCTGGTAGATTCTGGAATCTAAGTATGGCATTGGCTCTTTCCATTTGTAGATTTAACAGTAATTTCATCTTGCTTGCTTTCCCGTTTTAGCTCTCCCCATCTCTGTATTCAAGGTCTCCAATCTTTCTTCTGTTCTTTTTGATGTCCCAGCTATTTCTGGCTATTTGTTTTTTATTTTCTGTAATTTGATTTTTAATATCAGTCATTTGCATCCCTAAATCTTTCATTTGTACACATAGCTGAGCCATCCCTCCTTGTAGTTGCTGTAGCCCTCTTGATAACATATCTTGAATATTCTGTTGCCAGTCCTTAAATGACTCTTGCCCCAATATCCCACTGAGATTCTGTTCCTGTGCCGGTGATCCTCCCTGAGTTCTCTTTTTTCCACCTTTTGTTGCCATATTGATTCCCCACCCCCTTTCTTCTTAAGTTACGTAAATAAGGAGTGCTGTTTAAGTCTCTTGTCAGCAGCTGTTTTCTTCTTCTTTAAGGAGTGCTGTTTAAATCTTCTATCAGCAGATGTCACTGTAACCTTACATTCCTTTCTCAGTCTTATTTACATGTCTAATCAAGGGGGGGGGGTCTGGAGCTTCCCTCCTGGTAGAAAGTTCTCACAGTCGCCAAGTCACAATAAAAATTTAAAGGATCCGCAGTGTTTTAAAGTGAGTAGAATTTAGTATCGATATTTCAGATAGTCACGGGAGTGAGGTTTTTATCTTACATTGATCTACTTTCGTGATGAGGTCGTTTCTCCCCCTTCTCTCCTCTTATTTTTCTGATCCAAACTGGGGTGGGGGGAGGCTCGCTTCTACCGTAAGATTTTTTAAAAGGTAAAGTCCATTTTGCTGACTCTTTATATCTATCTCTTTTCTGTGTAGTTACTTGGGTCCATGGAGATTTTTGTTACATGAACAGATATTTTAACTTACTTGTAGTCTCTGGTGGAGGTATTTTCCAACATCCTTTTGTGCTCTCTCACTCTCTGCTTGGGGTGTTCCCAGTTCTTTGCCAAGTTGGCTTCCTCCTCGGTCTGTGCACTGAGAGCAACTTTGGAGGGGGAACCAGCCTTCGCCGATCCCATTCCCCCCTTTTTGTCATCTCTGCTGCTTCAGACGCCGCTTCTCTCCTAGTGGCGTCCTCCCCCCACCCAGTTTGGGGGGGGGCTGGAACCGAGGGGTCCCAGTCAGTTTCACGAGCTTGCCCAAAACCCAGCCGGTTCTTGCAGCAACGAAACCACCGCCCCGACTGCAGCACTGCAGTTTAAACCACTGCTCCAGGAGGCTCCTCAGATGTGTGCTGCTTGGACCATTCTCATTGCCCACCATATTTGCCTTCCTCTTAGTTCTGACTCCAGTCCCTCACCTGCCAGGGGTCATCGGAAGGTTCAGCTATTTTCTACCTACACAAAAGCCTTTCCTCCTGATCCCCTGGGGGAACTGGCTTATCTCAGTGACAGCCTGTTGAAACCATCCCTCAGAAGATCACAATCATTGGTCTTGTTGTGGCTTTCTGCATTTCCCGTTCTGACAGCACCCTCTCAGTTGCTGTCTCCATCCCAGCCTGGCCTACCTCCCAAGGAGGTTGTTCTGGGGATGAAATGGGGAGTATGAAAACCACATAGGCTGGATGGATGGATGGATGGATGGATGGATGGATGGATGGATGGATGGATGGATGGATGGATGGATGGATGGACTGAGAGATTGGATGGATGGATGGATGGACGGACGGACGGACCGGACGGATGGATGGACTGAGAGATAAGATGGATGGATGGATGGACATAAGTCTAAGTGACTAATAAATAGGAAAGTGTCCCCTTTGCGTTTAGAGCCTCTCTTCTTAGGACACCAACTCCTAGTATGTGAGCACCGAGCGGAGACTGAGGCGTCACAGCTCACCTGTGACAGGCACGGAGGGTCATCCTGAAAACCAGAGCCAGGAGCAAGATGGGGGGGGGGGGGCTGCCTTGCTTCTTCTCTCCCCCCCCCCCCGAGAGCCATATACTGGGAGGGTCCAGGACAAGCCGGGGACCTGCATTGCTACAGTGTAGGAATTTTAAGGGCCTACTTTGGAAGAAAGACCAGCGATTTGCACTCTTCGGGTCTGGAAATGATTGGGAGTCAGAGGAACCTCGGTGGTTTACTGTGAATCACTCGCCAGGAGTTCCACACCCTGAAAAAGCAGGACCCTGTATTTAAGGGTTCAGGTGCATTTGGGTCCAGTAGCAGGACCCTGTATTTAAGGGTTCAGGTGCATTTGGGTCCAGTAATTGGGGTTCCATTGTTAAATTCTTAAAAGTTGCGGTGTGACAGCAAGACAGAGGATAGTGGGCGGGCAGGCCGGCCCCGTCCGTTGACCACTAGCTCTGGCTTCCCCACTAGTGCTCTGGCTCACGCCCTGCATGCACACACACACACAGTGTCTCCCTTTGCTCCCGCAGATGTGGTGTGCGCGCCCTGCCCTTGATACCGGACATGGCGAGAAGGAATTCCTGGAAAACGTTTGCACCCAGGATTTCGGTGAGTCTCCCGTCTCTCTGGCTGGCAGGGATGATGGTGGCGGCTGATGCCTGGTTGTCCTCAGCCCCATCAGGGTCATGTTGGCAACCGTGAGAAGGTGCAAGTGAAGCATATAATCCCAACTCCCTGTCGTGGCACCGCCGTTTACACCCAGCCCGCTTTTTCTTCTTGTTTTCTTATTCTGCAGCTTTGAAAATGAGCATTAAATTCGTGTCTGGCGTCGAAGGGGACCTGAAAGTGGTTCCGGAGCTCAGGAGCCGCACGCTTTACAAACAGGACGGCTGGTCAGAAGAGGAACTGAGGAAGCCGGTCCTCTGGCTGGCCGATGGGGAGACATGCTCCTGCGAGGAGCTGGCGGTGGGTCCTGGCTCCGTGGTCCTGGCCGCCGGGAACAGGGTGGCCGGGCGGCTCATCCTCTCCTGGGTGAGAAGGTGGCAGCGAGGGGAGAAGGAACTGAAGCGGTTCTCCCGGGCCGTTCGGAAGCTGCAGTGTTAGAGGGCGGGGGCTGCCGTCACCGCCCCCAACCCCTCTCCTCCCTCCCCTCCCCTCCCCAGTTATCTTCCCCATTTGAGCCAGATCAAATAGTTAAGTTTAGTCTGGCTCTGGGCAATCCAGGGAAGCCCTACAGTTCCTCCATATGCTGGAAAATGTGCATAGGCTCCAAGGGAAGAGATCCCCAGAGGAGCTGCCATTTTTTGCATGACTCTTATGGGCCTGATTCCTTGGCGAGTCAACTCATGAGCGCCCGGGTTCCCCTGGAAACCTGTCCTCCAGGCAAGGAAAAAAAACACGATGAGACGAAGCTGGAGAGTCAAAGAGCAACTTTGACCAGGTGACCTGATCTGTACTTCTTCAGCAGGTTCATGGTTTTTGCTTCCAAAGGCACAGCGAGGGTACTGTACTTCCTTGAGCCAAATCCAGATCTTTGAGGGTGTGATGACTCCACGGCAGGGGAAATGCAGAGTGGTCTGTTGTGGAGTCACACCCAGGAACCTGGGTTTCCCAGGGTGAATTTGCTTTAGCAGATAACACAGGAGTCAGGAGAGAGACAGCAGAGGAAATGACCAGCCCACCCTTCGTAGTGTCTTGTTAAGGTGGCTCTGGTGTAGCTGTCCAGATTTGCAGGAGGCAAGGCAACAGTGGAGCTACCTTAAAATGCAAACAAGGGCTGGCTGCCAATTTCTTCTTCTCTTCCATTTTCCCCCTTGCTCAGTCCCCCTACTCTTTTGTCTCCAGCTGCTTGAGCACACCAGCACTGGCTCCAATCCTTTAAAAGGGGAGGGGGACAACCCACATTTGGAGACAAAGGGGTGCTCAGTTGAGGGGAATTGATAACCCCACAAGCAGCACTTTGCTTCCTCTCTCCCCACCTTAAACCAGGAAGCTGGGAGAGCCCATTGCATTGACTCAAGTGCATCACACCTCCTGAACTGATGCAGATGCATTTGATTCTTTAAAAAGTCCAAGCCCCAGAGGTGGAGGGGAAAAGTATGGATGGTGGAGGTGGTGGAATTCCAGGCTGATTCACAATGACTTGTGTGCCATGGAAGCATGAGAAAACAATGCGAATCCGACTATTCCGGTCTGAGAACATTTTCCATATTATTTGTCAATGTCACCCCACCCTGAGTCTTCCAAGATGCCCCTGACCCTGTGTCTTTGGCGGCTTTCCGGCTTCCCTATTGTGAAAGACTGGGATTTTGCTAATGAACATCTGCCATTTTGCCTTTAAACTATCCTATTGTTTTTTTAGTTTTTACTTTGTTGCTAGTTTATGTTTAGCTGACATTTAGTTTTGATTTTGAGTGTTACTGTGTTTACTGTATTTTCTTATGGTTTATCTGTTTTTTTAGTTATAACCCGCCCAGAGTGGCCCTAGGAGCCAGATAGGTGGTATAAAAGTTAAATAAAATAAAATAAAATAAATTGGAATGCTTCTCCTGAGGCTTCTTGGCGGATTGGGAAGTGCTGGGAAGTGCTGCGGGCAAAAACAGGTTCTTGTGTCTGCCTTTTTGCCATGGGCACTTACCTACTGTTGGTGTTTGGGTGGAGGAGATGCACCCACCTCACCCTTTCTGAAGCTGGATTTGACCCTTTGTGACTGAAACAAGCCCCCCCCCCCCCCCCCCCCGTCCTTAGTGGGACTCTGGAGTGAAAAGAAGAAGGTGCCGCACGCTCACGGACACAGCCAGGTTGAGGAGGGCCGTTCGAGGGCACAAATGTCCAGTTCCTTTTGGCTGAGGGTGGGTGGGTGGGTGGGTGTCCGGAGGGAATGAATGGTACAGGAAACCTTGCATTGGGGGAGTGGGGTTAGGGTGAAGGAAATTAGCAGTGACTTTTAGCATTTGAAACTGTGCCTTGGTATCTTGAGGCTATTTCATTGTTCTTTAGCAGAAGTGTTTGATATAATTAAAAGAAAAAGAAAAGAAGATCTGTTTGTATAATAGGGGGTGGGGAGGGGAGGGAAGCTGATCAAGTAGGGCCAACGTTCACCAGAGGAAGATTTCCGCACGCACACACCCCAGGACTTAACAGAAGGGAGTTATGGCAGGGGGCTCACTCAGCACTTCCTGGGATCCCTGTCCCCTGATCTCAGGCGTGCACTGGGGTGCCATGAAATTAAAACTCACAGGGCCATAGGGCCAGGACCCTCTTGATCCACAGGGGCACTGCCCTCATTTTGCCCCTCTGCTCCGGCTTTCCCAGGCCCTTTGAGTTTCACTGTGATCCTCACAGAAGGCGGAGGGAGGATTGATTTCTGCAGCATCGATATATTATTGTGAGCTATCTCAGCTGTGCAGCAAAGTTATTTGGAGCTCATTCTTGAACAGGACATTCAGACCCATTAGCTTGGCAAAAGACCTGCTCCTGGTAGGCATAAGTCCTGCTAGAACCGGTTTGTTGGTCTGGATCAGGGCTGCTGGTGGTGATGTGGGGCTGTCCTTGGGAACGTGGGTAAGAAGACTGCCGTGTCAAGCGCTGACACTTCAAAAAGGCTTACGATCCCAATGAATGCATGTTGGGAGGCAGCTGAAAAAAGAGAAGGAGAGGAGGGGGGTCCCACTGGCTGAGTGGGATCTTGCCTAACAGGATTTCCACACTGGCAACGCTGAAGGGCTCCACGTTGAGGGACGTTACATTATAGCCAGCACACAGGTGGTTTTCCCAAGCCCCAGCCGCTGTGGTTCTGGACAGAGGGATGGCACGGTCATGATCTGGGAACAGCAGGGAAGGCTGCCATTCAACAGGCGAGGCTCCTTCTTTCCTTGTACTGCTCTCCCTAAGGGGATGAGGACTGCAATTCCCATCGTTCTCTGCCATTGGTTATGCTACCTAAGGATGATGGGAGTTGCAGATGGGAGTTAAGGTAGTATATTGGAGTCTCTCCTTGACCTCTGCTTGTCCTAGGGGACAGGGTGTCCCCTGCCAGACGGGTGCCTACCCTGAGCTTGCTCAATCATGTCCGTACCTGAAGAACACCAGAAGAGAGAGCCCCCCGAGAGTTGCCTGTTTTGGGGGAACGAAAGGAACAGAATCAGTCACAGCAAAATACAATAATTTCCAATTGTTTCCAACTATGGTAGAATTTGACTCAAAAAGGTCTCATTCAAGAGCATGGCAATAGAAAGCTCTATCCTTCCTTCCTTCCTTCCTTCCTTCCTTCCTTCCTTCCTTCCTTCCTTCCTTCCTTCCTTCCTTCCTTCCTTCCTTCCTTCCTTCCTTCCTTCCTTCCTTCCTTCCTTCCTTCCTTCCTTCCTTCCTTCCTTCCTTCCTTCCTTCCTTCCTTCCTTCCTTCTTCCACCATCAACTCCTTCCTTCCTTCCTTCCTTCCTTCCTTCCTTCCTTCCTTCCTTCCTTCCTTCCTTCCTTCCTTCCTTCCTTCCTTCTATTTATTTGATTCACAGTTTGACTTTTTTTTCCTTTCGTGACCCAAGGTGGCTTACAACAGGAACTTTGAAAAAAAAAAAAGGCAGCTAAAACACAATAAACAGCTGTCTTAAAATTATAAGTGAATAGATTATCACGCTAAAACAAGCATTTGCTTAATACTGTTTGAAAACATTTTAAAAACACCACTAGCAACAAAACGGCCCTTGAAAAGCCTATCCCTCGTCTGTTGGCCAGTGGCTGAGAAGTCTTAAGGGTGACGTATAGCTATCAAAACCACCTTAAAACAATCTAAAACGATTGAGACTTCAAAACAATTCCACAACGTGTAAAGAGCCGTTTCCGTGGCTGCTGCCCCTTCTTTGCAGTTTTATCCTCCCAAAAAGGATCCTGCAAGGTGGTTGTGTTCTTTCTGCGCCCTCTAAGGTCACGCTGGGGGTCAGCCGTCTCCCCTCTTGTTTTCCTCTCCTTCCTCTGCTCACTCATGGACCATATTGTGTAGGTACCAGGTTTTGCACAAACTCTCAGGAAGCTCTGGCCGTAGCCGCTGACCCAGACCACCACCACCCCCTTGCAGATGATCAGCAGCACTTGGGCTCCTGGCTGACCTACCTCCCCCCCCCCCCCAGCACACAACACTTTGGAAATCTTGCGGAAGGTGAAGGACTGGAAGTGTGGGCTTAATTTCCTCTTCTTCTTCTTAAGCCCAAAGAGGAAGGCGCTGAGTAGTAGACTGGGGGTGGGGGGTACCCAAGGATGACATTTATATTTATCAGCAGCTCCATCTCATTGGCAAGGAATGGTTCGTTGAAAATGCAGAGAGCCACGTATTGATGGTGCCTCTGAGCCCCTCCAAGGATTGGGCCCAAAGTGAAGACGTGGCTCCTTGTTCTGAAGGGGAGCGCCTTCTGCCTTTCGACCTGCTCCGGGATGACAAGCGGGTGCAAGCAGGTAAGCCAAGAGGGAGCTCAGGTGGCACATCAATCATTCATACCAACAGACAGGAGGCCTGCCTCAGCCCCTCTCCGTGTGCCGCTGCCCAGGGGAGCGTGGAGGGTCTCTGCCTGGGTGCCTCCAGGCAGGAGATGAGCCGGAGCCTCGGCACGACTCAGGCAGACCAGGAGTGCTTTCCTGGTTCTCCACACCTAGGCAGAGGGACCGTATCAACCAGAGCCACAAGAGAAAGCCTGCAAGGGTGCTCTGGGCAGGTCCAGGTAAGGCCAAGCGTGCGCACGGCTCCGGCGGGGCCAAATCCTCACGGGGGCCACTCAGCAGGTAACAGTCCCCACCCACCCACCCACCCACTGGAAGGGGCAGCTGGCTCTTGTCTCCACGAGCAGCTTTCAAGTGTCAGGAGAACCCTCTGGGTTTGTCCAGGTTGTGGTAAGCTCTCTGCCCTCTGACGGAGGGCTTGCTGGCCATCCGTGTGGGGCTAGGCCTCGCTGGGACCCCGTCCAGCTGGACTCAGGGTTGGGGAGGGGGCAGTGTGTGAGGGCACCTGTGTGTCTCCTTTCCTTGCCTCACCTCAGGCTGCCTCCCTGTCAACCAACTTTTGCAATTGACTCGCAAACACAGAAAGGCATTGATGCCTTCAGGGCTCTGGAATAGGATTCTGGCAGAGCCAAACCCACCAGTCCACACAAAGCCTCGCAGGGCTGCTGTGCAGGCAAAAAGGGAAGAACCAGGGACCACCCCCCCCCCCCCGAGCAACTTGGAAGAAAGATGAGCTGCTAATCAGAACAACAGCGGCCTATAGCAGCCTCTGGGCATTCACGGGCATCTGTTTGTAACACGGGAAAACGTCTGTTTCCAGACATTATGGAAGCGTATGGAAGATTCTTTCTGACCCCACTGGTTGTTGACATTTGCCAGACTTTGGACAGTCACGGCAGAGCCATAAATAAAACAGACTCAGCCTTGCCATCCTTCAGAGACCTCTGCCCAGGACAGAGTCTCACTGAAGTCTATGGGTCTCTTGCCTAGGCAAACCAGTGGAATTGCAGCCTAGAGCAGAGCACAGTCAACTGAGCCCCCAAAATCCCATTTGTGTCTCTCACAGGTCTGAGAACTTGGGACTGTGCCCTTGCGCCCAGCCATGGTCTCCCCGGCTCTTGCGCTGGCTTTCATCCCCTTCGTGGTCACCCTTCTCATCCGCTACCCCGGCACTACTTCCTCCTCTTTTACCGAGCGGTGGTGGTCCGACGGCTGCAGGACTATCTGACTGGCATCCCCAGGGAAGAGAGAGCCTTCCAGTACGTCCTGACCCACGCCATCCCCGGGGACCCCCAGCAAATCCTGGAGACCTTTGACCAATGGAGCCGTCACTGCGAGTATCTCAGCAACTTGGGACCTCAAAAAGGTGCGAGGATCCAGGCCTGGAGATCCAGTGAAGGTTCCTTCCTTCCTTCCTTCCTTCCTTCCTTCCTTCCTTCCTTCCTTCCTTCCTTCCTTCCTTCCTTCCTTCCTTCTGTCCATTATTTCTTGCTTGCTTGCTTGCTTGCTTTCTTGCTTTCTTTCTTACTTGCTTTCTTCGTACCTTCCATCCATCCATGCTTTCTTTGTTTGTTTCCTTCTTTCGTTCTTCCTTCCTTCCTATCTTCCTTCCTTCCTTCCTTTCTTTCAATCTTTCTTCCTACCTTCCGTCCATCCTTCCTTCCTTCCTTCCTTCCTTCCTTCCTTCCTTCCTTCCTTCCTTCCTTCCTTCCTTCCTTCCTTCCTTCCTTCCTTCCTTCCTTCCTTCCTTCCGTCCATTATTTCTTGCTTGCTTGCTTGCTTTCTTACTTGCTTTCTTCGTACCTTCCTTCCTTCCTTCCTTCCTTCCTTCCTTCCTTCCTTCCTTCCTTCCTTCCTTCCTTCCTTCCTTCCTTCCTTCCTTCCTTCCTTCCTTCCACCCACCATGAGCTCCTTCTTTCTTTCTTTCTTTCTTTTTTTATTTTTTTTTAATTAAATTACACAACATAAACCTACTACCACACAGAAAAAAACCCACAATAAAATACAATTGCATATCACATAGTGCCACCATCACCTTCAGGGCTAGCATTAAACTTCATTCAGTCCATTTTCTCTCCAAAAATTAATTGTTTCTTCCCTCGGTGTATACCCCTTCCCGCTCCGAAATACATATTCCAAGAATACACTCCATATTTTCTTAAAATCATTATTTTTTGATTGGCCTCTTCTTATTTTCATATCACATGTCTTCCTTCCTTCCTTCCTTCCTTCCTTCCTTCCTTCCTTCCTTCCTTCCTTCCTTCCTTCCTTCCTTCCTTCCTTCCTTCCTTCCGTCCCCCTTTCTCACTTTTCCTTCCTTCCTTCCTTCCTTCCTTCCTTCCTTCCTTCCGGCATAGGCCAACAGGGTAAAAAAACAGACCTGAAAGGTAAGTGGACCGCAACTTTTGGTAAAATCTGGGTCATACAACAACCCAGAGCCAGATGAAATGAAACTTTAGCAGCCAGCAGGTGGCAAAATGTGCTCAGCAGCTGGTGCAGTGGCACCCTTCCCACTACAACTCCCATCCTTCACCGCTTGGCCCACAATACCCGTGATGAGCTTTTCTGTGGTGCCTGAGCCATTTGTGAAGGGCCCACTGTGGCCCACTAGAGAAGGCAGCAGCGTCCAGGCGGTGCACGGCTGCCACCAGGCCTTCGGCACAAAAGAACCTCACATGTGGTTCTGCGGGTGCTCCCCTCCTTGCCTTTGCTCCAAAGGGCGCAATGAGCCTCTTCCCTTGGCCCCTGAATTCTGGATGTGCCAACACTGCGCACGTGCAACACCTTTGCACTGAGCTGGTGAGACCAGGTGCCGGCTGGGGATGGGTGAAGAGGGGCGGCCAGCCTTTGAAGCAACCGTGCAGGCAAAAACCAAACATTTCCTTATGCCCCCGCGGTGTTCACCCTGAGGTGGGTCCCTTTGCCCAGAGAAACCGAGACCGTCCGGGAGCCCTTCTGTTCCACTCAGTCCAGGGCGCCCGCTTGCATCTGCTGCCAGAGGTGGCCAGTTTGTAGGCTCTGCTTTCTTACACTGGGAAGGAATCAGCCCTGAATCCTTTGCGATCTTTTCCAATGTGGAGAATTTACAAAAGGTAAATGAAGCAGAGCACCCTGGGGGGGGGGGGGGCATGAAGTCTCTCTAAAGTAGTTGGCAGGACTGCTCATAGGTAAAGGTAAAGGTTCCCCTTGACATTTAGTCCAGTCGTGTCCGACTCTAGGGCGCAGTGCTCATCCTCGTTTCCAAGCTGTAGAGCCAGCGTTTGTCCGAAGACAGTTTCCGTGGTCACGTGGCCAGTGCGACTAGACACGGAACGCCGTTACCTTCCCACTGAGGTGGTGCCTATTTATCGACTCACATTTTTACATGCTTTCGAACGGCTAGGTTGGCAGGAGCTGGGACAAGCGACGGGAGCTCACTCCGTCGTGTGGATTCGATCTTACGATGGCTGGTCTTCTGACCTTGCAGCACAGAGGCTTCTGCGGTTTAACCCGCAGCACTACCACGTCCCTTACGTGGTGCCGTCAAAACCTAAAGACAAGCCTTTGCAGCAGTTTAAACCTAGTCCAGATCCCTCTTTCTGCTTGACTCCTGCACGTGGCTTCCCACAAGCACCTCCAGAGGATCAGGCCCAGGGAAGACTGTCTTCTCCCCCCCCCCCATGTGAAAAAGAGAAGATAGTTATACTTGGTAATGGTGGGGATTTCTATGACATTTCACATTTTCTCTGCAACCTATACATTTTTAACCCATAAGCAAATTCAAACATGTAACCTGGCCTTTCCTCATCAGATTACTCATAAACATGTTCAAACCCACCCATAAACTCAAACATACATTGGGGGGGGGGGGGAAACATGACACGTCATAGAAATCGTCCCCCTAGATGGGGGAGAGCAGAGGCACACAACCAGCCACGGAAGTATGTAAGCCGCTGCCTTCTCCTCCAAGGGTCTCCCTGTTCAAGCCTGTTTTTGTCTCACTGAAATGCAAATGTGTTCCCAGGTAAGATCTTAGAGCGGCTGATCTACGAGAAGGCCCCCCTCACGGTCTTGGAGCTGGGCACCTACTGTGGCTACACCACCATCCTCATCGCCCAGTCGCTGCCACTGGGAGCCCGCCTGTACACCGTCGAGAAGGACGCCCGCAAAGCATCGGTGGCCGAAAAAGTCATCCGCCTGGCTGGCTTCGACGACGATACGGTGAGTGGCCTTGGATGTTGCCACACTCACCCCCCACCACCACCACCACCCTGCATGGCTCTGGGTGCCAAGAGGCCAGGCTGCACAGGGCCAAACGGAGCCCTCAGATAGAACAGCGACCCCCAAAACAAGAGAAAACACGGTGGATAGCCATGATGGAGATGTAGAAAATGGTGCAGGGGATGGATCAAGTGGAGAGAGGGAAGCTCTTTCCCCTCTCACGCAAGACCAGAACCAGGGGACCTCCACTCCAAGTGGGAGAGTGAGAACAGACCAAAGAAAATATTTCTTCACCCAGTGTCGTTAGTCTGTGGAACTCCTTGCCACAGGATGGGGGGGATGGCCTCTGGCATCTAGAGGCCTTGAAAAGGGGATTGGACAGATTCCTGGAGGAAAAGTCCATCGCAGGTGACAAGCCCATACATCGAGGGATTAGGGCTTTAACGTGGCTGGCGCGTGGTTCAAAACGGTTTGTTCAGGAACTCTCCTCAAGACGTGGCAGAGTCACAGGGGGTTCCAGGACAGGCCCAGCTGCCTTGCAACGCAGCAGACCTCCTCGGTGGAGAGGAGAGAGGGTCCCGGCCCTTTCAGGAGGAATCCCTTGCCTGCTGACGGGGTCAGGATGGGTGTGGGCTGGAGGTTGAAACTCAGGCTTCATGGGTGGAGAGCCTCTGCCCGGTGGCCAAGGGACCACACCAAAGAGGGCCCACCCGTGCCTTCTTGGGCATCCCAGGCACCCTAGGAAGAGGCAGGTCACCTCCAAGCATCAGATGCAGGAGCAGAGGATGGAAAGACGACCACTGAGAACCGACAGCCGAGAGAACCTGGGGTTTGTGATCCAGACGGTTGCATCTCCAAGCTCTGCACAGATTAGAGACGAGCCACATAGCCTGACTGGCATCATCTCTGCCCCCCCCCCCCCCCGTGACTGAGCCTGAGGTCTAATCCCCTCAGAGCCTCCTCAATCCAATTTCAAGGTCATCAAGGGAAGATGAGGAATAAGGCAGGGTTCATGGAGGGCATGGCTGGATCGTGGACGCAGCGCTTTGAGCGAGGCACAGACGAACAGCTCGCAACGCCCTTTGGGAGCGAGAAGGTCGAAGCGGCCACCCGAGGCGCCACGTCCCTTGGCCACCTGGGCGCTCGAGGGTCCCCAGTGGATCCACCGCGGGGCGGAGGAGCTGCAGGGTTCTGGGTCTCGGGTGCTTCTTCTGAGACTTCTGTAGGCAGCCATGGAGTTTGGGGGGAGAGGCCAAAATTGAAATAGCTCCCTTTCTCTGGCCGCTTCTCCGCAGAGGGCGGGAGAGGAGCCCAGGGATGTTCCCAGCTAGGAGGTGCAAACGATCCAGGCCCCCACTCAATCCACCCTCAACCGCTCGCTGCCTTCTCACTATCCCGTGTGCGGGATGTACAGCAGTCTGTGACAGCAGCCTGATGAGCGGTCCCTATGTGGACCTTTTTGCTCCCGTCGCTTCCACGTAGACCCCCCCCCCCCGCCGTCCTGCTTCTGAATGTCTGGATCCCCCTTTAAGGTGGGAAGGCTGTCGGGGTTCTTCTTCAAGGCTGCTCTGGACAGGGAGGACCGCCTCCCTCTCTGACGACTTCCTCTCTCCTTTCCCCACGCTGGGCAGGTGGAGCTGATTGTGGGCCACTCGGAGGAAGTCATTCCCCAGCTCAAAGACAAGTACGGGCTGCCCCGGGTGGACCTGGTCTTCATGGACCACTGGAAGTGCTGCTATTTGAGGGACCTGCAGCTGCTGGAGGCCCACGACCTTCTCCCCGAAGGCGCCACCGTCCTGGCCGACAATGTCATCTTCCCCGGGGCCCCCCACTTCCTGCAGTACGCCAAGGCCTGTAGCAAGTACAAATGGAGAATTCACCGGACCAGCCTGCAGTACTTCCGGGCCATTCCCGATGGGATGGCTCAGCTCACGTACACCGGTCCGCAGTGACAGGAGGTGTCGCCAAAGGGCTCCTGCCACATGTGCGAGATGTGCGGCCGTAAACGGTCACAAGAGCACTCTGCTGGCACACACGCGCATTTCAACGGTCTAGAAAATCAGACAAACACAGCTTTACTGTGTACAGCAGATAACTGGTTGGCAGTTCGGACGACGTTATTTTAACTTAGCATTTCCCATGTATTTCTCGATTCATAGTTTCTAGTTCTCATGAAGGATTTGGAGGGGAAGCCAAGAGGTACAAGGACACCATGCAGATCTGCCCTTTCCTTTCTGGAAGCTGTTTTTAAAGAAAAGTTGTCTCAATATTTAAAAAAAGGGGGGAAAAAGCATGCTTCTTCTATACCACCTCATAGTGCTTAAAGCATTCTTTGGACAATTTTCAATTTAATTATGCAAACCACGCTTTGCCCCTACAGCAAGCTGGGTACTCATTTTATTGACCGCAGAAAGATGGAAGGCTGAGTCAACCTTGAGCTAGCTATCTGAGCAGGTCGTGAGCAGAGTTTTGATGGCAGTACTGCAGTTTAATTACCGCTACATTTTTGGAACTGACCAACCTAGCTGTTTGGATGCTCCAGCTAATTTATAGTGGTTTGATTCTTCATTGCCCACATGTGAAGAAATAAGATTCCTAGATTAGCACTGATGCAGTAGAAGAAAGAATTTATAGAGCGCAAGGCTTGGTTTTAAAGCCAGGTGAAGCTTTGTGGTTGTCTTTTGAAATAACATCTGTACGACAACATAAATTAAAACCAGCTGCCTGACTTTCTTCCATGTCTTCTTCCGCTGTGGGCAAAATGTTAGGGACTCGGCAACTAGAGCAGGCAAATTCCCTGCTTCTGGATTGCCAGAGGTTGGAACTTATTTTTTTTATCGCTTTGCTCAAAGTTCAGGAACTGGGCAGGTTTCACCTCTAAATCCCAGGAATTTCTTTCCCACTAACCCTGACATGAGACGTCGTACCCCCCCCCCTTCCACTCACCGCTAAGGTATACTTCAGACTCCTTGAATTGCTCATTAGACTTTGACCTTTATTCTTGGTGAGAAGGTAGATTAGGATAACCGTTGTTTTGACTTTTTTTCAATCAGAGTGTGAAAACGGGCCGCTGGCGCTGACTGAGCCACCCCTGCATCCTCCTCCAAACACCCAGCCGTTCGTTTTGGTCTCTCCACCATAGCATAGCTGTCATGTCGGTAATCTGCTACAGGCACGAAAACCATGGGGCTGTGGGTATTATTCTCCTTGCTGAATGATTCCCACAGTCAAGGCTCCAACCAGGGGGGGGGGGGGGGCTGGTAGGAGAGGCGAGGTCTGAAAAATTAATTGTTGTAAGCCGCCCAGAGACCTTTGGGTAGTGTGGGCGGCATAGAAGTTAAATAAATAAATAAAAAATCAAAAGAACCCACCACATAAAAGCGTCTGAAGAAACAGTATTCTTTTTTTAAAAAAGTGGCGTGTATGTATGGAATTCCGTGTTTCTCAGAAAGGGGCGGAACAGCCACACAAAGCAACGTGCAAGCGAGTTTCCAGGGATGACGGAATGTGGGTCTCTTCGTCTCTCCCTCCTCTGGAGACCCACCAAGCGGCATCTCTTCCCCGCCCTCTTTCGGGTATTTTGTCTCCGGCTATTTATGATCCAGAAGTGAAGCCATGGCCCAGGGCGGCTATTGATCACAGCAGGTCTGTCCCCTCCCCTCCCCTCTTGCCCTCACAAGGGGCCAGCTCTTCTGGGGAGTTCTCCTTGCCCCTGGCTCTCCAGTTTGAAGATAATAACCCTCCGGTCCTGAGTGCGGAACGTGGCCACAAGGTGCGCAGTAAAGCCCCCATGGCCGTTTTGAACCTCAGATCACAAGAAAAGAAACACCAGTCGGGTACAAACTGTGTTTATTATTGACAAAACGGTTTCCACTGAGAGCAAAACACACACGCGCACGCACACACACATACACACAGAGACTGAAAACAAGGCTGCTTTTCTGGCAAAAAGCAGTTCCTGAACCAAACCCGATTTCCCTTCCTCTTGGGTTTTTCGCTGGCCCCAGACCGTTCAGCGGCACAACCACCCTAAGTCTGGCCACTGGGGCAGGGCATACATGGTACGGGTGACGGCACACGTGCAGCCTCCTTGGCAGCCGAGATCCAGGAGGGCAGGCTGGCACCCACCAAACGGACCCCAGGGTTGGGGTGGGGTGAGGCGCCTCCCCTCCTTCCTTCCCCACCGGGACCTCCAAAGGCCAGCGTGGGCTCCGTCTGCTGCAGAGTCTATATCATCCACTGGTCCTGGTCTTGCTCAGCGCCTTCCATATCCACCTTGGAAGACAACAGAGAAAAAACAGAAGAGGAGTGAGAAGAAGACCTAGACGGGATTCCCGCTGCGAAGGAAAGGTTCTTTGGGGGAGATGAGAAGCTGGCCCCTTGGTGAAGGGCCCTCCCCCGTTCTGCTCCAAGAAGGGGAAAATCTCCTTCACGTCCTGCCAACGCCAGATGCGGCACTGCCCACATGCTAGGAAGCCACCCTTTGCAGCCCCGAGGACTACGAACCTTCGTAAACCCTAGAACTGAAATCCACAGAAGGGAAGTTGCACCCTCGACGGATCCCCTCAGGCTCTGCGGCTGCTCACCGCACGCAGCTCTGCTTAAACGCTTTTGGGGGCAGCCCACCAGGCATAAGGACATGCAACACAGGGGACACCCCTTCTGTGGCTGGGGGGGGGGGGGGTTCCGGATGGTTATAAGCCACCGCCACCACGATCAGCAGCCAGACGCTGGAGCAGGTGAGACGCAGGGAGCAGCCACCTTCCCATCCTGCTCGTGGGCCGCCCCGATGCAACAGGTGGACCACCCCGGGGAGGGGGAGGGGGGGCTTAAAAGGCTGGGCTGGGGAGGCCGATCTTGGCAAACTCCCAGTCGGGCTCTTCTTACGGGGAGCTGCCCTGGATGAGAACAAAGCCTTCTGGCCAACTGCCTGCTTTTGGGAAGCGCGCGGGGAGGGAGAGAGGCCCATCCTCCGGACCATCCTAACTGCCTTTACTCAAGTGCAAGTCCTGCTGAGTTCCTGCTGTGCCAGGGAACTGGGGAGAGGTCTGGGGATGCTGCTGCCTTAGCCGCCGCCCCCCCCCCCCCAAATCCCGAAGGAGCTGTGCAGCCTTCTTTGGATTTGCTGGTGTTTGGATAGAAGGACCATCCTCTACCCCCCCCCCCCCCGAGAAGCATACAAAGGAGGAAGAGAGGAGGGGACAAAGAGCCAGCACTCCCCCCCCCCCTGCTCCTGGCGCCACGAACCTCGTTGATCTCTCCGTCATCAGGAGACTCATTATAGTCATTCATCTCATCCATGTCCTGCATGTCCTCGTCATCTTCGGAATCCTCCTCGCTGTCCTCATCATCTTCATCATCTTCCTCTTCCTCCTCATCATAAGTCTGCTAAGGCAAACCACAAACGCAGCGGTCACCTCCTTTTCCCCCGTGCCCCACCTCGGGTGGGGGTCCAGTCCCAGAAACCCACGGCCGCCGGCCAAAGAGACGGCGAGGGGAAAACGTGGCGGTCGTTACCTCAGAGGCAGGTTTCCCAATCGGGACCAGGTTGTTATCTTTCTCTGCGATGCTCTGCAGCTGCGATAAAACGGGAAGAGATTAAGCATCAGCACAAAGAAGTCTTACTAAGAGCATGTAGAAACGACAGGTAGATCAGGTAGAAAACACACGGATACGCTCCTTCCTGGATACCTTGTCACCCGCTGAGGGGGAGCACGGAAAGAAACGATGCATCCCATTATGAAGGCACAACTCTCCTGTTCTCAGAGCAGCTGCTCTTACCAAAGTGAAAACAGGCTGGAAACTGGCCGGAGAAGGGACGGGACACCCCCCACCCTGCTCAGTGCATAACCGTTTCCCTTCTCCTGCAAGGAGTGGGTGGCTACTCCCGACCATTCCTTCCATGGAGAAGGCCGAGGGCAGAAAAAAAAACTCTGGATGCCCAGGTCTCAGGAGCTCCCCCACGGTGGAAGGGCAGGGATAATCATCTGTGTGGTGCCAGGCCTCTGTAGGGATCATCATCCCCAGGTGAACTCATCCCCAGGTGAACTCAAGCGGGCGTGTGCTTTCCAGCAGGCAAGAGCATCTCCACATTTTCCTCTTGCTACCCTGCTTCTCGCCTGCATCCATCAGCCCAATAAACCTTCTTAAGGCACCAGTGGCTTTCTGTCTTCATCAGGACTCAAAGAACAGCCATTTTTCGGGATTCTGGCTAGCCCCAGCCCACCTGGTAGCAAAAAAGCTCACAGTGCATGGGTGCAAATTATTTTTGTGAAGGCAGTAGCTCTGAAGCAAGGAAATGAGACACTGTGGGCTGACCAACAACGACAGGGTGGGGATTCCACAGGCTCAGGGGCCAACGCCATGGACCGGCCACAGGCCACGCCGCCCGTCAGAACGGGAAGACTTGAACCTCCTGGAGGCAATTCAGGAGCACGATTCGCCTTTCTTATGAAGCTTTGGTTTGCGTTGACTTTGGTGGTGGTGGTGGTTGGGGAATCAGAAGGTAGAGACGCAGCCCATGTGTTGCCCACCCCTGAAGCTCAGGATGGTTCTCGGCAAAAAAAAGTTCTTTCCTCGCCTGATTTATCTGTGGCACAGAAACCCCGTCCTCCCGCTTGGTCCCCGAACACCCTCTCGGTCCCCTTCGCCGCTCACCCAGGCTTGATGCTGCTGCTCCTGCTGCTGAAGCTCGTTCTCATCCACGCAGGGCCGGTCCAAGTTAAACCACAGCGCCTCCGTGACTCGTGGGAAGAGGGAAGGAAAGAGGGTGGACATGTCTGGCTGAGGATGAGACGGAAACCTTCGATGGGTGAGGAGACCCATAGAACAGGAGGGAACCGTAGGAATCAGGACAGCCCTCCCCCCCCAACCCCTTGCCTCCCTGCCGCCCCCCACCAGCCAAAGGTCACGCATGCATCAACCCCACATCACTGGCCACTCCATAGGGCGAACCAAGACTCACATATCAATTGCCATTACGGGCCATCAAGTCCCTTTCAAATGACAACGGTACCCATAACGCCCAGGGTGGCCTCAGGAGACTCGGGTTCCGATCTCCACTTGCCCCTGGAAACCCACAGAGCAGGGTGGAACGGGCAGAACCATTCCTTAAAAACCTCACATCTCTTGGAAACTCTATGAGGTTCTGACTTGATGGAAGATAAATACACCCACATGAACGAGCCATCTCTCAAACGTGGTTTCTTGTAGGAAGTCGGTCCATCTCGTCTTTGGTCTTCCTCTTCTCCTGATGCCTAAAACTTCTCCTAGCATTCTTTTTTTTTTCCCCAAGTAGGTCTTGCCTTCTCATGATGTGCCCCAAGTAGAACAGCCTCCATTGAGTCCTTGACCCTCCTAGACAGAGGCAGCCCCGGGAGCAGCCCGGGGGGGTCTGGGGAGGGGGTTGGGGGTTGTTCGGGTCTCCCCCCCCCCCTCCCGGGAGGGGCACCGTCCCCCCCAACCGGTCCCTCCCGCCCGCCGGACTCCAAGCGCCCTCCAGGAGAGCGCGGACTACAAGTCCCATCATCTTCAGCCCGAGCCAGGGGGGGTCTGCCCTCCAACACTCCCCTGTGGGCGGAGGGGGGGTGTCTCTCGGAGGCATTGGGGGGGCCGGGATTTCCCCCTCCCCCAGAGCAGAGCAGAGCGGGGAGGGGGGGTGAAAGGAGCAACAGCATCCGGGTCACCGGGGGACGCGCCCTCCCCCCTCCTCCCCCTGCCCCGCGGCGCCGCTCACCTGCCGGCCGGAAAACCAGGAGGGCGGGGGGGAAAGCGGTCCTGGGTTCGAGTTTTCCGTCCCCCCCCCCGGAAGCCCAAAGGGGCCACAAGCGGAAGTCGTCGCCTCCTTCCGGCGGACGGAGGAGCTGCACCCTCGAGAGGCCCGACGAAGGGGGCCGGGAGCCGCGACGGCTGGCATTAAAATGGAACGGCTACTCTTGAGGGCGCCACGAGGCGTTTCTCCTCGTTTCGTTTCGTTCCTTTAGATTTTGCCCGATGGGCTTGCTCAGAGACCAACACGGCCACGTCTTCCGGCTCTACTATTTTGAGTCTATGGGCCTCTGACGTCAGTCGACCCTTTTTTTCCCCCCAGCTCGAAGTGGGACGTCTTTTTGTGCATGCGCGGGGGCGGAGCGCCTGCGGCTCCCGCTCGCTTTTAAAGCCTCGGGAAAGGTTCTCCCCGCGCTCTTCTTCCTCCGCTCACGGAGGACGCCTAGTGCGCTTGCGCAGTTCGTGTTGGGCCCGAGATGGAACGCCAATGGGAAACTGCGGCAGGAGAGCCCAGGCAGCGGAGCAGCCAAAAGGGGGCGCTGCTGCTTCTGCCTCTGAACCGGAATAAAGGAGGGGGGAGCGGGCTGGGCGGGCAGAGTTTTTTTTTGCAGACCGTTTTCGGAGAAGCGCGCGTGCGGGCGCCTTTCCTGCTGGCCACCGGGATGGGAGGGGGGGGGGGCTGCTGGCAAGGGGCGTTTGCCAGCCCTCCCCTCCCCCCCTTTGCCCTTAAGGGGCGGGGCAGAGAAGCGGGGCTGAGGGGGCGGCATCCCCCACCCCCCATCAGTGCCCCCCCCTTGCACCGCCCTGGAGGGCCCGGGCTGGGCTGGCTTGGCTGGCTTCCTCCCTTCATCCATGCACCCATGCATGCAGGCGGGCGAAGGGTGGCCGGGCGGGCCAGGAGCCTCCGGCCCGCGGCGGCCTTCTTGCCCCGCCCGTGCCATTTCTCCGAGCCGCCCGCAGGACCCTCCGCCTTGCCCCCGCGCTGGCCAAGCGGCGGCCCCTCGGGAGGACGACCCCCCCCCCCGCCTGAAGCCCTGGAAGCCTCCGTGGCGCAGCGGCCTCCGCCCTGTGGCCGCGAGTTCCGCCGGCTGACGGAGCGCCGCGCGGCGCCAGGGAGCGCTTCCCTTCGGAGCGCCGCTCGGGCTTCCTCGGGGCAACCGGTGGCGGGGGGGCTCGTGACCTGACGCGAGGGATGCTCTGGGGGGGGGGGAACGGGACTCCCCCTTGGGAGGGTTTTTAAGCAAGAAGGGAGCTTTTCCAAAAGGACGAAGGCCACGTCTAACAACAAGGCGCGGATGGAGGCGCGGCGGTGGTGGGGAAACGAGGTGGCCCTTCAGCCCCGCTTCTGTCGGGTTGCTGGTTGGGAGAGAGAGGAAAAAAAGGATGCAGAGTGAATCTCAAGAAAAGAACCATAAAACTATTACTTTCGAAAGCAGGAGAGACATCAAAGCACACAGAGAATCTGTGAAAAGAGTTTATATTTCAAAACTAAGAAGTGATCATGGGTTCAAGAGTCCTCCAACCTGATCCATCAAACACGACATAACCTTCAAGGCCTGCTCAGTGCTTCATATATGGACACTTCCACATTTCGGCGTGTTTCTCTCTCCTCCCCCCCCCCAATTAATTTTTTTAAACATTTCAAATTGTCTTCAGTGAAAATCCAGCCATCTGGTACCATGAGATCCTGATCATAGAGGCCTATCCTTTGGGGCAGGGGAGGTTTCAGAAAATAATCTCTTTGGCAAGGGTGCTACACGTGTGATACAATATACACATTAACAACAACAGGAAATACAAACATAGTCTATAACTCGCCCAAAAAGAAGTCATTTCTAGCTACCTTGGGTCCTTTTAAGGAGAAAGGCCTGGATAAAACATATTTTAAATAAATTAGAGTTAAGGCTTTCTCCCGATGGCCCTTTCACATTTGGTATCCATATCCAGAAATCATTTCCCTCGGGATTTTGCCACTTGATGCAAACAGGTCCGTGCTATATTATTTTGACATCAGTTGCAATTGTTCCAGATTTATTTATGCAGGTGCAACCCATCAGACATACATAACATGGGGACTTCTATGTTCTGCTTGTTTCTCTCCCCCCCTCCCCCAATTCCCAACCAGGCAGGTGTGTTTTTTTTGGGGGGGGGGGGAATGGCTTTCTCTGTACCACTTCCTAGCCCACAGTCAGCACGACAAACGAAAAGGCCCTTTGCCAGCAGAACAGGCTCGTTATACAATGACCGAGCAAAGTTTTCCCAGCTGATCTTTGGAACTGGCTCCTTGGCCCAGGGAGGGAGGAAGCTTGAGCAACCTTGCTCCCCGGCAGATGATCTCTGACCACACCTGGTTCTTGTTACCTGCACTGGAAGCACCTGCAGCTGTTAAAGGTGCCCCACGGTCAGCTGAGGGGCTCCGAGGCTGCTCTTGCCCTGATCCGCTGGGTGGGTTTCATGCACAGGTATGTTGGTGGCAGATGGCAAGCCGGCTTCGCTGCCGTTCCTCGTGGGTGACCTGTGGAACGAAGGCCGTGAATGGGCAGGTTGGCTGAGTTTTCCTGAGACTCCTTTCAAGAACTTGTGGCCTGGTCAGTGGTCAGAGGGTGCTCTGGGAGGAAAGCCTGCTCAGAGAGGGTGTGTGTATGTGTCGGGGTGTGCTGCTGCCATTGCTTCTGTGTCACTTCCCCCCCTCCCAATTCAAAAAGAGGCAGATTGCTCAGAAAAGTGAAGAGTCTTGATCAGTTTTGAATAGTTTCTTTCCTCTCTTGGTACACACTCAGTTGGCAGAAATGCTTCCTGGTGATTTCCCTCCTTTTAGGCCACGACTGAGATGACTCAAAGCTGCTAGACCTCTGTGTTTATATCAGTTTAATGTGTTCATGAGTTTAACTGGATTTTAACATTGTAACTCGCTGTATTTGGGGCCATCTCTGTTTGGTTTTTGAAACCATTTCTTTTAACATTTTTTAAAAATTCTATGAATAAGAAACAAAAAGAAAAATAACGAGTTTATGTACAATTCTTGCCTATCAAGAGCACCTGACATTTGTATACAATGTCTTACCCTAATCATTTTATCCTAAACATACTATTCTGTGCTTTAGATTTACTTGACCTTTTGCCGTATCTGCTCTGGCCCCATCCTAATGTTTTTTAAAACCCTTTTGGAACCTACTTGAGGTCCTTGTGTTGGGGGGAAAGGGGGGATTTAAATGCCAGGAAGGAAGGGGCAGGAGACCATGATGGGGCCGGTGTGGGGCGAAGAGGCAGTTGTAGGGGGTGGGGAGCGCAATAGGGTGCGGATTATCCCGAAGCCATGTCCTGTTGACTAGCCTCTGAACACCCACGAGGAGGGTGTGACAGCCACGTTGCTGGCTGAGCAGGCCAACATCTTGCAGCTCAGAAAAGCAGTTGGAGGAGAAGCAGCGGGCAGGGTGGCTGTCCTTGGCTTTGCCTGCTTCGGTTCCTCCCCTTTGCAGCCAGTGACGGAGGGACGCCAGAGGGGCTGCAGGGCAAAGCTGGTGGGCGGGCCTGCCTTCATTCTCTTGTTGGGACCAGCAGCCCCACCCCAACCCTTCCTGAGCCAGCTGGAAGGCCCTCCCCAACCGTCTGAGGAAGAGGGACTTCAACGGCTTTGAAGTCTCCAGGTCAGCTCCCTTGGCTGGGCATTCTGGCAGGGGACGAACTTTTGTGACTTCTCTTGTCACCGGCAGATTTCTTAGCTGTCGGGAGCCTGGTTGGTGAGGTACTGGCCGTGTGCCTAGTGTTGCCATCAAGCTCAACCCGGTACCCGCAGCCATCATCACAGCGTCTGCCTCGGCATTTCTAGAAAAGCTGTTCCTTGCAGCGCCGCCTGGGGAGGCCTCCCGTCCTCCCTCTCTCGACATCCCGGCTACCTTTTCTTCTTTCCCTGCCTTTGAAAACAGCTCGCTCTCATGGCTTTCTCTGGGGTGCAATCATCTGCTTGATAGCTACGTCAAGATTAGAATGATGTGTCCGGGACGTTGCATGGGGGATGGACTTTGTCTATTGTGTGCTTCCAGGAGAAGCCGAACTCCAGCCTGCTACCTGTGCCATAAAACATGTAAGCCACTCGGTGAGACCAGAGGCCCCCATCCGCTTGGGGGGGGGAAACAGTTCTGGTCTCTCTGCTACTCCCTCCCTGCTGAGCTGGCTGGGAAATCAGAGAAGGTCTGGCTTGGGGGAGCTGATGCAACCTCTGCATCAGTGGCCAGTGGCCAGAGTGATGCTCTAGCATGCTCCGTGCTTTAGGCCAGGTCCACCCTGGGTTCTAGTAATTTTGTCTGGATGAGTGAGGGTGAGTCTTGCGGCCCTTCCCCTCAGCTGTCCGTGTTCAGTCCGTTGCACCCTCCTTTGCCCACAGAAAGATGATGGCACACCAGCGACCGCTCTGGGTCCTCCTTCCCATCTTGCTGGCTGTGGCCGCACGGGAATCTGTCCTGAACATCTGCATGGATGGCAAGCACCACAAGGCGTCCCCTGGCCCCGAGGATGAGCTGCACAAACAGGTAGGGTGGGAGGTGTCCCAAATGGCACTGAGGAGCCCCGAACGGCCTGGGGTCCCCAACTCTGGGAGAAAGGGAGGGGGGGCTCTCGTCTTCACCGGTTTTCAATGAAAAGCAAGCCTCAGGTAGGAGGGACCGGAGGCCTTCACGGGCACCACCAGGAGCGGTGGTGGAGGAGAAACGCCAGCAGCCCCATGGGCTGGTAGTGGAGACTCGTTGTGTGCGGGAGTGAGAAGGGAAGAAAGAACCACATACGAGGTTTTTCTCCTGCATCTTCCATCTCCATGCCAAGCAGGCCTTGGGGAAAAAAAATGATTTTGGGGGCTACAGCTTCCAGATTCCTTCCACCCAGCAGGCAGGACGAGAAACCCATCATAGCAAACATCCTACCCTAAACCTCTGCCATGATAAGGCGGCTGGCTTGGGCTCCTGCACCCCCTAAATTCTGGAAGAGGCCCTGTTTGCAACCCTTCCTCAGGCGGCCATCTCTCTTGGGCTGCTCCTGAGAGGCAGGTGGGTTGATTGGGGGGGGGGGAGAGTCATCAGAGTGTTGGGTTCAAATTCCCCCTTGGCCACGGAACCGACGGGGCTGCCTTGGGCCAGGCACCCTCTCTTGGCCCCAGCCCCAGCCCCACCCCGCGGCGCCTTCTCTCCTCTGCCAGTGTTCCCCCTGGAAGGAGAGCGCCTGCTGCACCGTCAACACCAGCCAGGCGGCCCACGAGGACACCTCCTACCTGTACAACTTCAACTGGCACCACTGCGGGATCATGTCGGACAAGTGCAAGAAGCACTTCATCCAGGACACCTGTCTCTACGAGTGCTCGCCCAACTTGGGGCCCTGGATTAACCAGGTAGACCGTGTGTGTGTGTGTGTGTGGATCCCTGCCCTGACCCTCCTTCCCCCGCTCCCTTTCCCCCACCCAGGGAATCCGGTGGATCCTCAGCTCAGCTCTGTCGCCCAGGGGGCTCTTGGGGCTCCCAGCAGAAAAGAAGGGAGGCTGAGTTTGGGGAGGAAGGGAGCCCTGGAGGGCGGCGCCTCCTCCTGGCTGTTCCTGGAAATGCACCTTTCACACTCCCGTAGCCCCAACCGTACACTGCATCCTGTGCATTTCTGTGTGTTTGTATGAATGCAACGTTTCTCAACCCCTGCCATGCACCACAACCTCTCCCTGCAAATCTCTCTACACCATTCCTTGTGTGCTCCCCGTCTTCTGCTTCAGCCCAGCGAGAAGTCACTGCGGGGGTGGGGGGAGTGGGGTGGAGGTGGGGGGAGATCTTCAGGCAGGGGTTTCTCACAGTGGCACCTCAACCCCAAACTTTTCAGGGGAGCTGCTCGGGTTGCGAGCTGCCTGTCTCTTCAGGGAAGACCACGTTTGTTTGTGGGGCAGGGTTTGGCCCCCCTGCTGGCTGACCCTGCTCTGGCCAAGCCCTTGTGGGGCTCGCGACTCCTCCTGCGAGGGGCACCTTAGCAGGTTTATTGCATCGATGCAGCAGGAGACCAATAGCACAGGGATACAACACACCGCTGCCCTTGCGTGCTGCCTTCCCCCCCCCCCCCCCGAGTCCAGAGGGGTATGAGCCTTGCCCAGACAGGATGCAAGAGAGATGGCTGGCACTCGCCCCCTCCGTGGCAGAGGGGGAAACTAATGGATTTTATAGACTAGCCCTCTTCCCGGGGGGGGGGGGGAGGGGGAACACACCGTTACATGTGCAATGTGTAGCCTGCATAATTGAATTGAAAACCGCCCACAGAGTGCTTTAAGCGCGATGGGACGGTATATATATTTAAGCAGCACACTTTACATGCCGAGTGGAACAGACCCCGTTCTCTGACCAGATCAGCCTGTTAATATCTGGGGGACACAAGCCCACTCCTAGAACACCTGGCCTCTAAGCTCAGGATGCGACACACTTGGTTCTCCCTAATTAAGTGGGTGACCACTCCCTAATCCGTGTGGGTTTTGCTAAACAGATTTCCAGTCCCGTGCAGAACCCCAGCAGAGGGCAAGACAGCACTGGGCATTCCTCCTTCTCCTCCTCCTCCTCCTCCATTCCAGGCAGGAGGATGATTCGTGCGGTTGTAAAAGCAGCTGAAAGAGTTACACCAAACAAGAGCGAAAGCTGGGCGGCTAGTATCTTTACTGGACCACTAAAACACAACCAACGGGCAAGGTTTCCAGTCTAACAAGGACTCTTTGGCAGACCTTAATGGGGTGGTGGGGTGGAGAAGCAAAAAGCAGTCCCAAATTCATCCTGACCTGATGTTGCAGGATCAAGGCCAAAGTTAACATGATCTCCCCAAGGGGAGACTTGCAAGCTTGATGTGCAGTTTCAAAAGTGTGCCGTTTCAATGTACAATCGCTGACTGCAGGGAGAGAGAGAGGGTATGGCTCATGGGCTAAAATCACAACTGGATTAGGCCTATCGAATCTGGGGATTTGGTGAGTCACTTCATCAGGAAGTGCCATTAATTCAAATAGGCCTCCTGTAGTGGGATGCTAAGCAACAGGATTTTAGCCCCTAAGGAACATCAAAGAAGCATGCTGCTTAGATACACCTGCTTAAATACACACTGCTTAGATACACAGCCCTTAAAGCGCTCTCTGGGCAGTTTAAAAGTTAATTGGGCAGGCTATACATTGTTCCCCCCAACCAGGAAGCTGGATACTCAATTTACCAACCTCGGAAGGATGGAAGGCTGAGTGAACCTTGAGCCGGCTTCCTGGGATTGAACCCGGGTCATGAGCAGAGTTTTGGCTGCAGTACAGCAGTTTAACCGCTGCACCATGAGGGCTCCAACATAAGATAGTCATATCTTTTTTTGTTATAGATATATTTTTCGAAGAATTATTGACAAATCCTTGCTACTTGTAGCAAGTGCTTACTAAGTAGTATTTCATACCTTGTTCCTTCAGTGCTGTGGGTGGGACAGAAGCTGATCCACTCCCAGGTCCTCGGCTTGATCCCAGGCTCCCCTGCCACATCCTAACCCTGCCACTGAACCTCTTCTGCTTGCCCCCCCCCCCCCGACAGGTGGACCAGAGCTGGCGCAATGAGCGGATCGTGGATGTGCCGCTGTGCAAGGAGGATTGTGAGCAGTGGTGGGAAGACTGTCAGTACGACTTTACTTGCAAGGAGAACTGGCATGTAGGATGGGACTGGTCCTCAGGTCAGTGAGGATCCAGAGAGCGGCAGCGGCTGCCGTCACTGCCGCCACTGCCTTTCTCTCCCTCTCCCAGCCCGCCCCCATGGCACATTTGGGGGAAGGACGGGGGAGATGTGTGGGCAGCACTCCTAGGGGGAAAGGGTGACCCTTGGGAGGGGGCTGCTGGCCAAGATGGAACCTGATCCAGCCCCCTTGAAGCTTGGTGGGACAGCCCGCGTTTTGCCCGACCTTGGTAAAGTTCCTTTTTTTGGGTGCGGGGTGGACGACAGCTTCTGGACCCCCTTAGCCAGCCAGCCAGCACAGTCACAAGCCTTGAAGGCTGAAGGATCTGGGAAGCTGCCTCCCAGACATCCCATAATTCCCCCAAGCTCTGTGCTTTGCACGCCACAAGGCCACCTCCCTATTGACCCAGGGATGCGTGGCCTGGCCTTGTCCTCCGGGGGTGGTGAACCACAGGTGTGGGAGCGAAGCAGGCATCCTCGAGGAGACCCGGAGGTCTCTTACCTGCCTCAGAGACGCAGGCGCAGAGGAGCGAAATTGAGCTCCTGCGGGAGCCTGCGGTTTTCCTTGAGCAAGGAGGTTCAGGAGGGAAAGGGGCCCCGTCTTCCTCCCCTGAGATCTTTTTCCAGGTCCAGATTAAAAAAGAAAAGGGCTGCTGGGATGGTGGGGCAAAAGGCCGGTGTAATAATAACCAGAAACACCTTTTCTCCTGGGGCACCTGATTTATTTGATGAAGAAAAGAGTAGACACATTCACCCTGACATGCCACCAGTTAGGAACCCAGGCTCCTGTTGCTGCTGCTGCGGCGGCTGCTTTTCTCCACCTTTCCTCTTTTTCTGGAGAGAACAGAAGGCCAGAGAGACAGGCTTGAACCAGACCCCGAAGGCTCAAAGGGAACGCTGTGGATCCAGAAAGTGTCGGGGAAGCGTGGGGGGGGACACACCGGGTGTCCCTGCGGTGGGGTGGGGAGGGATCGGCTGAAGCCACCCCACTCCTCCTGTGCCAATCCAGGCAGAGGGTCCTCCTTGGCACCTGGCGCCTTCTGGACTTGGTGGCCCAGCACAGCTTAGCCGAGTTGGCTCCTGGGGGACCGTGACCCCCCAGAACAGCCTGCCAGCTGTTCACCAGCTGCAAACTGGAGGGATGCCTGGCCCCCTCTTGTCCCCGCCTGCAGGGAGTGGTTACCCATCCTAGCCTCCTGGAAGGGAACCTCTTGCCGCCCCTCACCGCCCCTCCGTCTTTCTTTTCTTTCTTTCCTTTCCATTTTCTGCCAGGGGTGAATCAGTGCCCCGTGGGATCCATGTGCCAACGGTGGACGAGGGTTTTCCCTCACCCCAGAGACATGTGTGAGAAGATCTGGACCAACTCCTACAAATATACCACCTGGCTAAGAGGCAGCGGGCGCTGTATCCAGATGTGGTTTAATGCCACGGAAGGCAACCCCAATGTGGCCGTGGCCAGGTATTACGGCAGTGGAGGGGAGGTCCCTGCAGCTCGCCTGCCTTGGGTGGCTCCCGCGTTGCTCTGGCCGGCACTCCTGGCCCTGCAGTGAGCTCAGCATGGGATTCCTACTCCCTGGGCTTTTGGCTGGTAAAACAGGATGGTGAGGGATGCCCCCCGCTCAAGCGGGGCAGAAAATCGGAACTCCTGCAGCTGCTCGTGAGGGTGTCTTCCCCCAGAAAACTCTCTCTCTCTCTGGGTAGTTTCCGTGGCTGCCTGTGCTTTTCATCGGTGGAACCTCCTTTTCCTGGTCTCACTCTGAGAGGGAAGGGGTTGAGCCTCCCGTAACAGAGATGTATCATATATGGGATGAAGGAATAAAAAAGTCTGGCTCTTACGGGTTCTGTCGTCCTTGTTCTTGGCCTCTTGGTTTTCGGGAGTAAAGGCAATGCTTTTCCCCACCCCAAATATTCACGACCTTTGCGTGGAGGCCTGTGAGGGGGGACCTTTGGGCTCCAGGACCAGAAAAAGTGAAAAATGCGGTGTGGGCAGCCCCCCCCCATGCCCCAGTAGGCATTGTGGGGGAGGGGGCAGAGACTTCACTGGGGCCTGGGGGTCCAGAGGGGCCTGGCTCAGGCCACGGTCTCTTTTTTTTTCCTGTGGCAGGGTGTGCGGGAAGCAACAATAAGTTGCAGATCCTGCTGGAGGATACGGATGGAAGCAATGTTTTATGAGCACGGAAGGCGGGGTGTTCTGTTCTCATGACACGTGACCCAGCACTCTCCTTTCCGGACTTCGTCTCGGCGGCGGCACGGAGGTCCCCCAGACGCCTTGTCCCTGGGTGACTTCCATGTCCACGCCGAGATTGGGGCCACAGGCCCAGCTCTTGAGTTCTTGTAAACCATGGCTCCCGTGGACATGTCCCAGTTGGTCCACGGTCCCACCCACGTGGCGGGTCACCCTTTAGACCTGGTATTCCCAACAGGCCACGGAGAGAGTGGTCACCAGGGGTGACTGACTTGCGATCGGTCCCCTTGTCCTGGTCAGACCCCCACTTAATAAAATGTAACCTCACCGTGGCCCTCCTCCCCCCTGCGGGGAGCAGGGACCCGTGAAGAGGGTCCGCCCCCGCAGGCTATTGGATCCTGTGGGTTTCCAAGATGCAATGCGGGGATTACCAGCTGATCTGGTGGGCGCTCCTGTCGAAGCTCTGGTGGATGAATGCGATGCTGCAGCCACCAGGGCAGCTGAGAGGATCGCGCCTAAACGCCCCCTCTACTCTCCCTGGTATAACTAGGGTTGCCAGACATCAGGCAAAAGGAGGACATGTCCTCCTTTTTAGCCTAATGCCCTCCATCCGGCAGGCAAAGCTAAAAACATTTAAAATGTCAGGCTTTTGTATATTTTATGTTATAATTTTGGATGGGAGGGGGAGAGGTGGAAGGACTCCCCCTGTCTTTCCCCACCCCCGCCCACCCGCCCACCCCCTGTTACCTGCCGCCGGTGCTGGAGCGCAGCCCTCGTCCCCTCCTGCCTCGGCGGCGGCTGCTCCGCAATCCGCCATGCCCGCCCAGCCCACGTGGAGCCCAGAAAGGCAGCGCGAGCGGAGCACCGCCCGCTGAGCCAGGCAGGAGCAAGCAGCGCCCGAATGCATCGATGGGAAGGCGAGCGCCCAGACTGTGTGTGTTCAAAGTCCCTTTCGGGGACTCCAACTCCCACACTCCCCAGCCTTGAACTTATGACCCTCGGGGGAGGGGAGGCTGCCTCGTTCGGCTTTGCCTGGCGCTGCTTTCCCCCTGCCTGTGCCGGAGCCTTGTTTGGGCGTCCAGATTAGCAAGGTTGCCTCTGAGCCTGTGCAGAGTGTGAGCGGCCGGGGGATCCCGCAGCCAGGCCAGGGTGGGTTCGGGTACAACTGGCTGTTTAAATAATGTGTTTTGGTATTTCAAACAAAAGCCTCCATTGAATTTATTTTTATTTTTTAACATGACTGTTTCTTGGTCGGTTCACTAAGAGACATTTATTGGCATCTATTGTAATAAAATTGTATTGATTGCGGGTTTAATCCAGAACGATTCAAATGAAACATTCAATATGTCCTCCTCTGTCCTCTTTTTTGACTTTCTGTGTCCTCCTTTTGGTACCCATGTATCTGGCAACCCTAGGTATAACCAACATCTGTGGGGGTTGAAGCGTAATAGGGGGAGGCTAGAGGGCATTTGGAGACAGGCCCTGATGGTCAATAACCTAAATGCCGCTAAAATGGCGTCAAATATTTATTTAGCCAAAGTGAAGGCTATAAGAAAATCCTACTTCGCTCGCTGGATAAGCAAAGCTCAGGACCATCGAGCGGAACCGTTCCGTATTGTACGCGACTTAGCTGGAATTGGTCACAGTGACAGGCCTCCCAGGAGCATCTCCTGCAACCCATTTGTGGCCTTTTTTAAACAAAAAGTGGAAGCCATCTGCCGGGACCTAGATATCTCCTCTTTCTCAGTGGATCGAGCTGAGACGTCCAGCGCATCGCCTTGCCTGGAAATTTTAACACAATTTTAGCCCGTGATGTCAGTTGAGGTTGACCGGGCCCTTGATCGCTGCAGGGCCGCCACTTCCTCACTCGATCCTTGCCCGGCCTGGCTCTTGAAAGCGGCCAGGCTGATAACCACTGAGTGGGCAGAGGCTATTATGAATGGTTCTCTCCTTGAGGGCAGGGTCCTCCTTGCCCTCAAGGAGACACTCATTAGGCCTATCTGGCAGCTGATGATATTAACAACTATCGTCCAGTCACCAATATCCCCTTTATTGGCAATCCGGTGGAGAGAGTGGTGGCCGACCAGCTTCAGGCTCTCCTGGAGGAGACCGATGCCCTTGATCCGTTCCAGTCCGGGTTCAGGTCGCGTCATGGCACGGAGACGGCATCGGTCGCCCTGCGAGATGACCTGTTGAGGGAGGCCGACAGGGGCAAAACGTCCTTGCTGGTCCTCCTCCACCCTCTCAGTGGCCTTTGATACCGTCGACCACGGTCTCCTCCTGGGAAGGCTCTCAGGGTTGGGGATCGGTGGTCAGGCTTTGTCTTGGCTTTGATCCTTCCTGGAGGACCGTCCTCAGAGAGTTCAGCTTGGGGAGATGTTGTCTGCTCTGTGGACTCTCAATTGTGGAGTCCCGCAGGGTTCGATCATCTCCCCAATGCTATTTAATATCTATATGAGGCCGCTGGGGCAGGAGCTTCGTGTCACCCATACGTGGATGACGCCCAGCTCTCTCTCTCCTTCCATCCCTCTGCAGAGGATGCCGTCCCGTCCCTTGAGCGCTGCCAGGAGGCGGTGCTGGGATGGATGAGGGACAACAGACTGAGGCTGAACCCGGACAAGATGGAAATCCTGCGGGTGGGGGCCCCCTACTGTCTGTGGTCTGGGTGCCTCCCTATCTTTTTTGGGGGGGGGGCACTCTTTCCATGAAGGATGAGGTTCGTAGCTTGGGCTACAATTGTCAATGACATCTCAGAGAGCGTCTGTGGTCCGATCTGCCTATTTCTACCTAAAGCGGATCACCCAGCTACGTCCCTACCTTGAGACCGGGTCCCTCACCACGCTGGTCCATGTGGTGGTAATCTCGAGATTAGACTACTGTAATGACCTCTACGTGGGGCTGCCCTTGGGACTGCTACGGAGACTGCAACGGGTCCAGAATGCGGCGGCCAGACTTCTGAGTGGGGTTAGAAAATACCAACACATCTCCCCCACCCTTGGCCGCCTTACCCTGGCTACCTGTTCGCTTCCGTACCAGTTTCAAGGTGATGGTACTAACCTATAAGGCCCTAAACGGTTTGGGACCTTGATATCTGGCCAAGCACCTCCTTCCAGTTAGGTCTGCCCGCCCTATAAGATCGTCGCCGGGCAGGGCAGCTGAGAGTTCTGACCCCGAGAGAGGCCCGGAAAACAACCACTAGAAATCGGGCCTTCTCGGCGGTAGCCCCACAATTACAGAACTCTCTTCCACCCGAAGTCCGCCTGGCCCCTTCACTGGGCACCTTCAAAAAGCTACTAAAAACCTGGCTATTTAGACAGGCCTTCCCTGAACAAACTACACTCTGATACAATAGTACCCGATAATATAACATCCATCACACTGCCACGTTTCATGTCTTTTATATTTTTCTATGCTTTTAATTGTATTTATTGTATTGTAATTTTATCCTCACTGCACTTACGACTTTTGATTTTCGCCCCTATGTATTGATGTTGTTATTTGCTATTATGTTGCTTTATATTATTTGTTGTAAACCGCCCAGAGTGGCCTTGGCTGCCAGATGGGTGGGTATATAAATCAAATAAATAAATAAATAAAATACACAAAAGTAGAAGATGCCCAAAGGTTTACAAAAACAATTTTGGAATTAAAGCAAACTTTCTTACATCTTTACCCCTCCCTTCTCCTTAAAGAAGGATCCCAGGCAGCTTACATCACTGAATGACAATATTTAAAGCTGAAAACAATGAGTATACAATGGTGGCTGCTGCATTTTGGACCTGCTGAAGTTTCCTGATGTTTTCCATCGGTAGCCCCACACAAAGCATGTTACAGTAATCCAGCTGAGATGTCACTCAGGCCTGTGTCACCATGGCCAGATCAGACCTCCCCAGGAACGGACGCAGCTGGTGCACTCATTTTAATTGTGCAAAGGCACTCCTGGCCACCACCAAAACTTAGGCATCCAGGCTCAGCAATGAATCCAGGAGCACCCTTGAAGCTGTGCACCTGTGTTTTCAGAGGGAGTGCAACCCCAACCAGCACAGGCTGCATCCCTATTCCTTGATCTGCCTTTCGACTGACCAGGAGCACCTCTGTCTTGTCTGGATTAAGTTTAAATGTATTCACCCTCATACAGACCATTACTGATGCAAAACAGTGACTTAGAGCTAAAACAGCTTTCTTGGCTTTAGATCAGGGGTCTCCGAACTTTTCACACAGAGGGCCGCATAATATATTTGCGATATTTTTGAGGGCCAAAGGAACACATGCATTCTGGCCTGCCTGCCCGCACATGCACGCACTCCCACCCCGCCTGCCCACACAGACTCACGCCTGCCCACAGGCCCACCTGCATGCAAGGACGGGCCGGATAAAAAGGCCAGGCAGGCCGGATGTGGCCCGTGGGATGTACTTCGGAGACCCCTGCTTTAGATGGAAAGGAGAGTTGAGCGTCACACAGAGAACCTCAACACTCTGGACAACCTCTCCCAGAAGTTTCATGTAGATAACATAGGAGACTACACAGAACATATCGATGTGAAAAAAACTCTCTCCCTCTTTTCCAGCTTCCTTGCAAAGCGGTATGCTGGCTGGGGGATTCTGGGAGTCATAGTCCAAGGAAGTAACATTCTGAAGTGCAGGTGTGAGCGATGGGACATCATCCACCACTGTACTTCTCAACAGCTAGCTATGGGAAGAGGCACAAGGCAGCTCCTGTGGCCTGCTCTGTTTTTACATAAGAAGCTACGAGGAGCCCTGCTGGATCAGGCCCAGGGCCTCTCTAGTCCAGCTCCCTGTATCTCACCGTGGCCCCACCAGATAGATGCCTCTGGGAGCACACGAGACAACTAGATCCCTGTCTCCTGATACCCCTCCCCTGCATCTGGCATTTGGAGGTCCCTTCCTTCTAAGCATGGAGATACATCCCCATCATGGCTTGTTATCTGTGATGGACTTTTTCTCCAGGAGTCTTTCCAATCCCCTTTGAAAGACCTCTAGGCCAGATGCCATCCCCACATCCTGTGGCAAGGAGTTCCACAGGCTAACAACACTCTGGGTGAAGAAATATTTTCTTTTTTCTGTTCTCACTTGTCCAACACTCAGTTTGAGTGGATGTCCCCTGGTTCTGGTCTTGCGTGAGAGGGAAAAGAGCTTCTCTCTCTCCACTTGATCCATCCCTTGCATCATTTTCTACGTCTCCATCATGGCTATCCACCGTGTTTTCTCTTGTTTTGGGGGGGTTTGGATGCCAATACGTGGATGACACCTTCGCAATTTGGAACCACGGTGAAGAAAAACTGGAAGAATTTCTAAACCATCTCAACAGCATCCACCCAAATATACAATTCACCATGGAAAAAGAAATAAGAGGGCCAACTCCCTTTCTTAGATGGCATGGTCATACGCAAAACTGACCTCCTATTGGGACACAAGGTCTACAGAAAACCCACCCACCCAGACCGGTACCTACACAAAAACTCCAACCACCACCCACGACAAAAAAGAGGCATAATCAAAACACTGGTAGACCGTGCAAATCAGAACTGTGAAGCTCAATTTCTCAGCACCGAACTCACCCATCTGAAGTGGGCCCTACAGGCAAATGGCTATTCCAAGAATGAAATCACAAGAGCCATCAAACCGAGAAAACAACACCGAACTGAAGAAGAAAAACAGCCACCCAAATATTTTCTGCCATATATCAAAGGGGTCACGGACCGCACGGGGAAACTTTTGAAAAAACACAACCTACAAACAGTATTCAGACCCACCACAAAAATACAACAAATGTTACGGTCAGCAAAGGACAGAAGGGACCCCCTCACCACTGCAGGAGTATACCGGATACCTTGCAGTTGTGGCCAGGTATATATTGGAACCACAAAACGCAGCATCCACACCAGAATCAAAGAACATGAGAGACGCTGCAGACTAAAACAACCGGAAAAATCAGCAGTAGCTGAACATGCCCTAAAACAAGCTGGACATGAAATTCTATTTCAAAATACTGAAGTACTGGACAACACCAGCAATCATTATGTTAGACTGCGCAGGGAAGCCATTGAAATCCACAAACACCAGCAGAGCTTCAACAAAAAAGAAGAAAGTTTAAAACTCAACAAGGCCTGGCTCCCAGTACTGAAAAAATACAGCCTGCAAAACGTCAAAACGAACTCTATCCAGCCACGAGCCCAGCCATGAGGACCGGTGATCACTGCACACAAAAAGACCAGCTAACAACACCCATCAATCACAGTGACAAATAATCTCCCCCCACCCCGTTAGGACAAAAAGCTGTTCCCACAGCTATAAATACTCAACTATCCCACAAACTGCACCAGAACACAGAGTTCTGACTCCTGTCCTCTTGCCGGCCACAGACACTGGCGAAACGTCAGGAAGAACAACCTTCAGAACACGGCCAAAGAGCCCGAAAAACCCACAACAACCAAAGGAAGGTTAATTTAGTGGGATATGGAATCCTCAGAAATAAATGGGAATATTGAAAAATATTTGTTTAATGTAGTAAAAAGAAATACAATAAATCAGGTGAACAACCCTTTTTAAAGAAACATGCTAAATATCTGGAACAAAAATAAAAAGAAGTTAAGTCCCTTTACTTCACCACTAAAATTAGTGACCGAAATAGAAAATTTCCCAGCAAACTTGAAGGGTTTAGCTAATATGTTTAAGGACAAAAAAGTTGCCAGATTGAATGATAGGATGATGAAAATGAGATCGAAGGATCAGATTATAGTTAAACTTCAAACTAATAAATTATCATGGGTATAATTATATCCAATTAGATAGTTGGACAAATGAATGGTTGAAAACTAATGGCAAATGTAGAGAATGTACTAAATACGAACAATTTCTATCATCAAATGAAGACATGCAGAAAGATGCTTTGAGGAAGGGAGTAGTAAGTAGAATTTATAACCTAATTTTGGAACAAGAGGAAAATGAGACAAACAGAAGGTTTGAAATCAATTTGGGAAAATGATTTAAAGACAGAAATTAAAAGAGGATTGGATAAAATTTTGGAGGATGAGAGTTTTAGGATTAATGTCGGTAAGAATAAAGGAAAAAAATTTAAAAATTAGTTTAAGATGGTATATGACTCCGGTGAAATTGAATATAATTAATTTAGACTATTCTAAGGCCTGTTGGAAATGTGATGAAGAAACTGGCATGTATTATCATATGTGGTGGGAGTGTAAATGGATTCAGAAATTTTGGAATCTGTTTTTTAATGAAATATGTGATATATTTGGAAAAGATATCGAATTCAATTCTAAAATTGCTTTGTTGTCAATTTTTGATAAGATAGAACTTGATTATTGCTCAAAGGAATTGATTTCCAATTTTATGACAAGTGCTAGAATATTAATAGCTAGATTCTGGAAAGATAAAAATGATATTAAATTAGAAGATTGGTATAATGAAGTATGGGACATTGCATTAAATGATAAATTGACTACTGAACTTAAGATGAAAAGAGGGGAAATAAGTTCAAATATTTTTTATGCTATTTGGGGTAGATTTGTTGAATTTGTATTACTGAAAGGAAAGTGGAAAGCCTCTAAACAACAACCAATACAATTTTGGAAAGGAAGTTCGTATTAAAAGTATTGTTCCAAAGGGTCCCACGGTTATGGGGTGCACTGTGGTTTAGATTGTATAGCAAGTATTTTGTATTGTTGTATTTGTTTTTGTTTTGCAAATTTAAAAAATGAATTTTAAAAAAATAAATATTTGTCACCCGCCTTTCTCCTTGAAAAGGACTCAAGGCAGCTTACAACAATGAAGAGGGAGTCGTTACGCGAACAGCAGCGAGTATAGAATACTAAAAGGGTCAATGACTATCAGACCCCAAAATAGGGTAAACGACACCAAATACCCTCGCTGGGTGTTTTTAAGAGCCAATTAAAAACTTGGCTCTTCAGGCAGGCCTTCCCTCCTGTCAATACTTGATTTTATTTTTATTATAATTTTTTGGTTTTTCCATCTTGAGCATTACTAACATGATTGTTTTGAACTGTTTTGGTTTTATGGTGTTTGATGGAACCCGCCCTGAGTAGACTTTGTCTAAAAGGGCGGGATAGAAATCAAATAAATAAATAAATAAATAAATAAAATACAGCAAGGCGCAACGATCCATGTCAAAACCACGCCCAGGGAGTCGGTCCTGGAGGCCTGACAGCTGGCCTGAAGAGCAAGGTCTTTGCCTGCCAGAGGAACGCGGGCAAAAGGCCCCGCCTCCCCGTCCGGCCAGCTGGCTGCGTTTAAATGGGGAGAGAGAGAGGGGGGACGACGAAGGAACTCTCCTCACGGATTCGCCAGGGTTTTTTTAAGGACAGGGAAAGCCTCCAATCACAGCCTCCCCGCCGCTTGCCCCTCCCCGTAGTATAAAAGCGTCGGGCCGGGTGGTTCCAGCCGGCTTTTCCTTCTGTCGGTGCCGCTTTCATCTCGGGATGGGCTGGCTGAAGGGGCGCCCGCTGTTTCCCCCGGCGGAGGTTGGTGGGAAGGGGCCCGCGCGCCCCGCAGAAGGAGGAGAAGACCCGGCGGTCCTCGCCTCGCGCGACCCCCGACGCCCCGGAGAGGGTGAGTGGCCCGCGGGCCGGGCGGGACCCTCCTCCCCCCCAACCCCCGGCCCCTTCTCCGAGGGAACTGCCTTGCCTCGGAACACCCCCCATTCCCCCCCCCCAGCTTGCACCCAGAGCAGCCTTGTGGGGGGGAGAGGAAGGGAGGGGGGGAGGGGGCCGCTGCTGGACACCCCCCCCCCAAGCATGTGCGGAGCTGCACTCCCCCCCCCCTGCACAATCCCCCCCCTCTGGTGGGAAGGGGGCGCAGGAGGGCGGGGGCCGCGTCCCCCGGCGACCTAGAGAAGTTCGGGGTGCATTCCGTGGACCGAGTGTGTGTTTTGGTTTTCTGTTACTTATTTGGTGGTCTCCTTTTTATGCATCATAATAATATTAATAATCAAAAAGTAGACCCGTCGGTCCGCCTCGTGCGTCTGGCGATGCCCCGGGGGGGGGGGGAATGACCGTGGGAGGGGGGGGTGACCGTCAGCCTCGGGTGGCACCCCTCCCCCCCCATCTCCTCCTCGGGGGGACCCGCCTCCCCTCCAGGCTCTCCACCCCCCCCGCCCCCACCGCAGATGATTCCCTTCGGATAATCCCTCCCATCGAGGGGCGGGGACTTCTGCGCTCTTTTAGCGGCAGCCCCGCCCCCCTGGCCTGGGCTCTTCCCGGGGAAGAAGGGCCGGCCGAGGATACAAAGTAGCCAAGTGGTCTCTCCCGGAGAGCAACTCTTGCCTTTCGCGGAAGGGAGGGGGCGTCCCCCGCCCGGCCTCCTCTGCCTCCGGCGGCTTTTCCCGGGGGCCGGGGGGGGGGGGGGACAGCCCCGGGCCGCTCCGCTGGCCTCCTTCGGGGAGCCGCCGCTCGGCAAGCCGCCCCGTCGCCGCCATAGCCGCCGCCCCGAACCGCCTCGCTTGCTGGCTGGCTGGCCTGCCCCGGAAACGGGCGTCAGTCCCGGGGGGGGCGGGGGGAGGAGGAGGACTCGGTCCGGGGAGGGGAGGGGAGTTAAGCGAAAGGCACTCTCCGCCGCCCTGCCCCCCCCCCCACACACACACTTCCCGGCTGGGGAGTCCGGGGCCGAGAGGCTCCCCCCCCCCCCCGGGGTCCTACCGGCAAAAGCGCCCGAGCGGGGCAGACCCCGAAGCCGGCGGGCGGAGCGCCGGCCACCCCCGGTTGTGCACTCTACACACTGGCCGTGCCGTGATGGTGCCAGTTCGGGTCTCATGCCGCCTAATTGCGATGGGGACGAGAGTAAATGCTCCTTTTTTCGGCAGAGAGTTGTTGAAGAGATTTGGGGAAGAGATGGCTTCCCTAGGGGTGTATCTTCATCTTGCATCCTTTCCCTTGAAGTTACAACGTGGCCTACAATTACTCTGCATGAGGGAGAGGGAGTGTTCTAGAACAGTGGTAACCCAACCTTTTCGGAAATGCGAGACCGGTTGGGAAGGGGGTGAGGTCTGTACGCGGGGGGGGGGGGCAACCCCCGTGCTCATGGGTGGGTGTGGCGCGCTTGAGGGGGGGCGTGGCACACTCACGCATGTGCAGATGGGCGGGGGGCTCTCGCAGGTGAGGAGTGTGCAGGCATGCATGCGAGTGCGCCACACTCGCCCGTGAACACACCATGCCCACCCATGAACACGGCACGCCCACCCGCCACACCCACCACTCTCTGTACCTTCTTTGTGTTCAGTGCTGGGGAGCTGGATCGGTGAGGGCACACGGGGCAGAGCCTAGAAGTAACCCTGGTCAACAGCCAAGAGTCTAGTGTTCCCATATGAAGCAGCCGAACCGCTTGTTTTTCAATTCTGCAAGGTGTTCAGTGTTCAAGGGTTGCCCGACCGTGGTGTTGCGAAGGGGAACAAGACCGGAATCTGCGAGCCCACCTATGGCTGGCTGCAGCCTCCCCTTCCCCCAAACCGCTTGCCCTACGAGGCCGAATGAGCACCAGCCACCCCCGGTTGAGGGCAGCGTTCTGCAGGAAAGAATCCTCTGGGATCTGTGGAGGTTTTCCACACCGTGTAGCAAGGAGCCATAGGCAGGCCATCTGTCTTATGAGCCAGGATGGCTTTCAAGATCTTGCAAATCCTTTGTGACAAAGGCAAAGCAGTGAAGGTGTGCAATAGCCACAGGAAGCAGGGGGGGGGGATTGTTGCACCCACCCACGCACCCACCCACCCGCCCCTTGTCTTTGCTACACCAAACTGCCTCTCTCTCCCAAAGGGATGAAGGGAGCTTGAAGTGATGGCTGTGAGCTTTTGGAAAGGGGCCCCATGTTTGCAGATACACAAGACCGGGTTTAGATGTCGGAGCCCACACACGCATATCTGCATAGTCCAGTTGAGCATGATCTAATGCATTGAAAATTGTAGGTGTTTGTGTGGGAATCTGCACAACAAATGTTTGTCTGTCTCTCACTCTCTTAGCTGGTGGAGGTTGTGCAATCCTGAAGAAGATGATGACGACGAAGATGTTTATTTGTATAGTTCTTACTCTCTTCATTATTTCCACTATTGTCGTGGGTGAGTTCTCGGGGCCCCTTCTTGCCCCTCCCCTTTGACTGGCATCGGTGGCTGTTTCTTCCTGGACCCGGTTGTTCTTGGGCTGCAGCTCCCAGAAACCCTGGCCAACACAGCGAGTGGTGGAGGCTTCTGGGCGTTGTAGTCCAAGAATGCCTGGGTGACCCAAGGGTTGCAAACTCCTGCTCTGTTTGTTGCCACAGTAAGTATGTGCAATCAGCACAAAGTTCACTACCTGTGTTAATAAGGCAATGGTGGTTACCCTGTGTCCCATTTCATTTAGTAACCACCTTCACAGGTTTGATATACTACTTGTTTGTTTTTTTCTTTAAACTTATACTCTGGTCATCTAGTGGACAAGCCATTACTCTGGGTGGTTTCCAAGACAATTGCCACAGAATTAACATTACAAAGGGGTCAAGCTGGTCAAGGTCTGGGGGGAAAGCCAGGTTTGAACTTGCTTCCGAAAGCTCAGGACAGAGGGGGCCCATCGCACCTCCCCAGGAAGGGAGTTCCAGAGTGGGGAGGCCACCACCAAGAAGGCCCCGTTTCTGGTTGGCGGCCTCTGGGCCTCTCTTAGTGGCCAACCGCAGCATCAAGGACTGGGTGGGGCGGGAGGATGACCAGAGGGAGGTACGCTGCGCAGATCCACCTGTGACCTACGCATTGTGTTCCTCCATGTATCTGAGGAGGTGGATGAAAAGCCACCATAAAAATCAGCAGTGGCTTTTGATCCCTGAGACCACGATCTGTGAGATGAATCTGGTAGCATTCAGACTCTTCTGTTCTTCTTTTGTTTTTGTTACACATAAAAGACAAACCGGTATACTTTCCCTCAGATTATCCCCTCGTCTTCAGATTTCCCCCTCATTCATCTCCAAAGATCGGAAGTGTTGCATGTTAAAAGTCAAAAGACGCAGTGACCACTTTTATTTCTGTTCCTTATGTTTAGTTGTGTGGCAAAGTGTCAAGACCCCTCCAGGTCCCTCTCCGTCTTCTCCACTTTCTCCACCACCTTCTCCATCTTGTCCTTCTGGATGGCCTGAGTTCAAAGAAAAGTGCTTCTTTATCTCCGAAGCTGAAGGAGGATGGGATCGTGGCCGACACAATTGCACTTCCTTCAACGCTACCCTGGCCACGATTGAGACTCAGGAAGAAGAGGTGAGAGCCTTCCTGAGCATGTAGCGTAAGCTTGATCGATGTGTGTCTCATGACTGGGGCCTCCAGCGCAAGACTGATTCTGACGGGCACGTTTCCTACAGACTGTTGGTACTGGGTTCATTCTCCTTTTTTATACAGCCTTCCGGCCCCGAGGTCTCGTCTGATTCAGGCATGACCCCCGGCATTTTCATCAGCAGGGAGGCAGAGGCGCTCCAAACCTCTCACACTCTTCCTGTTCATGGGGAGGGTCCTTGTGCCGTAAATTCAGGGTTCTGGCTGGTGGGAAGAGCCTCCTGGTGACTATGAACCTCTCCTCTTCGGACTCATTTTTCTGGGCTTGTGTGTGTGCGTCATGATTACGCAGTTGTGGGAATGTGATGCTGCCTTGGCTGCTGTGACTCCATCCTACGGAATCCTTGGCTTTGTGGTTTGGTGAGGTATCGAGAGCTCCAGGGCATCTCTCCGGCACGATTGCGGGGACCTCTAAGTACCTGCACAAACTACAGATCCCAAGATGACGTTGGATGAAGCTATGGCTGTGAGAGTCGAGTCAAAGTGCTAAACCATGTCGTGTAGGTGAGGGAGATGATGGTGCCAGGGAAGGGGACTCTTCCCTCTTTGCACGCTGGGCAAAGCGTGGTGAGTCATGCCTGAATAGGACGCCTCTCTCCTATTTAGGGCTTGGAAATGCTACTTTCTCTTCCCTTCCATTCCCTTGTCCTTCCCTTCCTCTTCTCTTCTTTCTGATCACAGCTTCCTGAATTACCCAGCCAGCATTGCCATGGTTGTTGTTGTTTAGTCGTTAAGTCATGCCCGACTCTTTGTGACCCCATGATCCAGAGCACGCCAGGCCCTCCTGTCTTCCACTGCCTCCCGGAGTTTGGTCAAATTCATGTTGGTCGCTTCGATGACCCTGTCCAACCATCTCATCCTCTGTCGTCCCCTTCTCCTCTTGCCTTCACACTTTCCCAACATCAGGGTCTTTTCCAGGGAGATTTCTCTTCTCATGAGATGGCCAAAGTATTGGAGCCTCAGCTTCACAATCTGTCCTTCCAGTGAGCACTCAGGGTTGATTTCCTTCAAAATGGATAGGTTTGTTCTCTTTGCAGTCCAGGGGACTCTCAAGAGTCTCCTCCAGCACCACAATTCAAAAGCATCAATTCTTCGGCGGTCAGCCTTCTTTGTGGTCCAGCTCTCACTTCCATACATCGCTACTGGAAAAACCATAGCTTTGACTATGCGGACCTTTGTCGGCAAGGTGATGTCCCTGCTTTTAAGATGCTGTCTAGGTTTGTCATCGCTTTCCTCCCAAGAAGCAGACGTCTTTTCATTTTGTGGCTGCTGTCACCATCTGCAGTGATCATGGAGCCCAAGAAAGTAAAATCTGTCACTGCCTCCATTGCCATGGTAGTGTTCTCCTAAGTTAGAAATCAGTATCACCTGAAGATTTATCTATTTAATCTGATCTACTTTCTGTTCTGACTGAATTATTTCTTGTACTATGACTCTTTTTAAAGAAATCCTATTTTAAAAAGAAATCCTGCAAGCAGTTTGCACTCTTTAGCAGATGCCATTTTGCAATCAGTGTTGCGAATTTAAATAAATAAACCAGTGTGTTGCCAGTCTTGCCTCCACTAGAGGCCGCAAACGGCTTTTTCAATGAACTTTTCCCCAGAAGTACCATGGCTGATGTCTTCGGGTCGGCATCAAAATCTTTTTCAGCGAGCAGCAAAGAAAGTCCAACAAATGCAGTTTATAGAGACCCTGAATCCAGAAATATCTTCAACTTGTTATTCATTGTTCATAGGCATGGACTGTTCGTATTCATATTCCCTGAGATGCTGCAGTGACCCAATTCCACCCCACCCCCCACAACCGGCCGGGCCACTTACTGGGCTCCGTGTGGCGCTCGGCTCCAGTGTCGTCATTGCACCAGTCCCAGAAGGAGCCCGGCTGGCCCTTCCCTGCCTCCCCACGCAGCCCACCACTCTGTCGTGGAGGCGGGATGGGGAGTTGCCTTGCTCAGCCAGTAAGAGTTCGGTTGCATGGGGAGGTGGGGAAGGGCTGGCCGGCTTTCGTAGCAATGTCCTGGCCTTGCCAGATAAATACTGATTCTGTTGACTTAAACTAGACTAAATACAGGAAGAAATGAGAGACACGTACCCTTTTTTTCTTTGAGACGGAAGGAAAACTCTGCTTGGAGAGGGTGAGATAAGCAGAAGGACGTGGGGTGCCTTTCACATTCTGTGTCCCCAACATGGTTTCAGCCTGTATAAGAGATGGCCAGAACCCTGTTCGTTAAGCACCCTGTGTAAGTGAAATGGCAAGAACCTGCAGCCATGAATTGCTGCTGGTCGAGAAATTGGCCAGGTTTTTATCCCGCCTGAGTTGCACGACTCCGATGCTGTGAGGATTTAGAGGGGCAACTTCTGAACCAAGGGCAGTTTGTGGCTGCAAGCTGCACCGTTTGACTTCTGCATGCGCGTGCAAGTAATAGGTTTCTGGGCAAGGTCTGAAGAATGCAGACAGATGTGTGGGATCCACGTGTTTAATAACTTAGTGGAATCTTGTGGTCCAAAACCAGGATGAACAGACCAATTTAGGAATTAGGATGGGGAGCCTTTTAATTCTTGTTAATTTTTAAAAAAAAAGATAGTTGGAAGTCAGAGATGACTATCATCTGAGGATTTATCTATTGAACCTGATTTGCTTTCTTCCCTTTCTGAATAATTTCTTATTGTACAATGGCCAGCGTCCTGTTTCTAAAGAAATCCTGCATGGCATGGTCATCGTGCAAGCAGTTTCCCCTCTTCGGCAGGCTGTCTGCTCTCTGATGCAATCTTGCAACGGCTGAGTTGACACTCCGCCAGAGGTCGCAAATGGCTTGTGTGATTAACTCCCCCACCCCAGCAGTTCCGTGGCTGGTGGCGGGTGTCTTGCTGTCGGCAGCAAAATCTTCTTTTTCAGCGAGCAGCCAAGAAAGTCCAACAAATGCAGTTTATAGAGACCCTGAATTCAGACATATCTTCAACTTGTTATTCCTTGGTAATAATCACCGACCATGTTCACAGATGCTCAAAGTAGGTAATCACTTGTATAATGTTTTAAAAACATTGGTTAAAGTTTAAATTACATGAGACATGTGACATCCTTTTTGAAATCCTCCCCCCACCCTCAAGGATTTTCTCAAGAGCAAGAATTGTACAGATCATTGGATTGGCCTCCGGAGGGAGAACGACACCCAACCTTGGAGAAGGCCGAATGGCTTGGTATTCATCAGCAGCTGGTAAGTTCCATGCTGTCTTTTGACCCCATAAGAACATAGAAACATAAGAAGAGCCCTGCTGGATCAGGCCCAGGGCCCCTCTGGTCCAGCTCCCTGTCTCTCCCCATGGCCCCACCAGATACCTCTGGGAGGCCATGAGATATAACTGTCTCCTGATCCCCCTCCCCTGCCTCTGGCATTTTGTAGCGGTGGTACTTCATCAGCACACCTGCTTGCAGTGAGACCAAAATCACTTGGGCAGTGGCTGCTGACGTCAAAAAGGGGAGAAACCCTAACGAGGTTTCACAGCATGTGAAGCAATGGTTGCCTGTAGAGATGGACACAAATTAAAAAATAAATCACTAAATTCATTCAAAAATTGCTAACTCCTCGATTAATGTATTAAGCCCTGTATCTTCCAGTGGCCCCCACCAGATGCCTCTGGGAGCACGTGAGACCACTAGATATAACTGTCTCCTGATCCCCCTCCCCTGCATCTGGCCTTTGGAGGTCCCTTCCTCTGAAGCCTGGAGATTAGACTTCCCCATCAGGGCTTGTCACCTGCGATGGACTTTTCCTCCAGGAATCCGTCCCATCCCCTTTTCAAGGCCAGATGCCATCACCACATCCTGTGGCAAGAGTTCCACAGACTAACAACACGATGTTCATAAATTCTTTAAGTGCTCACCTAGTCAAAGCAGTATGAATCTGTGGAGGAAAATCCATGCTGATTGTCGTTGCTGGCTTCTGAGAATGAAATTGCTGCCCTGCTACATGATTATTGTCGATATCTGGCGTTTGTGGCATGGTGTGAAGTGTTTCAGTGATGTATTGAGTGTTCATTCCTGTACGTGTGTCTTATCACTCTTCAGCTGTTCACCACCCCCACCTCCCAATCTGTGAACAATCTCTTTTCCAGGAGCCTAGAGATTTAAAAAAGAAAATTCCAATAGGAATCTCAGTTGCTCCTCGACATACTGTAACTCTATGGGTTTGTGACTTAATAGCTGGGAAGCTGCCAAGAGGATGATTATGCCGTTGCTTTGACTAACATTCTGTAAGAGCTTGTACCAGGGCTGTGGAATGCTAGAATATTGTCGCTCCAAGGTATTGGAACTGCAAAGAGTGCAAGGTATAGGACCTGCAAACGCCATCTCTCTATTCACACATTGCAACGTAAGGAGTTCAGCTGTCAGGACTGTGATGGTTCAGTGACCTTGCTTGGCTGGCGAGCTGGCTGATTGCTTTGCAGTGGTTATAGTAAACTATGATTAAAGCACTTGCATTATCAGGGCTACTTTTTTCTATTGTTCTTGTTTAGTCGTTAAGTCGTGTCCGACTCTTCGTGACCAGAGCACGCCAGGCCCTCCTGTCTTCCACTGCCTCCCGGAGTTTGGTCAAATTCATGTTGGTCGCTTCGATGACCCTGTCCAACCATCTCATCCTCTGTCGTCCCCTTCTCCTCTTGCCCTCACCCTTTCCCAACATCAGGGTCTTTTCCAGGGAGTCTTCTCTTCTCATGAGGTGGCCAAAGTATTGGAGCCTCAGCTTCAGGATCTGTCCTTCCAGTGAACACTCAGGGTTGATTTCCTTCAGAATAGGTAGGTTTGTTCTCCTTGCAGTCCAGGGGACTCTCAAGAGCCTCCTCCAGCACCACAATTCAAAAGCATCAATTCTTCGGCGGTCAGCCTTCTTTATGGTCCAGCTCTCACTTCCATACATCGCTACTGGAAAAACCATAGCTTTGACTATGCGGACCTTTGTCGGCAAGGTGAGGTCTCTGCTTTTTAAGATGCTGTCGAGGTTTGTCATCGCTTTCCTCCCAAGAAGCAGGAGTCTTTTAATTTCGTGACTGCTGTCACCATCTGCAGCGATTATGGAGCCCAAGAAAGCAAAATCTGTCACTGCCTCCATATCTTCCCCTTCTATTTGCCAGGAGGTGATGGGACCAGTGGCCATGATCTTAGTTTTTTTTTATGTTGAGCTTCAGACCATTTTTGGCGCTCTCCTCTTTCACCCTCATTAAGAGGTTCTTTAATTCCTCCTCACTTTCTACCATCAGAGTGGTATCATCTGCATATCTGAGGTTGTTGATATTTCTTCCAGCAATCTTAATTCCGGTTTGGGATTCCTCCAGTCCAGCCTTTCGCATGATGTATTCCGCATATAAGTTAAATAAGCAGGGAGACAATATACAGCCTTGTCGTACTCCTGTCCCAATTTTGAACCAATCAGTTGTTCCATATCCAGTTCTAACTGTTGCTTCCTGTCCCACATAGAGATTTCTCAGGAGATGGATAAGGTGGTCAGGCACTCCCATTTCTTTAAGAACTTGCCATAGTTTGCTGTGGTCCACACAGTCAAAGGCTTTTGCGTATCAATGAAGCAGAAGTAGATGTTTTTCTGGAACTCTCTGGCTTTCTCCATAATCCAGCGCATTTTAGCAACTTTTTTCTATACCCCTTGGATTATTTTAACATTCTATAACCATAAAATTTCAAACCTTGACTCAGCTCACATACAGAGGTGCAATGTGGTAGGAGATAAATACCTGGCAGAGGGCGACCCCTCTTGGCTGAGGAGAGCCCCACCAGTTAGGTGGTCCATAACACTTGTCTAAAGGCCTCCAAGTGGGGTGTTATGGAGATGACGCTAAGTGGATTTGGCTCCACTGAGGGGCACCCCTTTCAGTACACCAACCTGCAGGTGGGCACCAGCAGTCTAAATGCCCAACCCTTTAACAAAAAAATTCCCAGAAGATATGCTCCAATATGTTACACCTTTCCAATATGTTACACTGACTGGGATAAAAATGTACCACAATGGCAGAAGTCAACAGATTGGTTTGACTCTTTTGTCCAAGCTGTTTTACCTTTGTGTAACTGCACAAAGCCCATAGCTGAAATCTGGGGAAATGAGTTCAACGCCTGCCTCGTAGATCTAGTTGTGTATGGATTCTGCAGCAGAGTTGAATAAAAAAAAAATCCTGTCCTGGTTCATGCGGTCAAGGCTTCAGTGCTCATAAGAGTAACTTCCTGTATTCTCTTTTTACATTGATTAATGCTGCCAAAGCTCTGGAAAACTGCGTAAGTATTTTCAAAATTTTAAAACAGCAGTAAATGCAGCTTTTTTTTTCTTTTAAAAATTATAAAACGTAAACTAAGATGGTAGTAATCCAGATTTTGCAGCTCAGGGCTTTAGAATCCAGAGGCCTGCTTGTGGAATAGGGGGTGGCCTACCCATGGGTTGCTCTGGCCATGCCGGTGCTGTTTGAATAAGTACCCCACGAAGAGAGGAACTGAGCAAGGATCAAAATACACCGTGTTTTGTAGATGTATTTTGACGTTCTTGTTTTGTTTTACTGTGTCGTATTTTACTGTGTTTATGTTTTATGATTATTTTGTTTTTGTTGCCTTCTGTACACTGCTCAGCGTGGCCTCTGGCCAGATGGGCAGCATAAAAGAGGAAGGAAGGAAGGAAAAGAGAGAGGGAGGGAGGAAGGAAGGAAGGAAAGAGAGAGGAGGGAGGGAGGGAGGGAGGGAGGGAGGAAGGAAAAGAAAGAAAAAAGGGAAGGAAGGAAGGAAAAGAGAGAGGGAGGGAGGAAGGAAGGAAAAGAGAGAGGAGAGAGAGGGAGGGAGGGAGGGAGGAAGGAAGGAAGGAAGGAAAAGAAAGAAAAAAGGGAAGGAAGGAAGGAAAAGAAAGAAAAAAGGGAAGGAAGGAAGGAAGGAAAAGAGAGAGGGAGGGAGGAAGGAAGGAAGGAAAAGAGAGGAGAGGGAGGGAGGAAGGAAGGAAGGAAAGAAACGAGAGAGGAGAGAGAGGGAGGAAGGAAGGAAGGAAGGAAAAGAATGAAAAAAGGGAACGAAAGAAGGAAGGAAGGAAAAGAGACGAGAGAGAGGGAGGATGGAAGGGAAGGAAGGAAGGAAAAGAAAGAAAAAAGGGAAGGAAAGAAGGAAGGAAGGAAAAGAGAGAGGAGAGAGAGGGAGGGAGAAAGGAAGGAAGGAAGGAAAGAAGGAAGGAAGGAAAGAAACTGAAGGGGACCTGGAGTTTCACTAGAACGTCAGATAACCAGTGCATAGATGTTGGCCACAGGTTTGAGGCCCGTGAAAGTGGGTGGCCAGTGGAAGGAAAAAAAAAGCTGGCTCTAGGGGAAAATGTGGACCAACAGAGACTCCGTCGGTGAAGGGGTGGAGCGGACTCAGATCATTGTCACAGCATCTGACGTGGAACCTGACTTTGGGCAATGTGTTCCACGGCGCCTTTAAAGTTGTGGCAGGGTGTTTTTCCTCTCCCTTCTTCCTTAGCTAGAACTGCTTTCCTTGGGTGTCTATCATTCACAGGACATTAATGTTCTTTCTTTCCCTTTCTCTTCTCAGGCTTTCTGTAGGAGGCACAGGAGGATGTGCCTTGTGGAATGGTGTCAATTTTACTTCAACCAGGTGCCGCGCAAAACGACACTGGATATGTAGTAAACCACGGAGCACGGCCTAAAACAGGGTGGCCACCTTCCAGGGAAGAGCAGCTTCCAGTGGGGTCCTCTTTTCAAAAGAAATAGCCATATTGCATCTGTGGCATGTCAGGTTATATAAAATAAGCCACATAAAATGGAACCTGACTTTGACAGCCCTGAACACTAAGCACAGAGACCATGTACAGAGTGTCAGCAGGTGTGCCTGACAAGGACACTGGAATACACCTCTTAAAAGTGAAGATGATGTCAGGTCTCTGACAACCGACTGGACAGTGATAGTCTATATAGACTCTGTGTAATGATTTCTTCTCTTGGCTGATGTAAATGGTTGTGGGCTGCAATGCTGCTGCTGCTGTATATAAATGTCAATAGACTTAGTTGCTAGAAGTTTATTTCCTCTGCCTGATTTACTTGACTGCTGGCACTGGAGCAAGTAGCATGTGCAACAGACGCAGATGGAACGGTGCCACTCTGACATGGCAGGGGGGTCCCCAACCTTCTGGGACGTGGGGGGTGACATGTAACAACATTATTCACCTGCCAATTTCGATCAGAAGTAAACATGAAGAGGTGAAAGAAGAAATGTTAACTGGAATGCAGTCCGTTTTGGCACAATATATTACTGGGGGGGGCTTTTATCTAGCTGCAGGTGCTTATCTAACAAGTGTGATTTTTGTGGCCATTTCCTCTTGAAGAAAGCATTCATGTCCAAGTCAAGGTTTATGACAGACACCCTTAAAATATCAAGTCAATAGCCATTTGTAAGTTTTGACTTGCACGTGGATTTCACAATTTTCCATCTTCGAAAATGCTTCTTGACAGATCTACGTGGTGACAAAGACTGTGAACGTGCTTACGGCAAATTTCTTTTGGTCTTTAAGTATATCAAGTAGACCAGAACAGAAACCTGAGAAACTTGTCTTCTTCGCAAATCTCTCCGAGAGGATCACTGGCTCTCGAATCAATTCGTTTCGTCTTAAAGAAGTCGCTCTCGTCTTCTGGTGCTACTTCAAATGGATTCTGAAACGTTCCATCCTTATTTCCTTACAATTATTTTTTGCATTCTTCATATGCTTAAAGGTTAAGAAATGAATGTCCTGGTTTTGATATATATATATATTATATATATATATAATTTATATATATATATAAATTTTCTAAGAATGTAATTTTAAGAATGCATGGGTCACTTTAAGGCTGAACACTCGTAAATAATTACAAGAGGCTTTAATAAGGAAAAGGATACAAACAGGGATTAGACACTGCTGGAAAACCAAAGTGGTATGTAGAACTCTTATGTATAAGCCTTAGAGTTGTGTGCGAGTTTTTACCTTCTAAAAAAAAAAATTTAATATATACAAACGTGTTAGAATATTAGTTATTCATGTTTAGCTGAGCAACTGTAAGAGGCAGTGTACCATCCCTTGTGGGGAGATACAGCCTCCTTTGATAAAGATACGAAATGGAGATTCGGGCTGGCGAAAGTGTTGGAGGTCACCTACACGTTGGGAACAGAGAAACAACAGCTCGGATTAATCTTGGAGGAACAGCAAAACAAAGAGAAGAACTGGGCTACACTTGATACCAATGTGTTTCCTGTCTATTTGCATTTTGATCTAGTTGTACAGCATTAAAATGATTCTTCTACACTACATTTAAACTGTATGGTAAAATATCCAGGTTGCTCTGTCTCCTATACCACACCCTTTTTTCTTGCTTTTTTCACTGGAAATGCAAGTATAGGTGACACCTTTATTAGACCACTAAAAAACTGGATGAATGAATGAATGAATGAAAGGTAGATGCTGACCCATACGTCTCTTCATCCAGCTGAGCAAGATCCTGTTACGGATGGGGCAGAAAAACAAACCAATGTGTTTTTCCAAAAGTCATGGCGATGATCGAGTCCAGTCTGTTTTTAAAAAGCAAGTTAAAAGAAAGAAAGAGACCGGGCATGGTCATCGGCCATGACTTTTGGGACCTCAGTTCATAGGTTTTTTTCTGCACCATCCACAACATAGTGGTGCCCAGCATGACAAAGACTAGCATGAATTAAAAGCTAACTCACACTCTGTGATTTTTTTTTTAACGGTCTAATCAAGGTATTACCCAGCTTTGCTTTTGGATTGTGTAAAGAAGACCACATAGTTTTCCCTTCCCCCCTGCTGGATACTTTTAACTATACCAGCTTTTGGTCTACACTTGGTATTTCTACTCCTGCTACTTCATTGATTTTTATGGGATCTGAATTGGCTAAAATTAGGAAGGTTATCATTTAAAACCTAAACCCCATCACTAGAATGTCCGTTACAGTTCTGAACTGTAGAGCGAGCAAGGTCAGGCCATAGATGTCAACGTCTTAGGACCACAGCTGGATGGCCCACCACTTCCCTTACCCGGTCAGTGAGCTGTCCGTGGGCCTAATACTAATCCTGATCATGTTAGCAGCTCCTTAGAAACAATGTTTTGTATGCAATCTCTGTGACACACATATTCAAAATGTATTTTATTAGCAGATTGAAGCTGGCAGTCTTTTGGCATCATTCATTTAGAGCACAATAGCTCTCTTTTCACACATCCAGCCAAAGTCGGCCGTGCACATTTCGGAGCGAACGCTGTTGCCCTTAAGAATTGCACAGCTGGTTTCACTTTCTGGGTGAATTTGTGGGAACCTGTAGGGGGGGGGGAAGGAGAAAGAGGCTTAAGTTCAGCACTATATTTAAGTTTGTTGACCATAAAAATCAGTCCAGTCCAGGTGAAGATATCTGTGAAGATTCTCTGTCCTCCAAGCGAGGTTATCTGGATGCTGGGTCATAGCAACTGGACTTCTTTCTTCTTAGGTTGAAGAAGCGACTTGGAGGAGTAACGAAACGTTTCACCCTAATAAGAAAGAAGTCCAGTTGCCTTGACTCAACTTCCAGACTCCAGGTGAATGTTTTATAATTTTTAACTTCTGTGCCCCTTCCAGTTAAGCAGCTCTTGGTTGAAGAGAGATTTCATGACAAGAGCTTGGCAAAATAATGTTTTCAGAGTCCCCTGGTCAGCATAGCTAGTGTGTGTGTGGGAATTATGGGAGTCATAGTTTCCAAGTTTTTGCCTGATGCCTATGCCAGGCTGGCAATTGCCCAGGTGTATCATTGGGCAGAGGTCCCCTCACTGCTCAGTAATCTGGTAAGCAAGTGTGCTCCATGACCTGCATAGAACTGGAATGAGAGGACTCTCCTCCCCTAGGGATGAAGAAGAAAAGTGCCCATAGTTTTGGGGAGATGCAAGCTAAGGGGGACAAGACAAAAAGGGACAAAGGAGGCTGGGTTGCTTTCTGTACTCCTGCATTCATCCTGGATTATGAAAACTGTGAACCTCCACATAAACTACCTCTAGCCATTTGTAAACAATTGTAAAGTGTTTAAAATTCCACTATCTTTCAGCGACTTCGTTCCATTAGTTGCATGGAGTTGCAAACACAGAACCTCAAAGCTAGCAATTCTGCCTCAGGCTGAAATTATATTTGGGACAGTGGTGAACAACGGTGGCTTTTTAGATGTTTTGGCGGTACAATTGGCAAGAAACTTTGCCAGTGTAGCTGGGAGGGGAGTATGAGAGTTGTAATCTTGAAGCATCCAGAGGGCCATAGATGCCCCCACCCTTACATTAGAAATTATGCTAACCTCCCTGCCTTGGGACATCTGCCTACCTCCTTAGAAAGGAAGAAAGGCAGCCTATCAGTAAAGATGATGCTGACGATAAGAGGAGGGGTTTAAACTTGTTACACGCTAGCACAGCTTAATCCTTGTGTGGCATGCTCATGGATGCAGGAAATGCTCACGCAGACCCGATGCCAAGGAGGAGGAATGGGCAACCTGTCGGACTCCAGTTGTGGTCAAACTCTGCTCCCATCAACCCCCGCTGGCATCGCCAATGGTGAGGTCAGTGGGAATGGCACTCCAGTCATATCAGAGAAACCACAGCTATGGGTTGCACATCCCTGCCATCAAAGTTGCATATCATCCGATGTTGGCTTAGCCACAGCAAGAAATCCAGCGGAGGACATGTGTTTTTCTGCAATACCATTACAAGTATGGGACGGTTAAAATTCAGACCAGTCGTGTGGGATACACTGGGCAGTTTCTTCTCCCAGAACCGAAGGGCAAAAGGGCAAGGATGAAATCGTCCTCCTGCTCCGGCCGATGCCCCATTGCATGCCTGTTCTCACTCTGGTCGTAAGAACAAGCAAACATGCGATGGGAAGCTCCCTGCAGCAGGAGAAATGTGGATAGCATCACCCTTCCCCTTTGGGGGGTCTGCTGTAAGATGCTGACCGGTGCGTTTATTCAAAGAAGAGGAAGCACTTACAGGTGTTGCTTTAATGCTGCTCCATCTACCCAGGTCCAGATCCCCACTGAGGGTGTAAAATTAAGTCCAATCCAAACTGGAGATTTCTCTGGGACGTTTTGTTGGATGAACCCCTGGCAAAAAATATTAGGAAGAATGTGATTCTCGCTTTTCTCACTGATCTTTTCAGCATCTGTTCTTAAACAGCAGTCTCCTTCGGGTGAACGATGCCCTTAAAAATGCCCTTTGGAAGCGTGGGAGCGAGTGCTTACCCACCTTGAGTGACACCGATTTCTCGAATAATGAGCAGGAAACAAAGCCAAGGCTGACCTTCGGGATGAGAGGTTTTCAACCGTACATTGTGGAATAACCTGGCTACCTTGAGGGACCCAGCAGCCCTTGGCCTGGCAGAAGGGAGATGCTATTTGCTGCCTAGCTTCAGGCAGGAAAAGGTCTGGTTTGGGCTCCAGAGTTCTGTAGGCTCTGCCCCACACCCACCCTCTATTCCCCGTGCAGAGAGGCCCATCTCAGGCTTGAGATAAAACCACCAAACAGCGTGTCTTTAAACAAACCATTGTATCAACCTGTTGGTTCCACCCTTTGCTCCGTCTGCATTCTCATTTAAAAGTAGTCTGTGTGGCTACTGCCGGAAACCCAGCTGAGACGTCGGGCGAAGAGGAATTCTAGAGAGGACCACCTGCTTCCTGTTCTGTCTGCAGCAATTGTTACTGCCCTGTGCAATTTCGACGTACCACCTTCTGCTGGCCTTTCGCCTGTTCAAAACACACATTGTTCATCTCACCATTTCTTCTGCATCGTGGACCACGAGCAGTTGAGCTTTCTTCCTGGAACAGTCCTGGTAGCCCACAAGCCAGCTCCTTTTCTCTTTTGAAAACCAGTAGCATTTTCCTTTCCTTTCTTTCCAGTTTGCTGGGCAGAGCTTACAAGTGGCACCCTCTAGAAGGAAACAGGACATGTTCAGCATAATATTCTCATTCCTTCCTGAAAAAGCTTCAGAATATCAACCAGAGAAAGAATTTAAAAATTATATTCTTGAAAGCCTTCGAGAATACAATTTAAAAATTAATAAGACAAGACACGACAAGACAAAAACTGCTTGGGGGGAGGCTGGACTAATTCAAGCTGTAACCCCAGCATAAAATCACCCATTTAAGTCATGTCTATTTCCTACTATTTTATCATTTTCCCTCTAGACACCCTGTTCCTTTAAAGCACCAAACAGACTTGCCTTGAATCATGTTTCCTTTCCTGATGACTAGTCATCATAAAGCAAAAGCAAGCTAATTTTACCACGTGGACTGTGAGACGCTCTTGTTAAAATAAAGATGTCCAGACTGCGACTTCCTCCTGAATGGGGAGAGTAGCCTCCCTGCAAAAAAGAGAGGGAGCCCCCCAAGTGGCAGGCACTAGGGCCCCCCACCTGCAGGATTTCCGTCTTGCCCGGGTTCAGCCTCAAGGGACGGGACGGCATCCTCTGCAGAAGGGTGGAAGGAGAGATAGAGCTGGGCGTCATCCGCGTATGGGTGACACGAAGGTCCAAAACTCCTGAGGACCTCCCCCAGCAGCCCCATATAGATATTAAATAGCATTGGGGAGATGATTGACCCCTGGGGGACTCCACAATTGAGAGTCCAAGGGGTGGACATCATCTCCCCAAGCTGTACTCTCTGAGGACGGTCCTCCAGGAAGAATCGGAGCCAAGCCAGAGCCCGCCCACCGAGCCACCCAAGGAGGATATCGTGGTCGACGGTCTCAAAGGCCGCTGAGAGGTCGAGGAGGACCAGCGGGGACATTTTGCCCCTGTCGGCCTCCCTCAAGAGGTCATCTTGCAGGGCGACCCATGCTGTCTCCGTGGTGCGGACTGAACCCGGACTGGAACGGCTCAAGGGCATCGGTCTCCTCCAGAAGAGCCTGAAGCTGATCAGCCGCCACCTTCTCCCTGAGCTTGCTTAGAAAAGGAACATTGGCGAGGGGTCTATAGTTATTCATGTCATCCGCTGCCAAGCTTGATTATTATAGAGCTGGCTGGATAGCTCCGTGGTTTCAGGATCTGGTTGTAGCTGGGAGTTTGATTCCCCACTGTGCCTTCTGCGTGAAGAGCCAGCCTGGGTGGCCTTGGGCAAGCTGCTCAGTCTTCCCCCAGAAGAAGGGAAAATTCAGCCACTTCTGTGTATTTTCTGCCTAGAGCTTGGCAAAATTTACTTTTTTGGGGTTACAATTCCCTGGCGTTCTGGGATGATTAATGGAAACACTACTCTTTATTTTAAAAAAAATTCTGCTTTTGTATGTGGAATAGGAAGAGGTTTTGTATATATTTGCCCCAAGCAGCAAACAACACCTTCCCAGGTGCCCCCCACCTACCACCTCCCCAGCCCCAGGTAGCCTTATCCTCCATTAATTTGCCTAAATCCCTTTAGGTAAAGGTAAAGGTTCCCCTTGACATTTAGTCCAGTCGTGTCCGACTCTAGGACACGACTCATCCCCGTTTCCAAGCCATAGAGCCAGCGTTTGTCCGAAGACAGTTTCTGTGGTCACGTGGCCAGCGCGACTAGACACGGAACGCCGTTACCTTCCCACCAAGGTGGTGCCTATTTATCGACTCATTTTTACATGCTTTCAAATGGCTAGGTTGGCAGGAGCTTGGACAAGCGACGGGAGCTCACTCCGTCGCGTGGATTCGATCTTACGACGGCTGGTCTTCTGACCTTGCAGCATAGAGGCTTCTGTGGTTTAAACCTCAGTGCCACCACGTCCCTTTAAATCCCTTTGGAAGCCATCAAAAAGGGGTATTTCATCCAATTCACCCTAAAACCTTTCTAATACAAAAGGAAATCTTTTAACTACTGCAGGAAGGGCTTATGTAAACATACCTGTAAATGGCTCACAGAGGTGAACGGCAACATCCTGAGAGAAACAGGGTCTGTCTTCCAACCTTCCAGCTTTGTCTTTAGTTGCATTGACGGTTTCACATGGATGGAAGCCACCCTGCAAAACTTGTGCAAGCAGTGCATGATTGACAGAGGAAAAACCCCAACCATTGAGAGAATGGGAGACAAACTGTATACAACGGTGTGAATGAGGGAAGCCAGCCTAGACCTTAGGCCCCGACAGCTGACCGGCAGAGATAGTTGATGTGGACCTGCCAGCTGTCGTTTTCTTAGCATACATACTAAAAATGGAAAGTGGGCCAAGACCGGTTTCATGCAGAGAAATTACAGCAGCCGAACAGGATCTAAACAGGAGAGTCACTTGATGGATTTACTGCCCCATAAATTGATGGACTTACTGCCCCAGACCCTTGTCCAGCAAAGAGGCAGTCCCGAAACCAGCAAAACCGGGGAGCTGGACAGGGGACAGATTGTACTTGTCTTCAGTGTGAGAGGGACGGTCATTCTCGAATTGGCCTTCTCAGCCACACTAGACGCTGTTCCAAGACCTCTATTCAGAGCACGTGACCATCGTCTCTCAAGACTGAAGGATGCCTAATACTGCCCCAATGCACTATTCTGGGGGGTTTACAACAATAAATAAAACCTATACTAATGAACTACAAATCAACAATAAGAATTAAAACATCAGACCAAATAAAACAGATGACACCAGAAGCAATTCTCTATATAAACAGCAGGATAAGAGGCATAAAATCGGACAGGGTGAGTGTGGAAGGCCTCCCTGAAAAGCAGGGTTTTCAGTTGCCTCCTAAACATTAAGAGGGAGGGAGACGAACGTAGCTCTGCCGGGAGCTGACTCCACAACATTGGAGCCACCACGAAGAAGGCCCTGCTTCTGGGGGAATGACATTCAGGCCTCCCTCGGGGTGGCCACCTGGAGGAGCCCAGCCTGGGAGGATCTGGTGAGTGGGGCAGATGACCTCAGGGAAAGATGCTCCAACGAGCAACGTGATCCCAAACCATGAAGGGCTTTTATAGATACAGGTGTGTTGAACATCACAGCTGGCGAGCAAGAGCCACTGAGTGCGTTTTGTACATGTGATGCAATGGCTGTGGAAATCTCCAGAGGATTTTCACTTTTCCCTGTGCTGGGTTGAAGGAACTGTATAGCAACGTCTCGTGTGTGACACAGAAGGATATATAGGCATTTGAGCACTTACCAAATGTGAGGAGCACGACAGCTGCCAATCCCAGAATGGTACATAATGCCCCCAGTATCCCGATTGAGATTTTGTACTGAGTGAGCCTCTTGGAATTACCTGCAAGCATTCAAAGGGGAGGAAAGAAACATCATGCTGACCCTTCATATATCTATATATGTATATTAATTGCACCCTCTACATTCACATCTCTTTTTAATCTAGTCCGAAATTAATCTCCATTCTCAAAAGCATTAGCCTCAAAATCCTCATCATGTCACACCTTTTACAGAAAAGAAGAGAGGTCTGTTCACCGATGATCAAAAAAGTCGTTTCCTGCACCCTTCTTTCCTTCTTTCTTCTTGCTGTGGGCAGAATCACGGTGCTTATCAGACTGAACCGCACGCTCCATGCATTTGAAGACGTGGGCTGCGCCCCTGCCAGCTCGTGCCAAGGGCGGCTCGTTAGCCAAAGCTCTCGGCTGTTTTTAGCACAGGTCCCGGTCACTCTTGCCCCGTCAGCCGGGGCAGGGTGTGAAGGAAGCGGTTTGGCACTTCGAAGGAGGGCCGGCTTCAGGAAGTGTGCCTGTTTGCAGGCGAGGGGCAGAGAGCCACTTCTGAGGCCCTTGCCAGCTCCACTGGCTGCCGATCGGTTTCCGGGCACCATTCAAAGTGAAGGTTCTTACTTACAAAGCCCTAAAGGACTTGGGACCAAGCTATCTCAAGGGCGGCGCCTCCCTTTATGAGCCTTCTCCAGTGTTAAGATCATCACGGGAGGCCTTTCTCTTGGTCCCTCCACCTTCTCAGGTGCGTCTGGTGGGGACCTGGGAGAGGACTTTCTCTGTGGCTGCTCCCAGAGACTCTGGAACTCCCTGCCACTGGAGGCCAGTCCTTTTGCAAGCAGGCAAAGACCTTTCTCTTTAGGCACACCTTCCCTCAGTAAATCAGCTACCTGTGTGTGATATGTATTTAGATAGTTTTGTTATACATGACTGCTTTGACTGGATTTCCAGTACTACTTGTGTTTTCCATTTTTGTGTTTTCCAGTTCTCAAGAGTGACTTTGTTGTTTACTTATTGATCTTTCCCTTAACGTTGCCTGTTAATGATGGAAGATGCCTTGTTCTTAGTTCTAAATATTGTCTTTTTAATGAGGTTAACCACCGTTGTTTGCTCATTGCTTTCAACTTCAAATATGGTCTTTCATGGTTTGGAAGCCGCTTTGGACCATTTTCAAGGAGAAAGTCAGGGTAAAAATATTTTAAATTAAAAATAAACAAATAAACAAATGGTGTATAACAAAACAAAACAAAACCAAAATACCGCACGCTATTGCAGTTTGGTCAGCTTACAAAGAAGCGGGCTTTGCCAACGGTTGCCATGGGATGTGGACAGAGCGCGTCTATCCAGAAAGCCTCCTAAATAACAGGGCCAGCCTGAGACCCAGCCTTTTTGATGCCCACTCAGTTTTGTTGATCTCTTAAATACCTTTTCTCATTGAGTTGTGTACTTCATGGATTCAATCTACACTTTGGAAACATGACGTAATCCCAACGATATGACGATCACTTTGCATTCAGGAACTTTAAGCCTGTCATTAGTTTTGCCATAGATCAACAAATGAAAACCAAATTGTATCCTCTGATCTGTCCAGGGGTGCATGTACCTCCCAATGACTTTTTTTGCGGTATACGAGTATTTCCCCACACTGTCCCCCCTTGTTACTGTTGTGATGTGCCATCGGGTCATCTCTGACTTACGGCAATCCCATGAATAAGCAAATCTCCAACATGTCCTGTCCTCAACAGCCCTGCTCAGCTCTTGCAAACTCATTGGCCGTGGCTTCCTTTAGGGAGTCAATCCATCTCATATTTGGTCTTCCTCTTTTCCTACTGCCTCCCAGCGTGATGGTCTTTTCCAGAGAATCCTTTGCCTTCTCATAAGATGCCCAAGGTAGAAGAGCCTCAGCTTCAACATTTTTGCCTCCAGAGATAGTTCAGGCTGGATCTGATCTAGGACCTGCTTTCTGACAGCCTGGAAACTGTCCCCAAGCTGCCTCTTTTTCTGGCAAAAAAAAATGTGAATTACTGCCCTGGAAAGTCCCTAGGATCATTCATTCAGCCTTCCCATAGGTTGCAGAGCCCCCTGCACGGTTTAAGACCCCATCAATATTTTTTTTTTCAAATCTAGAAACAGATTTCTAGGCACTTCCAGTTTGTTGTTGTTGTTGTTGATCCAAGTTTTTCCAGAATGCCTCCAGGGTTGGAGCACTCACCCACTCCCGAGGTCACGGGTTCCACTGCATTAAGAAGATAACTTAATGCATTTCTGGGTTGCCGGGTTTGTAACTGAAGCCAAACAATCTCGAAGGCCAAACTGATGAAGGGGTCCAGTTAATACATATAAAATATATCTTAGCCTAACCGTAGCCATTTTGCTTTCTGTAACTTGCTTTGCTATATGAATGGTTTGCTTAGGCAGGCAAGAATTAACAAGGGAGGAGGAGGGGGTGTCCGTCAGAGTTTCTTCCAATTTACAATTAAGGTATTTCTAAATGAGAAGTTTGAGCTTGGAGAAGTCTGAGTGTCTTGCACGGGGCTGGGGAGAAATGAATTATAGCCTGTTGCCCAGGCACCGGCAGTCCCTCTTTTTCTTCTCCTTCTCCACACCCCTTTGCCTCCCTCTTTTCACGTTGAATGTATAAAAATGTATACTTTGGTATGTGGGGCGCCTTCTCCCTCTCATGCTTTTCCTGTGAGTGGAGTTTGCCTTATTTTGCTTCCTTTCAGCTGAAAATAGACAAATATATATATTGGATCTCTCTGTCTCTGGCTGATGGATTAATGTGTTAGAGACAGGCAGAAACCCAGGAATTGGTCCTGGATCCTTCACTGATTAATCTTGGTACCCTTTACTATTATATTTTTCTTTTCATTGAGCAGAGCGTTCACCGTAAAGCCCGTGTCAAGGGACCCCTCCAACCCTCCTCAGGCCCTGTCATTCCAGACGGTTGCTCGGTTCACAGCCCTCCATTCCACTCTTCTTCACCTGACGATACCCTTTAAAAAAACCAAGGGGGTCCAAAACGGAAGTACAAGTCATTGTTATTCGCTTGCAAAATGTTTCTCCTGAGCACCGCTGTGTATCACAGAGTTTTTGGACACCCAGGGATAGGTTGTCCCCACCCCTCTGTGGGGTCCCTGTTAACGAAAGGTGGGAGATTCAGTGGCCCAGAGTGGTCAGCTCCAAGGGACAGAAAGAAGAGGCAAAAATATCCCTCTGGACAATGTCTCGGTGTCCTCTTTGTAAGGACACGAAGTGGTATCCCTTCCCTTCTGTCTGGGAGAAATAGAAGGAGTGGGATCAAGAGCAACCTGGCAGAAGGAGAGCCCCAAAAACCTGCTCCCTGCTCTTGAGGATCCCTCCCTGAGCCAGGCTTACTTCCCTTCAGACCAGACCAGCGGCCGCAGAGGATCAGACTTTCAAGACGAAGAGAAGAGGAAAACAGCTTTCAAAAGTACGGCAGGATCGCTCTGCCATTTACTTGTCTGTTTGTTTTATCTACAGACCACCTTTCTCCTAATAAGGGGACTCAAGACGGCTCACAATATTAAAAAGAATAGAGTTAAAAACAGAATAAGCTAAACCTTAAAATAACAATTGTATTGTAAAACTGATCAAAATACCATTGAACAAGCAGGTAAACATTAAAAACTAGCTTAACTTTAAAAAGGCGTCCGAGGACCCAATCCTGATTGTAAAAGCCTGCCTGAAAAAGTGGGTCTTCCGCGGTAAGCGGAAGGATAAAAGGGAGGGCGCCGGCCAGATCTCCCCAGGGAGAGCATTCCTTAACCCTAACCTGTTAAAACCTTCCATAAATATGCAAATGATTTCACAGGGTAAGATCAGATCACCATCGCAAATCGAAAGCATAAGACGGAAAGGCTTTTGGTTCATGGCACAGCACAACGTATACAGATCACTCCTCTTAACAAGATATACTCAGCTGAGTAAATAAGAGGCAACAGACCTAGATGATGATGATGATGATTAGTTAGGGTACAAAGGAACCATGGAAGATGACTAAAACTTAATGACACAACGCATCTAAGATGCAGAAGCACATGTTACGTGCCACCTCCAATGGCTTCCCGCATAGGGACAACTCTTGTAAAGTTTTCAAGGTATGTGAGATGTTCCAGGAATGCTTTGCCCAACACCCTCCTGAGTTCTCCTGGGAATTTGAAGCCTCTTGTCCAGGTCTTAATCTGACGCCCTGTCTTGATAGCAGAATGTGTCTACCTTCCTCAACACATGACAGGAGGTGCCTGAAAACCATGCCCACATTCTTAAGTCGAAGGGAGAGAAAGATCTGCTCCGGAGAAGTAAAAGGCTTGAGAAGTCATTGGAAAGCTGCTTGCAAATGGAGAACAACATCCAAGCGTGAGTCCCGAGTAGAGTAGACCTATGAAAGCCAATAGGGCTTTGGTAAATCAGCATGCTGGCAAATGACAGCCAAATGAGTCCAATAGCAGAATGGACTAGGTAGGACTCAGGAGCCAGGGGTTTAAATCCTTGCTCAGCCATGGAAACTCCCCGAGTGGTGGCAGAGGTAAAACCACCTTTTCAAATCTGACGTATCTTGAAAACTCTACTAGGGTTGCCATAATTCTGATGTGACAAGACAGCATCTATCATGCACACACATTCAAATTAATGTAAGTCCCATGGAATCAAGGAATCTACCGTAACTGGGTCTAACAAGTGGAGTTAGGCCAAAGTGTTTAACTTTCCTCTGCTCTTAACTATTGTACCCAAGCAGTTTAATATCGGCCCGTGAACCCCGGGGGCCACCTGGAAAGCCGTACCTCGTCTCCTTTTAGACAGTGAGTCCCAGCTAGAGGTTTCGTTGGGCATCCGGGGGCTTAATGTCATATAACCCTCTTCATCTTCCATGGCACGAGTTGATTCGATTTCAAGAATATCAAAAGTAATGTGGTTCACTAGACACTCAGTTTTATATCTGCAGCCTTACAAAGGAAATGCAAGCACCTTTCTCAGCAGCTCAGTTGTGAAACCACAGGCAAAAGTCTGTAAAGTGTCCATCTCGAGATCATAATCTAGCAGGCGATCACACACAAACTGCAGCAGACCAGACCAGACCTTGGAAATAATGAGTTAGTACCGACATGTTCAGGATGAGTGGGTGGATCCTTGTCAGAAAAGCTTCTCAAAAATTGAGTCTCAAAAAAGGTAATAATTGGGAAAGTAAGTCTAACAGGAATGATTCCTTAGTTAAACATGAGTCACATGCTTTCTACGAAGACCGTGGAGCAGTCCGTACTCTCTCCCTCCCCCAACGGGCAAAGGGTTTATGCCCACCTCACATGGGCCACAGAAAGATATTTGGCCCGCATTGCCCAGAAGCTTTAATTAACACTGCCAAGAGTCTACAGTATTTCCAAAGGCCTGTGCTTGCCTCTCTCATGAAGAGGGAGGACCAAGAGTGATAGACTCTGATCACGGAGAAGGAAAGAAGACCATCTCAAAAACTCCAATAGTCCAAGATCACAGGGAGCCTTAGAACTGCCCCCTTTCGCTCGATAAAGAGCCACTTGACCAATGGCACCCGGACCCCTTCTCAGGACATGGATGCCTCATCGTATGTCATCATGTCAATGGCAATGGATGGCCCCCTGTTTCCAAGGATCTCCAGGTAGAGAAGACACAGGTGTACTATTTCCTCTTTCGGGAGGAAACCAAGGGACTGTTCAGTTCTCCCACAGTCACCTATGAAGCACAAGGCACTTAGAGAAAGCAGGAGTAAGCCAACAGGATCATCCTGCGAAGGGAACAGACACTCATTACGGCTGACGTCTCATAGAATCATAGAAAAGTGAAGTTGGAAGGGGCCTATAAGGCCACCAAGTCAAACCCCCTGCTCAAGGCATGAACCCAAATCAAAGGATATCTTCCAGGTGATGATCCACGTTTTTCTTGAATGCCTCCAGGGTTGGAGCACTCACCAACTCCCGAGGTCACTGGTTCCATCATCATACTGCTCTAACAGTTAGGACGTTTTTCCTGATATTCGACCGATATCTGGCTTCCTTTAACTTGAGCCCATGGTTAAGTTAAAAACAATAAAAAATTATTGTTTAAACTGTTTTTATGTATGATTTTGATGTGAGCCGCCCTGAGTAGACGCAGTCTAGAAGGGTGGGATAAAAATCTAATAATAAATAAATAAAAAATGGTTTGTGTGTCCTGCACTCTAGGATAATCGAGGACAGATCTTGCCCCTCCTCTGTATGACAGCCTTTCAAATATTTGAAAAGTGCTATCATGTCACCCTTCAGTCTTCTTTTCTCAAGGCTAAACATGCCCGGTTCTTTGAGCCTTTCCTCATAAGGCTTGGATCATCCTTGTTGCCCTCCTCTGAACTTGTTCCAATTTGTTAGCATCCTTCTTGAAGTGTGGTGTCCAGAACTGGACACAAGACTCAAGGTGAGGCCTAACCAGTGCTGAATAGAGGGGGACTAGCACCTCGTGGGATTTGGAAACTACACTTCTATTAATGCAGCCTAAAATAGCATTAGCCTTTTTTGTAGCTACATCACACTGTTGGCCCATATTTAGCTTGTGATCTACGATAATTCCAGGATCCTTCTCGCTTGTAGTTTTGCTGAGCCAGGTATCTCCCATCTTGTAACTGTGCAATTGGTTTCTTTTTCTGAGGTGCAGTCCTTTGCACTTATCCCTGTTGAATTTCATTCTGTTGCTTTTGGCCCAGTGCTCCATCCTATCAAGGTCATTTTGAATTTTGTTTCTAGGGTATTAGCTATTCTGCCCAATTTGGTATCATCTGCAAATTTGACAAGCATTCCCTGGACTCCTTCATCCAGGTCATTAATAAAAATATTGAAGAGCACCGGGCCCAGGAGTGAGCCTTGGGGTAACCCCACTAATGACCTCCTCCCAGTTAGAAAAGGACCCATTAATCATCACCCTCTGAGTACAATTCTGTAGCCAATTGTGTATCCACCTGCCACTTGATCTATCCAGCCCACACCTAGTTAGCTTGCTCATCAGGAAATCATCAGGAGAGTAATTTGTCAAAAGCATTGCGGAAGTCAAGATATACTACGTCTACAGCATTCCCTCTGTCTATCAGGGAGGTGACCTGATCAAAAAACGAGACCAAATTAGTTTGGCAGGATTTGTTCTTGACAACTCCGTGTTGGCTTCTAGTTATTACTGCCTTGTTTTCTAGGTGCTTGCACAATGACCGCTTTACAATCTGTTCCAGAATTCTGCCTGGGATGGAGGTCAGGCTGACTGGCCTGTGGATCCCAGGTTCCTCTTTTTTGCCCTTTTTGAAGCTAGGGACAACATTGGCCCTCCTCCCATCCTCTGGCACCTCCCCTGTATCCCATGATTTCAAGAAAATAATGGGCAGCGGATCTGAGAGTTCTTCAGCCGGTTCCTTCAGTCCTCTCGGATGCAGTTCATCCGGCCCTGGAGAGTTGAACTCGTTCAAGGTGGTAAGGTATTCCTTGACTATTTGTTTATCAATCTCCAGCTGTAATCCTGTCCCCCCCCCCCCCCCACTTGCACTTCCAATTTGTTTGGAAGTCCATAGTCTGTCTTATGGGAAAAGACGGAACTAAAATAGGAATGGGGCCCCTCTGCCTTTTCTTTGTGTTCTCATTTTTCCATCTCCACTGCGGAGCTGTGCCACCATGTCTTTGGCGACTCACATACCTGAAGAATGCTTTTTTATTGCTTTTAGTGTCCCTAGCTAACCTCAGCTCATTCTCAGCTTTTTGCCCTCCTCAGGCCATCCCTGCATTTCCTTGCTACTTGTCTGTACTCATCCTTGGTAGCCTGGCTTTCTTTCCACTTCCTGTACACTCTTTTTTTGGGTTTTAGGTCCTCCCTGAGCTTTTTGTGAAGCCACACTGGCTGTTTTTTGCCGCCTTCCCCCATTTTTTCTTGTTGGAATTGTTTGTAGTTGTGCCTTTAGAATTTCTTATTTTTTGGAAGCTCCCACCCTTCTTGGACTCCTTTTCTTCTTAGGATCTCCTGCCATGGGACCTTCTTTATCCTTGTTCTGAGATTATTAAAATTGGCTTTTTTAAAATCCAGCAGAAGTGTGTGGCTACACTCTGCTATCGTTTTCTTTGAAATTCTAGAAGGACATGGTCACTCTCGCCTAGAGTTCCCCTTCCTGTCACTTCCCCCACCAAGTCTTCTCTGTTAGTACCGTTCCTGTTGAAGCGAGCAGTGACAATATGAAGAGGTTAAGAGCTGGCAACACGCACACACCTTGTCACATCTCAGAAGTGTCACAGAAACATAGATCGTTTCTTGAGGTAACAGAAGCACAATAATATCAGTTATATCAGGAGTGCCTCCTGCACCCCTCATTCCTTTGTTTTCCTCTGCTGTCTGATCTGCCATTACAGGATCATTAAGAAACCGAGGCTGCCCACGGTCACACCAGCGAAATGTTCCCTTCTGCTACCGAAACCTTTTGTCCCTTACTTGTATTGCTTTGTGGTTACGTGGCATATATACTAGGATGTACGTCCTGAAGTGTTTTGGGCTTCCAGCAACACATCTGTAAATTTGATGCATTATGGCTGTCTACACTTCGGTACCCGGCATATTTCTCCTCTTGGTTTTTTTATGTCACTGCAGCCCAAAAGTAGTATTTTGATTTTTTTTTCCTGTCAAATATGGATTTTTGATAGGAATATGTAGCAGGGAAAGTATATTTAATTTAAATGGGATGAGAAAGTGTTGCCCTAAACTTTAAAAGTCATTTTAAATTGTGCTTGAGAGAGGTGCCTTAATAGTGAAATTATTATTGCAAAATTACAGCTGGGAACAAAACCAAAACAACTGGTTTGTGTCCAGTAGACAGAGAACTAATAAGATAAGGTGGCAGAAGCAAAGTTCACAGTTTCAGGAAAGTAAAAAATGATGCTTATGTTACATGAACAGAAATGAAGAAAAAAAAATGGGAGTGCCGTGTATTTTGCCATTTGAGTTACATTAGCCTATAATGTTAATTAATAAAGAAATGCCACAAAATGGACAAGCTGACGTTGCTTACCCACAAATAACACAATGTTTGGACAACTCAAAACATCAAAAGTATTTAAACAGAGGCCTCGATCATGTTTACGGAGCATCTCAAAGGGAGTGAAAGCATCTCCGAAAGCCAGAATTCATCTTCCAGAGAACCTTCTCCCAACGGCCACCTGCTTTTTGCAAACAAGTGGGAAGAGGCAGCCGGACGGAGAGCAGCCGGGAGAGAACCATGGGAATAACATAGATAAAGGCCGGGTGAGCTTTTCTCTTTTAGAGAGAGAAAAAAAATCTGTTTGTCCACGACATGCTTAGAGCTAAATAAGGCTTTTTCATTTCACATATTTTTCCTTTTAAAAAGTTTTAAATATTTTTTCATGCCTGTCACTGAAAACTATAAGGCTTGAAAAAGAATAATTTTTATGAAATATGCGGCAGATTTTTGGAATATGTGTTAACAAGAGGAAAAGGGAAAGCTCCAAATCAAGAATCAATGCAGTTCTGGAGACTAGGACAATAAAGGAAGAAGAATAAAGATAGAGGAAGAAGAAGATTATCGCAAGAGGTCCCGTCTATGGTGGTGGGGAACACAGTTAATTTGTATTTTGGTTTATGTATTTTATGTTTATGTTATAGTTAAAATTAAAAAAAAAAGAAAACTATAAGGCTTTTGCATTTTATGATTTTATGTTTAAGAACTTTGAAATGTTCTAAAAATGTATTCTTCGCCTTATTAGGCTAGAAGCGCTTATTCAGTTTTATTCTTGACAGAATTCGTGAAGAGGCTCCTGTACTTCAACACTCCTATGTTTTGTATACAAGTACAACTGAACTTCACCTTTTAAGCCTTTAAGTATTTTCGCTTTCCACTTTGTTCAGGATGATTTTACAAGCTGAAGCAACATGCCTGTGACTTCTCAAAAGTTACATGTTTGAAGTAGTTTTGGACTTTTATGTTTTTCATAGGGAACCTAGAAATGATGTAAATAAATAGGAACTACATAGAATTAACAAGTTCTGGAGTGGCCTGGAATTATGGCAACAATGAAGACTTATTATGAGATATCCAAATGAGTTTGCAAACTCTGTGTGTGTGTGTGTGTGAGAGAGAGAGAGAGAACCCAGGAATGCCTCGGCCTTCTAAAGACAAAAGTTAGGGACCTGTTCCCCCTTAGGAAAGCTTTTCATGATTCTTGCATCATTAGGAAAAAATCAGAGCCAGATTTCTTTTGCTCCCTTTAATGGGCACAGAATCAGGTACAGCTGGCACTTCTTTCACTGTGTGTCATTCTCTGCAACGAGGTAGCATCATAAAATGTGAAGCGGAGGTGTGTGCCATGGCAGAGGTGGTAGACACATACCTTGAAAATTGGGATTGTTCTATTTTTGGGGACCATATATCCCATAATTCTCTATTCAGGAAGTTCTACTTGACAAACACCAAAACGTGACTCACCTGGGAGAAAGGCCTCAATTTGAGATCTTGCTAGGCCTAGCTCTCATCAAACTTCCTGTTCCTGCCCCAGTGCTAGCTGGGAGTTTTCTTTCTGAACAGGAAGCTAGGCACAGCTAGGCCTAGCTCAGCCTCAAAGCCTCCCAGTTTATTTTATTTATTCGTTTGTTTATTCATTCCTTCGATTTGTATACCGCTCATCTAACCCAAGGCCACTCTGGGCGGGTGTGGCCTTTGTCCCAGGTGAGCCACATTTCGGCGTCTGTACAGTGTCTGCCTATCATGTAGAACATCCAGAATGGAGAATTATGGGATCTGTAATCCCAAGATCCCATCTCTAGTGGACACTTGCTAGGGGTCAGGCCTTCCCCACTCATATTTTAGGGCTCAGTGGGGCAAGGACTCACCCCGCATTCACAACATAAACCCTCACACTGTGTTCCCTTCTCTGGTTCTCGCTGCTCTCCTTCCGTCTCCCATCAGGCAGATCCAGCCACTGGAGCGCAAGCCACAGGAAACAGCACCGCTAAATGGAGATGGTGTGTGGGGGGGTGGGAGTGGGCCCTAGAGGTTATGCGCGAACACCTTCCTTGAATGTTCCCCGTTTGCTTGTAACAATGGCGGACTTCAGGGGGGCAAACCCTGTGGCTCGGGTGGCGCTCCCTTGGGGGTCAGCCCAGTCCCACACGTGGAGTGACCCATCGCTGGCGGCTGATAACAACGTCCGGGGCTTAGAGGGGTGCCACGTGTGAGTGGTCACCAGGGGCGGGTCTCTGGCCCCACCGGGTCCACCAAAGACATGTCCTTTGAGAAGGAACGCTGGCTGGGCTTCCTGCATCGCAGAATCCCACTGGTGCGTCTCGTAGATGCGGACGGTCCCGTCGAAACCTTGGAAAGAAAGGGAAAAGCAGAGGTAAGAACACGCCCCTCCTATCAGGAGGGAGGCAACAACCCAGCCCCTGCCGCCTCCGAGTGCTCCGGCATAAAATTCTGGGGCCGACAGAGAGGAAATATTATCCCAAACCCTGCTTAAGGGATTAAGGACGGGAAACGGTCACACCACCTGAAGTGAACCCTCTCTGGGTCCTCTCCTCCCGTGTAAGGGTCCACACACAGTCATAGAATCATAGCATCATGAGAGTCGGGGGGGGGGACTCATAAGGCCATCGAGTCCAACCCCCTGCTCGAGGCAGGAATCCAGATCAGAGGAGATCTGCCAGGTGGTGGTTCTCTTGAAGGCCTCCCACGTTGGAGGGCTCGCACCACCTCCTGCAGTCACGGGTTCTGTTGCTGTACTGCTCTAACAGGAAGCTTTTTCCTGGGATTCCACCGAAATCTGGCCTCCTGTCCCTTGAGCCACGGTGGGGTGTCCTGCTCGAGTTGTCCTGCTCTGCTGTCTCGTCGTGGCACTGTTGTGAGTCCTAGGGTGTGCTCTTTTGTGCTTGCACATCTGCAATTTTTTTTAGGCTGACCTTTGCTCTTTCTAACCGGCATGGGCTGAGGGGGCGGGGTTTCAGCTTTAAAAGGGGGTTTGCAGAAACTCTTAAGCCCCTTTCTTGAAGAAGAAGCTGAGGGAGGAAGTGAGGTATGTTTTGGGTAGATATTTTCTTTGGTGTGATGTTTTTTCTAGGCTGACCTTTGTTCTTTCTAACCGCCTAACGGCGCGCGAAATTCTCTAATTCTATTTTTGACCCTAATTTGGTAAATAGGAAAGCCAATTAGCATTACATACACCTGGGGGTAGGAACCTTTTAAGGGTCAGATCATACTTCCGCACTATTAGAGAGCAGGCCGGGTAGGTGGGGCTCGTCAGCCCTGGAAGGCAGCCCATCTAGGAGAAGGGAAAACTCTGATCTCAAACCTCCACTGCCATCTGAGCGTTCAGCCTGGAGGGCAGGCGGTGCATCACGGCCTCTCCCAATTTGAAGAGACCCTTGTCCAGCAGGCCGAGGCAAAGAGGCAGTCCGGAAAGCAGCAAAACCAGGGAGCTGGACAGGGGACAGATTGGATTTATCTTAAGTGCGGAAGGGATGGTCACTCTCGAATTGGCCTTCTCAGCCACACGAGACGCTGTTCCAAGTCCTCCATACAGAGCACGTTACCATAGTCTCTCGAGACTGAAGGATGCCTAATACCTAATACTGCAATTCCCAGAATGCTCCAAGGACCCTGGGAATGGCAGCCTACGAACCCAACTCTGCACACCTTTCGTTTCACCCTCTCGGAGAAGGGCTTCCAAGCTACTTACCTGCACCATCCACTTGGTGGATTTATTAAAAAAGAAAGAAACCTGTCACAGTGCTTCCTGGGAGTCAGTCTTCCTTCCTTCCTTTTCCTCTTTCTTACTTCCTCCACTCTTTTCCTTCCTTCCTTCCTTCCTTTTCTTTTTTCTTCCTTCCTTCCTTCCTTCCTTCCTTCCTTCCTTCCTTCCTTCCTTCCTTCCTTCCTATCTCTCTTTTCCTTCCTTCCTTCTCTCCATCATCGGTGCCTTCCTTCCTTCCTTTTATCCATCATGCACTCCTTCCTTCCTGATCAACAACAGGGAGCAATGACTACAGAAGCCAACAGCGTAGATAAGTAACTTTAAAGCCCTTTTCGACGGAGGTGAAACCTACCGATCCGGGATTGTGAGCTGCCGCCCTTGCAAATGGTGGGGTCGGGCCTGGGAGCGGCTCTCCGAAGACCCCAAAGGGCAACCCTCGGAGACCCCCCCCCCCCAATCCAGGCTCGTACTTCCTTATTGGGGAGAACAAAGGATAAACAACTACAAGTCCCATCATCCTCAGCCCGACCCGGGGGAGGGTCTGCCATCCAACACTCCCCTTGGGCGGAGGGGGGGTCTCTCGGAGGCATTGGGGGGGCCGGGAAGGGGCTCCCCTGGAGAAGCCGGGTGGGCAGGATTTCCTCCCCCCCCCCCAGAACAGAGCAGGGCGGGGGGGGGGTAAGATGAGCAACAACATCCGGGTCACAAGGGGGATGCGCTCTGCCCGTAGAAGCCAGGGGTGCACCATAGAGATAGAAATGTTAGAGCAGAGCACGCACTTCGTGGGGGACCCCAGAAGAAAGATTCGGCTTTCCGGCTCCCAAAAGGGAGTCTCGAAGGGATTCCGGCTCGAGGTGGCCACTCCCGCCCGGCGACCCTTTGGGCCCGTCGAGTTTTCCACGGTAGGACTCGAGGCCCCTTCCGACTCTTTCTTTTTGAGTCTATGAGCCTCTGACGTCAGTCCACGCTCTTTTTCCCCCCCCAGCTCGGCCGGGAACGTCTTCCTGCGCACGCGCGGGAGGGAAGCGTCTCCAGCCCCCGCTCTCTCTTCCCCCCTCCCACGGAGGACGCCCAGTACGCCTGCGCAGTCCGCGTTGGGCCAGAAATGGGACGCCAATGGGAAATTGCGGCAGGAGATCCCGGGCATCGGAGCAGCCCAAAGGGGGCGCTGTTGCTGCTGCTTCTGAACCGGATTAAGCGGGGGGGGGGGGAGAGAGTTTATTTTGCAAACAGTTTTTTTTTGCGGTGGGGGGGTTTGCTGGCAAGGGGCGTTTGTCAGCCCTCCCGTCCCCCTCCTTTGCCCTCATCCCTGGAAAAAGGGGGGGCGGGGGGACAAGTGGGGCTGAGGGGGGCTGCAACCCCCACCCCCTGCCCGCCAGTCCCCCCCCTCCCGCTTGCACTGCCCTGGAGGGCCCCGGGCTGCTCGGCTGCTGCCCCCCCCCCCCACACACACCCACCCCCCTGCCTGGGGCTGCTGGGCTGGCCTCCTCCTATGCCTGCAGGCAGGCGTCCAAGGACCCCAGAGCAGATGGGGGAAGAGTTTCCCTCTGAAATGTATGGTGTGGCTGGTTTTATACTTCTCAGTGATAATGGGGGTAAGACTCCAGCCTGCGCATCCCCAGGAATATATCATATATAAGCAACAGTACACATTCCAAGGCCACCCCTGTGGCAGTGAGTTCCAGAGGCTGGCTGTCTGCAACGGGAAGGAGCCCTTCATTTCAGACCGTTGGTCAGGATTCCTCGGGGACCATCCGTGGGTCTTGTTACATTATTTGATGGATGCTCTCAGACCGGGACTCCCCCATTGATTGATTGATTGACTGATGGATGGATTTACATTTCTCTTCCACCCAACTAGTAGCCGGGCTGGCTGCTACTCTGAGCAGCTAACAGAAAGACAAAACAGTCACAAATGATCATGATGAAAACAATAAAAGTATATAAGTATAAGTAGGCATCCTTCACTCTCAAGAGACTATGGTAATGTGCTCTGTGTGGAAGACTTGGAACAGCGTCTAGTGTGGCTGAGAAGGCCAATTCGAGAGTGACCATCCCTTCCACACGGAAGACAAACACAATACTGTCCCCTGTCCAGCTCCCTGATTTTGCTGCTTCCGTGACTGCCTCTTTGCCTCGACCTGCTGGACAAGGGTCTCTTCAAACTGGGAGAGGCCATGCTGCACCGCCTGCCTCCAGGCTGAACGCTCAGAGGTCAAGGTTTCCCATCTGTTGAGGTCCATTCCTAAGGCCTTCAGATCCCGCTTGCAGATGTCCTTGTATCGCAGCTGTGGTCTCCCTCTGGGGCGCTTTTCCTGCACTAATTCTCCATACAGGAGATCTTTTGGAATCTGACCGTCAGCCATTCTCACGACATGCCCGAGCCAACGTAGACGTTGCTGTTTCAGTAATGTATACGTGCTAAAAATTCCAGCTCGTTCCAGGACTACTCTATTTGGAACTTTGTCCTGCCAGGTGATACCCAAAATGCGTCGGAGACAACACATATGGACCGTGTTCAGCTTCCTCTCCTGCCGTGCACAAAGGGTCCAGGACTCACTGCAGGACAGGAGTGTGCTCAGGACACAGGCTCTGTAGACCTGGAAAACAATAAAACAACAAAAAGGGGGTTCCAGACACAGCCACAGGAACCACAAAAGAAAAAGGAAAATTCATGGTTTCTAAGCTAGAAGGGAGGTTCTTAAAAGTACGAAAGTGATGAAGTGAAGTCTAGCAAGGCCCAGGGGAGGCATGACTGGCTTTTTCTCCGCAGCATCTGTAAAAGGTCGCTTTGTGGGACAGCAGTTCAAGTCCCTATTAAAAGCAAGCCTTTCTCCCTGGAAAAAAAATGGGAGGGGTGGGTGGGTTCTGAGTGGCAAGTCCATAAAGATGTTCACAGTGAAAAAGATGAAGAATAAAAGCAGAGGCAATCAGAAGAGTAACAGAATGTAAAACATGAAGGTGGTGTTACAAAAGGCAAGGCTAGCTCAAGAGGAATACCGTTCGCCTCATCTCTGGATCTAGTGTCTGCACGGCATACAGTGATGTACTGAAACATGCTAATTAAGACGCGTGTCTAGATCAGATTACTCCGGTGTAACCTTTCTAGTTAGCTGTTCCAAACGATGCTTGGGTTTCCATATCAGCATTTCCAGATCATGTAGGCTTGGCTCATAATGAGGTGAGATAAACGTGGAACTGTCTGCTTAGGATGGCAAGTCAGAGCAGAGCTTTCCCACAGCACAAACTGCTGGCCGACCCTCCCTCTGTGTGTGTGTGTGTGTGTGTGTGTGTGTGTGAGAGAGAGAGAGAGAGAGAGAGAGAGAGACAAACGGCTTCATTCACAGATGCTAGAAACCCACTTAAAACACCTAAATATCAATCTTAAGCCATTAACAAGTGTGAAATCCTGCACTGATTCCCACAATTTGTCCCGTGTGTCAACTAGGTTGTTGTTACTCTGTAGACTGATAATGGACATTATGAACAACCTGACCGTTTTATGTCTTTACTAACGAACCACTGTCACTTTGTCCATTCTCTGTTTCCCCCACCTGATGTGGAAATGTGACAGTCGTACCGTCTCACTCCTATGTCTGAGGAAGAGGACTTGAGCCACGGAAGCTGATATCAAGATATAAGAGCTCATCTTTAAGGTGTGACAATGTTTTGGTCTCTTATTTTTGCCTTCCTTTGCTCTTCGTCCTCCGTCACGCCAGGGAATCGCTTCCCATTTTGCTTCCTCCAGCCATTGGTGAATGACCCAAAGCAAATCCCAGCATGACCAGGCAAAACACGAGGGGGGGGGGGGAAGGAGCTTTGTTTTGGCCTCTTGGGGGTGAGGGTGCCGGGGGGATTTGGGTAGTCCGCCCTGGACAGCGCCCCACTCTGTTTCGTTCTGCTTGACACATATGGAGAGAAGTTGTCTCAACTTGGTGCCAGCAGCCATCATCACGGGTGTCTGCCTCGGCATTTCTAAAGAAGCTGTTCCTTGCAGCGCCGCCTGGGGAGTCCTCCCGTCCTCCCTCTCTCTCGACATTGCTGCTGCTCTTTCCTGCCTTTGAAAACAACTCGCTCTCATGGCATTCTCTGGGGTGCAATCATCTGCTTGATAGCTACGTCAAGTTTAGAATGATGTACCTGAGACGTTGCATGGGGGATGGACTTTGTCTGTTGTCTGCTTCCAGGAGAAGCTGAACTCCATCCTGCTACCCGTGTCATAAAACATGTGAACCACCTTTTGCTTTCTTCCTTCAAGTATGAACAGCTTGTATTCTCGAAGGCTTTCACGGCCGGGATCCAATGGTTGTTGTGGGTTTTCCGGGCTGTTTGGCCGTGTTCTTAAGATTTTTCTTCCTAACGTTTCGCCAGTCTCTGTGGCCGGCATCTTCAGAGGACAGGAGTCAGAACTCTGTCTGTGCTCTGTTGCAGTTTGTTGGATAGTTGAGTATTTATATCTGTGGGATCAGCTTTTTGTCCTTTTAATGAGATTGAAAAGGACAACTCAACAAAGCCTGACTCCCAGCACTGAAAAATACAGCCTGCAAAAGGTCAACAAACTTTACCGAGCCACAAGGACCAGTGATCACTGCACACAAAAGACCAGCTAACGACACCCATCAATCACAGTGACAGATCATCTCTCCCCCTTATCACAACAATACACCCACACACAAAAAAAACACTGATCACCATAATCACCCAATCTCCTGAAAAGGACAAAAGCTGATCCCACAGCTATAAATACTCAGCTATCCAACAAACTGCAACAGAGCACAGACAGAGTTCTGACTCCTGTCCTCTGAAGATGCCGGCCACAGAGACTGGTGAAATGTTAGGAAGAACACGGCCAAACCTTAAGAACACGGCCAAACAGCCCAGAAAACCCACAACAACCATATGAACAGCTTCCTCCCCCAGTGTGTGGACTAAGCACCTATAACGGGGTTATCCTGGCATGTAGAGTAAAGGGCAGCCAGAGACCCCGCTATTTCCCCCACTTTGGCCAGTGCAAAGGGTTGGGAGGCTGCATGCAGTGCCTGCCCTTGGTGTGCATTGCAGCACCACTTACTGCCCATGAAATGGCTCAGTCCCTCGAAATCCACCTGGGCAACGCATAGCAAAAATCTGTAGCGGAGAGCACCACCCTGTGGACAGACTTGAAAACTGCAAATGTAATCTGTAACAGTGAGTTTAAAAAAACAGCTTTTTCACAATTGACGATAAAATCTACCTCCAGATCAATGAAACTGCCATGGGGACCTGCATGGCCCCACAATATGCCAACATATTCATGGCTGAACTGGAACAAGGCTTCCCCAACTGCTGGATGCCAAAGCCACTTGAGATACATTTATGACATTTTTCTGATGTGGACCTATGGAAGGAAATCCACCAGGATTTCAATAACTTTCACTGAAATATCAACCTTACCCTGGAACAATCTATGCAACAGGTGCATTTTCTGGACACCACTGTGAAACTGCAACATGGACATCTTAGCACCATGCTGTACCAGAAACCTACTGACCGAAATAACTACCTACACTCTTCCAGCTTCCATCCTGAACACACAACAAAACTAGAGATAGGCACAAATCCGAAAAAAATGTGATTAGTTTTGATTTATAATTTGTCAAGGTCAACAAACCACAAATTACGAATTTTTTTGACAAATAAATGAAGCAGTTTGTCAATTCACTTTTGACTTTAAAACCCTATAAAACAGCCCCCCAAGCGCCTAGAGACATTTTTAGGGAAGCTCCCCCGACTCTCCTCTACAAGTCCAGAGAGTTTGGTGAAGTTTGGATTTAGGACATCCAACTTATACACCCACAAGTAGCCCCCCCCAGAAGAAAAGTTTCCTCCAGGCACCTAGAGATACCAAAATCACAGAGAAGCTTTCCCTGACTCTCCTCTATAATCTCTCCAAGTTTGGTGAAGATTGGGTTTCAGTCATCCAAGTTATACCCACAAAGTGGGTCCCCCCAGGAAAGTGCCCCTTTAGCAGTTGGCTTGGGGAAACCCAATCTTCACCAAACTTGGATTATAGAGGAGAGTCAGAGGAAGCTTCCCTGCAATTCTGGTGTCTCTAGGTGCCTGGGGGGACGTTTCCTGGGGTGGCCTCTTTGTGAGTGCATAACTCGGACATCTGAAACCCAATCCTCACTAAGCTTGGAGATATTATAGAGGAGAGTCAGAGGAAGTATCCCTGCAGTTTTGGTGTCTCTAGATGCCTGAGGGGCTATTTTATAGCCAAACGAATCGATGAATAAAAAAGTTAAAAATTCATTGATTCATATTAATCGGGGGCATTGATTTGTATGAATACGAATCAACGAATTAGTGATTTTTGAATGAATTTGGTGATTCATTTATTAATTCGTGCCCATCTCTAAACAAAACCTATTGTATTCAGCCAAAATCTAAGATACAATCACATCTGCTCCAATCCACAGGCTAGAGCCTCCAAACTCAAGGATCTACGCAACGCATTCCTCAGACCCACCTCAAGGGTCAAGCAAGGCACATACCTGGAAGGAACTTATTGCAAGACAGACTCAGAAGAGAAAGTGACAGAATAACGCTAGCTGTCTCTTTCAGTTCACAGCTGAGACCGCTCACACACATTCCAAGTGATCTCCAACCAGTCCTTGACAAGAACATGTCACTCTCCAGAGCCCTACAGGATGTTTAGGCAGGCCTTCCCTTCAGCTATTATTTGATTTATTTTAATTTTTTATTTTTCTCTTTCCATCTTGAATAACTCTATTACTGATGTCTAAATGTTGTTATATTTTATATTGTTATTATATATGTTGGAAGCCGCCCAGAGTAGTCAATTGACTAGATGGGCGGGGTATAAATGCAATAAATAATAATAATACAGACCACCCCCTTCCCAGCCTCAAGCAAATACTAACACACAATAGACCACAAAACAGCAACACAGACAGGGGGACTAAACTCTGTCACAGACCCAGATGCCAAGTCTGCCCACGCATCTATTCTGGCAACACAATTACAGGACATAACAATCCCACACACAATATCAAAGATAACTTCACTTGCTCCTCAACCAAGGTAATCTATGCCATCTTTTGCCAACAGCACCCCTCTGCACTCTACATCGAACAAACAGGACAATCTCGACGAAAACAGGTCAGCGGTCACGAATCGGACATCAGAAACCACAATACACAGAAGCCTGTCTCCAACTACCATATTTTTCTGTGTATAAAATGACACTTTTTCCTAAAATAATTAGAGGAAAAATTGAGGGTCGTTTTATACACGGAAGTAACGAGGGGAGAGGGATCAAAGCGCTTTGATCCCTGCTTTCCCCCTCCACTTTAAAGTGGAGGGGGAAAGCGATTCCTGCTGTCCCCCTCCACTTTCTTTGCAAAAAGCTGCTTTCCCCCCTCCACCTTTTGCAAAGAAAGTGGAGGGGGAAAGCAGGAATTGCTTTCCCCCTCCACTTTCTTGTGAAGAAAGTGCTTTCCCCCCTCCACTTTCGTTGCAAAAAGTGGAGGGGGGAAAGCAGCTTTTTGCAAAGAAAGTGGAAGGGGAAAGCAGGAATTGCTTTCCCCCCTCCACTTTCATTGCGAAAAGTGCAAAGCTTTTTGCAAAGAAAGTGGAGGGAGAAAGCACTTCCCTCGCAAGAAAGTGGCAGGGAAGAGCAGGAATCAAAGCGCTTTGATCCCTGCCTTCCCCCTCCACTTTCTTGCAAAGAAAGAAATTTTGGGTTAGAAACGTGGGGGGTGTCTTATACATGGGGGCATCTTATACACGGAAAAATACGGTATTTCAACCTACCAGGATACTCTACAGAGGATTTGAAAGTCGCTATTTTAGAACAGAAATATTACAGATTAAGACTACAGAGGGAAACAGCTAAAATGTATGTACATGATGGACACCCCTATAAATGGATTGAATATAAGCCTGGGTTTCTTAAGTCATTGCGAAATGTAATACTTATGCTGTTATCTACAAGAAGAAAGGCAGGATAAAAATATTTTAAATAAATAAATAAATCTACTGTTATTTTTCCTTCACAATTACCAGACCCATCTTTCATAACAAGGCTCAAATGTAAAATCGTTAATAAACCCTACATGAGCACACGTTGTTCCTCTACTATCTTATTTTACTTTATATATATATACTTTATATATATATATATACTTCTCCCTCTCCCCTCTTGATTTTTTAAACTGATATCCCCATTTTAGTCAGTCTTCCCCACCCCCACCCCTTCTCGCCCCTCTTTTTTGCGCTTGGCTGTTCATCTGTTTTCGGTCTCCTGTAGGAATGTTTACAATAGAACTTAACAGCAAATACACACCCAAGGCTCTTAAAGCCAATTAACGTTTTTAATATTTTACTTGTGAATTTGGTGTTTCATCCGGTATTTCATTCTGTTTCCATATATCTGACGAAGTGGATGTATCCACAAAGTCTCACGTTCAAATATAATAGTTAGCCTTTAAGGTACTATCATGGGTTTTTTGTCTTTTTTTGGTTTGGTTTGGTTTTCTTTTGATTTTTGCCTGATATGCTTACACAGACTAACATGGCTAGGTCTTCCAATGCGTAGCAAGTATCTGTGGTGGATATCACCAGCCTGTGGATAGACTTGAAAACTGTGAGTGTGATCTGTAGCAGCGAGTTAAAAACCACAAAATAGGAGTATCACAAAGGGAACGCAAGTGGCGATAGGGAAAGCATGGGGCAGCCACGGGACTTTTAATTGCTGTAACGTGCACCAGGGCATATTCCACGTCTTTCCACGGAGGACATTGTGATGACCTTCTATTATACATAAATCCAGGTAAAGTTGCAACTCACCACCCCCTGTACAAGATGAAACGGGGACAAGAGTGGTTTATTCCCCCTTTGTACGTCGATGGTTTCCAATTATAAGGCTTGTGATGATGATGAGAAAAGAAGTCTGAGGGGTGATAGGATAGCACTTTTCAAATATTTGAAAGGCAGTCACACAGAGGAGGGGCAGGATCTGTTGTCGATCATCCCAGAGTGCAGGACACGCAACCATGGGCTCAAGTTAAAGGAAGCCAGATTTTGGTTGAATCTCAGGAAAAACTTCCTAACTGTTAGAGCAATACGACAGTGGAACCAGTGACCTTGGGAGTTGGTGAGTGCTCCAACCCTGGAGGCATTCAAGAGAAACTTAGATAATCACCTGGCAGATATCCTTTGATTTATATTCCTGCGTTGAGCAGGGGGTTGGACTTGATGACCTCATAGGCCCCTTCCAGCTTCTATGATTCTATAATCAAGGAGTCTAATGCCCTGAAGGCCTGAGAAGCACCACAGGATCTTGACCTTGTTCATTAAGGCTTCCAGGTAATAAGAGTCCAAGTGTCTTTGTAAGGCGAAATTGGGCTAATCTATCTTTGGGAGAGAAATACACACCCTTTTTCCTTTGGGGAAAGAAAGCGTACAGGGCTACATGCTATCCACAGAAAGCATGGGTGTAATTTTTAATTAATGCATTGAAAATGACAGTTTAATGACGAGTGGTTCTGATCAGCTTTTAACTCATTAATTTTAAAACCTAGCGTTCCAAGCATTGCGACACTCATGCAGCTTTCTCCAGGTTTCCCTAACAATTTGAACAGTTTGCTAACACACGTAATCCTGCTCTTCCAAAGGAAGACCGGCGGGCTCTCGAATATATGGGTGATTACGGGTAGAGGGAGACATGGTGTTGGCACAGCTGCTGTTTGTTCCAGAAGAACGGTGGACAGCTGTTTGAAGGTTGTCCACTGTTCTAGCTCTGTGACCACCTGCCCGGCTCGAGGTAGCCAGCTCAGTTGCCCCTCCACTCTAAACATGGTCCTGCTGAATGCCAGATCTGTATCCAATAAATCCCAGCTTATTCAATACCTTATTCTGGAGGAGGAGGCAGACCTGGCTTGCATAACCGAAACTTGGATGGGCAGTGATGGGGGGGGGCGTTCCTCTTTCTCTTGCCTGCCCTCCCAGTTATGCTGTCCAGCACCAGGGTAGACCCGGGGGGGGGGGGGGACGGGTGTGTGTGTGTGGCCATTGTTTATAGAAGCACTCTGGAGGTCGTTAGGCTCTCTGCTGTGGCAACACCTGGTCTGGAGGTCCTCCACATGTCGATTGGGGCCAGGGATGGTGTTGGGATCTTGCTGGCATACCGTGCTCCCCAGGATCCAGCCATTTCCTTACCGGAGCTGGCGGACTTCGTCTCCGCGGCACTGTTGGGATCCCCGAGGCGACTAGTCTTGGGTGATTTCAACATACATGCGGAGGCGGAGGTTTCCGGTCCGGCTCTTGAGTTCTTGGAAACCATGGCTTCCTTGGACATATCCCAACAAGTTAATGGCCCCACCCACGTGGGTGGTCATGTTAGACCTGGTTTTCTCCACTGAGCAGAGTGAGACTGGCCCGATGGTGACTAACCTTGCATCAGTCCCCTTGTCGCGGTTGGACCACCACCTAATAAAAGGCAACTTCACAATGGCTCTCCCTCCCTGCGGGGAGCAGGGACCTATTTTAATGGTCAGCCCTCGCAGGCTACTTGATCCTATAGGATTCCAGGATGCCATGCGAGGGATTCCGACTGATCTGGCTGGTGCCCCTGTCGACGCTCTGGTGGATGGTTGGCATACCGCTGCCACCAGGGCTATCGACACGATGGCACTCTGACGCAGAGCTCGCCCAGCGCCCTGGTTTAACCAGCAGCTGCGAGCCATGAAGCAGAACAGGAGGCCGGAGAGCATTTGGAGGCATTTGGAGACGGAACCCGACAGAGAATAATTTAAAAGCTGCCAAGATCACGTCTAACCTTTACCTTGCTAAGGTGAAGGCTGCTCACTTCGCTGTCCGGATAAGCGAAGCTTCGAACCAGCAGGCAGAACTTTTCCGTATAGTACGCAATCTATCCGAAACTTGTCACAATGATTGGCCTCCCTCTAGCATCTCATGTGACCAATTTGCATCATTTTAAAAATCAAAAGTGGAGGCCATCCGCCGGGACCTAGCTCCCTATTTGGAAACAGTAGATCGAGCAGAGACATCCAGCAGCAGCGCCTTGTCTGTCCAGATTTACTCGGTTTCAACCTGTGACGTCCATAGAGGTGGACAAGGCGCTTGATCGCTGTTGTGCCACCACCTCCTCTCTTGATCCTTGCCCGGCCTGGCTAATCAAAGCAGCTAAGGTCTGTGACAACTGAATGGGCTACTGCAATAATTAATGGGTCTTTTCAGGAGGGAACGGTCCCTTTGGCCCTCAAGAAGACACTCATTAGGCCCATCAGGAAGAAACCGAATTTGGCGGCGGACAGTATTGGCAATTACAGGCCCGTTGCCAATGTTTCTTTTCTTAGCAAGGTAGGAGAGAGGGTGGCGGCCGACCAGCTTCAGGCCCTTTTGGATGAAACCAATGCCCTGGATCCGTTCCAGTTGGGCTTCAGGCCACGCCATGGCACGGAAACGGCATTGGTCGCCCTGCTAGATGACCTATTGAGGGAGGCCGACGGGGGCAAAACCTCCTTGTTGGTCCTCCTTGATATCTCAGCCGCCTTTGATACTGTCGACCACGGTATCCTCCTGGGGAGGCTCTCCGAGTTGGGAATCTGTGGTCTTGCTTTCGCTTGGCTCCGGTCCTTCTTGGAGGGTCATCCCCAGAGAGTCCAGCTCAGGGAGAATGTATCGGCCCCCTGGTTCCTCAATCGTGGGGTCCCGCAGGGTTCGATCATCTCCCCAGTGCTGTTTAATATCTACATGAGGGCGCTGGGTGGGGTCATCGGGCGTGTGGAGCGTGTCACCAGTATGCTGACGACACTCAGCTCTACATCTCCTTTTTTCCATCTGCAGTGGATGCCGTTATGTCTCTTGAGCGCTGCCTGAGGGCCGTTCTGCAATGGATGCAGTTGAACGGACTGAGGTTGAACCCAGACAAAACGGAGTTCTTGAGGGTGGGTGCTCCCAGCATCAGTGGTTTGGGAAACTCCCTCTCTTTTGGGGGGGGGGTGACTCTCACCACAAAGAGTGTGGTTCGCAGTCTGGGGGTTCATCTTGACCTGGTGCTTACCATGGAGTCCCAGGTAGCGTCAGTGGCGTGCTCCGTGCATTTACATCTACGGCAGATGGCCCACTTTTCAAATATTTGAAAGGCTGCCATACAGAGGAGGGGCAGGATCTGTTCTCGATCATCCCAGAGTGCAGGACACGCAACCATGGGCTCAAGTGACAGGAAGCCAGATTTTGGTTGAATCTCAGGGAAAACTTCCTAACTGTTAAAGCAGTACAATGATGGAACCAGTAACCTGGGGAGTTGGTGAGTGCTCCAACCCTGGAGGCCTTCAAGAGAAACTTAGATCATCACCTGGCAGATATCCTTTGATTTATATTCCTGCGTTGAGCAGGGGGTTGTACTTGATGGCCTTGTAGGCCCCTTCACTTTTCTATGATTCTATGATTCTAAGTTTCTGGCAGGGGGTTGCCACCCAGTCCCAAAGCGGATCTCAGCCCCCCCCCCCCCAGCAGTAGTTCCTCCTGCCAGTGGGTCTCAGAAGTGTAAGCAAGGTAAACCAGATAAGAAGTAGGTGGGGAGTGGTATACAAATTTAAGGAATAAATGAAAAATAAATTTGGTGAGGGTCTCACGTAAAAATCATTTGAAATCGTAAGGATCCCTGTTCTTGATTTCATGGATCTGCCTTTTATCCTGACTGAGCAAACTGCACACCGTCCCAGAACTGTCCCCAGAAGAAGGGAAAGGGAAACCACTTCGGAGTATTCCGAAAAGGGTCTGAATTGACTGGATGGCGTGCAATTCTTGTGCTTATCTCCACGGGCACCCTGAAGGTGGTGAGCGCGGCGTTTCTCCAGGACGTCCCCGAAGCCACCCAAGCAAGCAGCGCATCTTCGCCCCGGCTGCAGGGGGCGCTCCTGCCCCACATTCTCTTCGTCCCGACGGAACAAAGCTAGTCGCGGGGTGTCTTTTTTCCCCCCCGGACGACAAGCCCCATCATCCCCCTGCCGGCACAGCAAGCCACAGTCGGAAAGGGCACCGTTTCCGAGTTCGGCCGAGACGCAAGGAAGGCTGCGCTTGCCCAGAGCTCGGACACGTTTGTTTGTGTTTTTCCCCCCAGGACCCGGAGTCCCTTGGCCGGGGGATTCTGGGCGTTGTAGTCCCGAGCAAAAGGCGACCTTTCCCATATGCCGCCGCCGTCTGTTGACCTGCTGCCACGACGCTGCCTTTCCAAGGGCCGTTCCTGGGAGGGGGTCCCACGCTGCCCCCCACCCCATAGGAAAGGCGCCCCCCCCCCTCGGGCACGGGGGGCGAGGGCGAGGGCGGCGGAGAGACACCCCCCCCCCCGGGGGGCGAGGAGGAGGAGGAGGAGGAGGAGGAGCAGCCCCAGGGCTCCGCGGGAGCCGGAGGCGGACCTCCTCGGCTCGGCGCCCGGGGGCCCCGTCGGGGGAAGGCGAAGGGGAGGCGGGCTGCGCGGCCGAGGGACCGCCCCGGCTGGCAGACCCGGCCTCCGCCCCCGCCCCCTCCTCCTCCTCCGGGGCAAGGCGGGGAGGAGGCGCTCCGGCGGCGCCCCACTCGGACCGCCCGCCTCCGCGTCCGCCTCTCCGTCCAGCCCAGCCCAGCCCAGCCCAGCCGCCTCTTCCGACTCTCCGAGGGACGTCGGAAGCCGCGGCGCCCTTCCCGAGCCCGGCGGGGCGCGCAGCACTTCCGGCCGCGCCGGCCCCCCCAGCCATCGCCGCTCGGCCCTCCGCCCGCCCGCTCGCCCGTCCTTCCCGGCTGTGCTCCTCGGCGCGCCCGGCCCAGGAGAGGGAGCCGCCCCCGTCCCGTCCCGTCCCGTCCCGTCCCGTCCCGCCGGCCGGGGCTTGCGCGGCATGAGCTGAAGCCCGGCGCGGGCGGCGAAGGGGGGGCGCGCTCCGGGCCCCCGCGAGAGCCGCCGGCCGCCGCTCCATGCGGGGCTCCGTCCTTGCCCGGACGGCGGGGGCGGCCCGGGCATGGCCTGCGGCGGCGGAGACGGCGGCGGGGGCGGCGGCGGTCCGGGCGCCGGGGCGGCCTCGGTGGCGGCCTCGGTGGCGTCGGGGGGGCCCCTCGGGCGTCGGGGCCGCGTCGGCCTCGGGGGGCGCGCCCTGGCCCCTCTGGTACCACAAGGACCTGAGCCGGGCGGCGGCCGAGGAGCTGCTGGCCCGGGCCGGGCGGGACGGCAGCTTCCTGGTGCGCGACAGCGAGAGCGTGGCCGGCGCCTTCGCCCTCTGCGTCCTGTGAGTCCCCGCCGGGGAACGGGGGGGGGGGCGGCCGGGAGGGGAGGGCCGGGCCGGGGAGGGGGAGAGGCGGGCGGGCGGGCGGACAGGCAGAGCCCCCCCTGCAGCCCCGTGGCTTCTCCCTCGGACTACAGCGCCCAGCAGAGCCGGCTGGGGGATTCTGGGAGTTGGAATCCAAGAAAAGCCCCCCCCCCCCCCCACGCGGAAGGAAGGAAGGAAGGAAGCCTCTGCCCGGGGGGGGGGGGGGAGGCGGCCAAGCCCAGGCTGGAGACGCTTCCCGCCGTTTGCAGGGGGGGGGGCCTCCCGGGCTCCAGGTGTGCGAAAGCGGGCCTGTGGGTTGGGGGTCGGGCAAGCCGCAGCCCCCCCCCCCCGCTTCCAGATCTGCCCCCGTGCTTCCCAGGAGAGCCGGTCTGCCCCGAGCTGTTGGGGGAATTTCCCCACCGGAAGGCGTGCGCGACGGGGGCAGGCTGAGAGTTCCTTCGGAGGAGATGCCATCCCTCTGTGTGTGTGTGTGTGTGACACAGGGTGGCATCCCCTCCTCCCTTTGCCAGGTGTTAAGCCCGGCCTCTCACCTGTCACCTGCTACCCCTGAGAAGCCCCCTCTCCCATTTGCACATCCCCAAAGCATCAATGATCAACGGCGGGGGATTCCAAAGGGGCCCAAGAGGGGAATCTTAACCCAAACAGCCCAGGTTCAGTGGCTATTGAGATGTGCCAAGAGTCACTGGGATGTACTGAAGCCCAGAGGATAGGGCCAGATGTTTAAAGGAAAAACTGGGGAAGCCAGTGAACCAGAAAGGGCTGGGGGGGGGGGGAAGTGTTTTTTGCTTTGTGCCTTGTGTTTTGGGGGAATTTTGAGGGTCTTCAGAAGTTGTGTCAATCGGGGCCGGCAGAAGGCCAAACCAAGCCAGGATGTCTTTTAAGAAGTGGGTGCAATGTTCTAAGACAGATACACACCTCCCGCACCTTTGTTTGGTTTTTGCGCCCTGGGAGCAAAAGTGCTGGATGCAGAGGGAGGCCGAGGACGGCCCTAGCCAGTCGTGCTCTCCGGCTAGACGTTTATTCCACCGAATTTTGGGGCAGAGAGGAAATTCCGCTTCGCCTCACGCTGCATGCGGGGGCTGCTGCTGCCGCCGCCGCACTAGCGCTTGGTTGTTCCAAGAGGCCGCATTGGGTCTGTGGTTTTGGACTCTCGGAATATCCCAGCCCCTCCTAGCTGAATCGGCATCTATTGCTAGCGTCAACCCGTCTTGGGCCATGCTGAGAATGTCATTCTCACCAGAATATTTGTGGAGCAGGAGGCACGGCCCAGGCAGACCTTTGCCAACAGATGGAGAGAAATAGATCTATCTGGCATTAGAAATAGATCTATCTGACCCGCTCTTGGGTCAGTCCGTCGGGACTGGGTGAACTTTGGAGGCCACTCGCCATAAGGTGATGGGGCTGGAGGAGAGGGTGTGGCAAAAGAGACGGCTTGGCAAACTTATTATTTTTTTTATTTCAGAGTTTAAAGCAGAGTTCATGTATGGTACCTGTTGGGACAGTGGGCTTTTGTTAACTTAAAAATCGGCTTAACTCTCAAAAAGAGGTTTTAACTACAGTAGAAAAACTCACTTCCGCCCTCTAGGGGCCAAAATATATTTCCTAGCTTTAAAGAAAAAAAAAAAACTGGCACTATGGGGAACCCTATGGATGCTGGAAACCCTTCCAACGGGGCAGAATTGCACCCCTCTGTCCTCTGCAGGGCACAAGGGGAGGGGCTGCCTGAGCAAAAAAAAGGTTTCCAGAAACTTTTCCAAATGTGTGTGGGTGAACCAGGGCTGAGAGATGGTAAAACGGCCTGGTGGGGCCGCAGTTTGCCCACCCCGGTGTTGAAGCATCCAAGATGTGGTTCCAGCCTCAGTCCCTGATGGCCCCCCCCAGGTTCCTCTTGAGAACATGGGAGTCTTTACCTGCCAAACTAGAGAACCCTGGACAGGATGGACGGATGAGGCCGGTCCAGTAGTTAGCGGGGCTGTACATTTGGTGGCTGGGTATATTTTGTTTCGCAAAGGGCTCAGGCTCATTCCCTGATGGTAGCCTTTCCCGTGGAAAAGACTGGGTCTTAGAATCCTAGAATGATGGAGTTGCAAAAAAGGGGCCCGTAAGGCCATCAAGTCCAACCCCCTGCTCGGTGCAGGAGTCAAAGTCAAAGCAGATGTGCCAGGTGGTTGTCTGCAGAACCATAGTCGGAAGGGAGCGGCGGGTCAGCCTGATTGTCGGCACCTTCAAGGCTCTCAGTAGCCCATTGTGAGAGGCCTCGGTGGCCGAGGGTGTATTCCCACCCCTCCACAGCAGTTTTTGGAAACCACTTTAACCGCCACGGCATCACCCGTAGGGAACCCTGAGATTTGCAGTTCAGGGAGGGACGGAGGTTTCTTTTGCTGGGGTTGGGTGAGAAAGCTCGCCTGCAGAGCATCCCAAGAACCTGCTCAGACAAACCACAGGCTGCAGCCTTCGGGAGAATGGAGTCATGGCTGTTCCAGGGGTTGTCGATGGGTGAACAAGCGTGGTGGAGACAACCTCCAGCGCTCCACCCTCCCCTACCCCCCCCACCCCCGTTAGAAAGGGGGAAGTCATAACCTCGCCTTGCAGAGGTGGCCTCGGTAGCACCCGGGGGCTTCCTGCCCTTCATTTAATGTTTGTTTCTTCCTCTGGGGATAATAATGTGTGCGAGGAGAGCGAAGGCGATCTTCATGCCTGGTGACCGGTTTTTATGTTTCTAGTCAAATGGCTTTGCTCACTTGTAGCCAAGGGCATGTTGAGCTGAGCTAAAATTGATAAAATTTCTCAGATTAACATCTCATGAAAATTTATCCTAATACATTCAGAAGCCCAGCAGTCCCAAGTGTGGCTGCATGTGAGGGGCAAAAGAAAAGCCGCTTGTGCAGAATACAGAAACAAGGATGGGCAGGTACCTTCACTCATGGCGTGCTGCTGAAGTGCTTCTGACTCAGAGCAACCATAAGAGGGTTTTCAGAGTGTGTGAGATTGTCAGGGAGTGGCTTGTCCTTGCCACCCAGTGAGTTTCTATGACCAAGTAGGATTCGAACCCAGGTCTCCTCTAAGTCTAGTCCAACACTGTTCATTACACCATGGTGACTCTCTCTGTAATACTTTTTCTAGACTACTGAAATCTCAAAAACAGACTGGCTTTCGGGTTCTGCAGGATTCTTCATCAGACTGAGCAGTCTGTCTCACCCCTGAGGCCAGAAATGCAGAACTCGCTGTTCTTTTAATTGGGATTCCTGTCTCGGGCAGGGGGTTGGACCCGATGGCTGAGAGTCCCCTTCCAAGGCCATCGTTCTAAGATTCCCTACCAAGTCGGTTTTCTGTGGACACGGAGGGCTTTCTGGTGATGATGCTCAACAGCGTTGTCTCGGCTGACCTGGTTCGTCATCCTGATCCCTGAGGGTGCCCCCCCCCCGCCCACTCACCTTTCCCCCCAGGCACCTGCCACGCCAGGAGACCGTGGGAGGACCGGTGGCCATATTTTCCACCAGTAACATCTACACCTGTGCTTGGCGATCTCAACCAGAGGTGGTGGCTGGAGGATTCTGGGAGGTGTGGTCCGGAGAAGTAACTTTGCCAAGCTGTGGCTGGTGTTGGGGGTGTGGATGGACGCTGCTCATTTTTGGGGAGAGGATTTGGGGGCCAATGTCAAGGGGAGAGAACGGCTCTTTGGCAGCGTAGGCTGGCTCTTCCTTTTGTGCCGCTGTGGCTCTCTCTCTTTTGAAAGCGTCTCCTGCTCTCCTGGACCATCTGTTTCGGCTGCTCCAGTGATTGTTGGCGCTGACAGACAGCCTTGCCGGGTAGCGCCTGATGTGCAGCTGCTTGGTTCTCACCTGTCCCCTGCATCAGCTGCAGCACAAAGGGTGCCGGACATGGGGGTTGCATTGGGTGGAACATGCCTGCCAGGAGTGGGTGGATTAAAGACCGCCGGCTGGTGGGAAGCCTGTCCGGGGTGTGTGTGTGTGTGTGTGACCCTGGAGATAACGGTGCTGGGGCTGCGGGGGTGGAAGGGGAACCAGTAAATGGGCCGTAAACTGATCCGTTAAAGGTTTGGGAGCCCTGAAATATCTTATCTCCATGGTGGGGAGCTGCAAAGGTGATTGTGTTGTGTGTCTGCCTTTGGGTGCATCTTTTGATCCAGGCAGGCACGTACAACCGTGTGAATCTTAGAAAATCAGATCCACACTGAGTGGGCCCCCCCACCTCTCGGCTAACGGCCACAGACGGGAAATAGCAAGTTAACACAATGACCCGCAAACAGCTTGCTTTCATGGGGGAGGAGGTGCTTACCAGGAGTCGAAATGGAGTTGCATTTCAGAATTAATGTAACACATGCAAGTAGCCCTTTTTTTCTTTTTTCTTTTTTTAGGACTTAGTGAATTCTAATGATCCGTGACATTCTTTTGTTCAGTGGCATTTGAACAGGAGTTTTCCAAGTTTGGTTATTCTTGTTTCGGGGGGGGGGGGGGCAAGTCCTGTCCTGTGTGGGTCAGGTGGAGGGAGTGGAGGAGGAATGGCAAAAAACACCGTTTTTTCTTTAGATGCTTCCCCAGCCGAGCAGTTTTCAAATGTACTAGACTGCAAATCCCATCACCTTGCCCAGAAAATAAATGGTGAGATTTGTAGGTCTCTGAAAAAGGGTCAGGAGGTGGAATCTGCAAAGGTCACATTAAAAGAAGCCAACATCTGGAGTATCTGTCAAATCCAGGTGTTTATGATCACTGGAGCAGCATATTGCCCTACAGGGCAGTCAGTATATGTCGAACAAAGGAATAAATAAATAAATACATACATAAAAAAATAAACTAAATATGTTCAACTGACCCAACCAAGGTTGATGCAAATAGATGAGCTTTTTGAGCTGGCTTTGGAAGACCTTACTTGGGCCAGACTTCCTGTTGCTAAATGGTCTCTTAAAGAGTTTGCCACCAAAGGTCTTGATCCTGCACAGATTATAGTTTCTCAGTCTGGTGGAGGGGTAGAATCATAGAAATCATAGAAAAGTGAAGTTGGAAGGGGGCCTACGAGGCCATCCAGTCCAACCCCCTGCTCAACGCAGGAATATAAATCAAAGCATATCTGCCGGGTGATGATCCAAGTTTCTCTTGAAGGCCTCCAGGGTTGGAGCGGTTTGGATTCAAAGCCTGGTGTCCATTCAGAGTAGACCAGCCTGATGTCTCTGATCGCCTGTTGTACCACAAGATGTTGAAAAGTGTGCTTAGGGGCTTAACCGGGTGACCATTCTATTATGGATGGGGGAGGCCGGTACAGACAAACTAGAATTTGAAGCCTGCTGTTGATTTGTGTCTTTGGATGATGGGACATTTAAAGGTTAACGTCGTAGGGTTCGATTCACATGCAGGCGCCTTGCCGTCCTCCCCACACGAACGCCTGAGTCACGGCTGCTCCATGCAGCTTCCCTCTCTTTCCCAGCCCTCCTTCCAGGGTAGACCCCAACATCTCAGGGCTTTCACAGAGTTGGAAGGGGTCTCGAGAGGTCAGCTAGCCCAACCTCTTGTCAATGCTGGAAACACACAGCTGATGGCCATCCGACTTTTATTTGAAAATTTGAAAACATGGTTTTTCTGCATTGGGAGATTGCAGGACGAGCTTCCTGGCTGTCAGACCTGCTCAACGGTGGAATGGACTGCCTGGAGAGGGTGGGGGTGTGTGGACTCTCCTCCACCAGAGGTTTTTGGGCAGAGGATGCTTCAGCTGGGAATGTCCGCCTTGCCCTGCCTCCGTGGGTCCTTTTAAGGAGAAAGGCGGGATGGAAATATTTTAAATAAATAAAATAAATTGGCAAAGGGCTAAAGCAAAACGTGGGCTGCTTATATACCACCCCATAGCGCTTAAAGCACTCTCTGGGCGGTTTATACGTTAATTATGCAGGCTACACATGGGTCCCACCCAGCAAGCTGGGAATTCAATTTACCAACCTCAAAAGGAGGGATGGCTGAGTGAACCTCAAGCCAACTGATTGAACCCAGGTTGTGAGCAGAGTCTTGGCTGCGGTAGTGCAGTTTAACCACTGTGCCATAAGGCTCAAGGTCAGCAGCTGCTTCCTAGTTTTTTTAATTACCACTGCCATAATAGCTGTGCGGCTTCTTGACCGTCCCCCTGGGATGGCAGAGGTTGCTCATAGAATCCTAGAATCATGGAGTTGGAAGGGGCCCATAAGGCCATCACGTCCAACCCCTGCTCGAGGCAGGAGTCCAGGTCAAAGCAGATCCGACAGATGGTTGTCTAGTTTTCTCTCGAAGGCCTCCAGCATTGGAGCGCCCACCACCTCCCAAGTTAATGGGTTCCGTTGTCGTACTGCTCTAACAGTTAGGAAGTTTTCATTTCCTCCTTGCCCCAATTTAAGGGCTGTGTTGGGTGGGTGGGGGTTGCCCTTGGGTCTAACTGGAAGGCGTGGGATTGGGAAGGGCTTAACTCCAGGTTGTGCCGTCTCCCACTGAAGAGTGCATGGAGGAGATGCCACCATTTCTGTTCCTGTGGGTCTAGCCGCGCCTTTCAAGGGCTCTCCTCCTGCTGGTGCACCACCATCCTGGGCCCAGTACTTGCGAGAGAGGTCGCCCTTCCATGGCAATGTTACGGGACTCCCCTCTGAGCCTTTTCCCCGTGGAACCTCCAAGGATTAGGTGCTTGTTCCTTCAAGGTGGGGGAAACCTTTGAAAGCCATCCTGGACCATGGACTTCAAGCCCCCTGATGCTCCAGAAAAGGGGTTACCACTTGTTTCGGTCAAAGCTGCCCCCCGTCCCCCAGGGAATCATGCTGGAGGAAGCAGTTGTTCCTTATTTTGTAATAAATACGTTTGTTGGTTCAGAGATCTGGCGTCGATGCAAAGTGAGATGGCAGCTTCCTGCAGGGGAAGCAACCATGACCTTTAGCAGCAGCAGTTCTTCAATGAGTTGTGCAATCCGGGAACTTGCCTTTGATGCTGCCTTGGGCCTGGAGCATATTTGCAGTAGCAGGTTTGGAACCTGAAATGTATTCAAGCAGTAGTAATATGGGGGTGGGCGGGATGTTCCCAGGAACGGTGACATCGATGGTGGTTGTAGGTTTTCCGGGCTGTTTGGTCGTGTTCCGAAGGTTTTTCTTCCTAACATTTCGCCAGTCTCTGTGGCCGGCATCTTCAGAGGACAGGAGCGAGAACTCTGTGATCCGTTCCAAGGATGGTGACATCCTTTCCCTGCCTCTGGAGCCTGGAGGAAAGACCTGCCACGGGTCTTTGGGGTACTGGGTTGGTTTGAAGCTCCCGGTGGCAATCATCTTAGAACTGCCGAGCTGGAAAGGGACCCTGTAGAGCATCAAGTCCAACCCTGTCAGGGAGGCACCGGTGCGGAATTGAACTCCCAACCCCTGTGTCTGCAACCAAATGCCTAGACCACTGAGCTCTCCAGGAGTTCTGTTTAAAACGGGGTATTTATAAATTGTATTCTCGAAGGCTTTCACGGCCGGGATCCGATTGTAGGTTTTTCGGGCTGTTTGTCCGTGTTCTGAAGGTTTTTCTTCCTAACAACTGGCGAAACGTTAGGAAGAAAAACCTCCAGAACATGGCCAAACAGCCCAAAAAACCTACAACAACCATCTTTATAAATTGCTTTTCAACGTCTCCATGAGGTTGGACAAAGATCTGCCTGGGATTCAGTAGAGAAAAGAGGTGGACTAAACAGGGGTAATTGTGGTGACTCTTAAGAGAGAGTCTCTTCTGCCCCCCATCCCACCCCCAACCCTGACACTGGGCCCATGAACACACCCAACCTCTCACTCAGGATTGCAGTGAAAGGTTAAGCAAGACAACACCTCTCGGGGTAAGTGGGTTGGTGGTGGAGGAAGAGAGAAACCCGAAGGAGCTCTCCTTTCTCTGCACCACAAGCTGGCATTAAACCCTGCCCCCTTCCAGGATCCCAGTGGGCCATTCAGAGAATGCATGATGCGTGTCTAAAGCAAATGCCTTCCCTCTACACGGGACCTGGCAGGAAACCAGCTGCAGAGTCTGGTCAGGCTTCCAGAGCCCTCGCTCCCCTCCCCCCCCCCCAAAATAATCTTACTTGGCAAGCCAGCCCTGGAGCCCTTGCTTGGTAGGGCTCGTGTGGTGTCATGGAATCCTCACAAGCACTCCCAACTATCCTGTGTGTGAATGTGCTAGGAGCAGAGGGGGGGGGCGTGCTGATTCTGGAAAAATAATAGGAGGTGGGCACATCCTTCCCCTTGTGACCACCGTGTGAACTGGGCTAGCAAGGTCCAGAGTGGGGGTTGTGATGCGAGAGATAGAGAATTTTGCTAAACTGAGATTAATACTTTTGTGTTGGCTGCTGTGCTTATGATGGTCGTGCATAGGAAGATCTCCAACCTTCAGCAGCCGTTGCCCTCCCTCGGACATCCGGTAAATTCCCAGTTGTGTGTATTCAGAATGGAGACACTGAAGAAGGACGAGAGAGAGAGACAGAGAGTATAATTTCTGTGTGTTGAGGAGGGCTTTTAGCCCACGTTACAGCAAGAACTGGATCAGAGAGTGGTAGATATTCTGGGTAAACAATCACAGAAATCATCTCTCTCTCTCTCTGAAAATAAAAACTTCTCTGCATCCACAAAGTGGGGCATGGGGACAGGGGAAGTGCATGTGAAATAATCCGGAAGTGGGTGGCCGAGAGGATGTCGGGCCGTGGCAAACGAGCAGGCGCTGTGTTCTTGGGGAAAGAAGTCAACCACAGACTCTGGATGGTGTTATCCTTTATCCTTCCTCGTGCCAGACTTTTCATCTCCTTGGAATGTCCTAGCTGGGAAATGGTTCTGAATCACCACCGTTACAGTCATGAGGGTAATTGAGTCAAGACACCTACAGACGTCTCCGGGCCCCCAGGGAGCCTCCGTTCTCCAAGTTTTCCAGGCCAAGCTTAGGTTTAAAGGCTGATGCCTGAATCAGCAGATCAGGGCAAGTTGTGGGAGGCAGTTTCCAATGCTTCGAGGTGTCCCCATGCTGTGGCTGAATCCCAGAGATGCTTACGTTATATACGCGCGCGCAGCTGTGACAGCTGCTGTGGTGAGCGGATGAGGTGCCGGTGGTATGTCTGGTGCTGCAGATGGCCCGCCGCTTCTGTGGTTGAAGCTGTGTGTGCCTGTAAACGTTGAACAAGGTGTTGGCCCCAGATTGACTCTCCAGTCCCTGGGACAGAAATGCTGTCATGTGTTCTGAACACAATGGCGAGAGATCAGTGGTGTTCTTGCTTCTTTGGGGTGGCTTTGGGTGGTTGAGGTTTTATGTAGAGCCTGGAATTTTTTTCTTTTTTTGGACTATCCTTCCAGCTGTTGGGGTTGGAGTTCTTCAGCAGGGCGCCAGTTGGCTCCTTTGGGTATAAACAGTTACAAAACAAAACAAACCACCATCCGCACATCTTGGATTCTCCCCTTGAGCATGGCCCTGACGGCAACGAGCCTTGGGCTTCAGTGGCAACCCTTCCATTCCTGTTTTCTCCCAGTTATCATGGACTGAGAATTTTTCCTTCTCATTCACACACACACTCACACCCCTTGTGTGTGTGTGTGTGTGTGTCCTGTGGAGGGGAGGTGTTGGGAAGCACATGGGCATCCTTGGGAACATTTCATTTCCAAGGATTAGGAGGTGGATCGGGAGAGGTGATTAAGAGACGCCTTCGTGGGCAGCAGCTGACAGCTGTGTCTGTGGCCTCCCCGGATCATCGCTGCTTTTTTTACTTCAAAACCCTCCGTGGTGCATTTAAAGAGGTGCCTGTGTGGGCAGGAGGGAGCTTAAATTGAACTCCCAAAGCGATTTTCAGGGATCCCGACTTGGGGAAAGTCATGCAGCAGACGGTGCATCTCTGAGCATGTGCAGAGCCTTTTTTTTAAAAAAAAAGAAAGATAGGGTAGAGAAGCTACACGCAGATTACTAAACAGAGCCTAGAGGCAGAATTGCTAGATATTTTTGGACTGCAGCTCCCAACAGCTCCCTTGCCAGCATAGCCTGTGGTGAAGCATCATGGGGCTTGTAGTCCAGCAACATCTAGAAGGTCACATGTGCTCCATCCCTGAAACAGGGCAAACATCCTTTGTTACCGAGTAAGTGTAACTTGTTTTGTGGACGTTTGGGAAGAGCGCCTCCCGATTTGGGGGGGGGGGATGATTTAATGTGTTCCCAAACTTCTTTTTAAAAACATGCGCATGTGCACATGGGCATACATGTGTGTGCACATGCATGAAAAAGTTCATCGCACAGATCCAGGTCGTGGCTGCGCCAGTTCTGGAAATTCTCCCAAGGTCTCGACTGGTCGTCTGTGTCACCAAATAACACAAAACCCTTTTATCTGAGACGCCATTTAGTGGTAACAGAGCAATGTGGGCTTATTGTAGGGGTACGTTATTTACAGATCCTGCTTCATGCGTTTTCTCAGTTTAAGTCACTTTGCTTTTTAAATATGTTTAGCCGACCTGAGCCTCAGCGCCAGGATCAGGTTTGCTAGCAAAGTATTCCTGGTAAAACGGGACAATCTGGTCAAGAGGGCCGTGAGTTGGGGGCAATTCAGCCCCAGCCCACCTTTCTTGCATCTGAGCTTCTCCGCTGGTGTAATGGAGGAAACTTTGTGGGGTGTCTCCTCATTTAGGATTGATGGGAAAGCTGGCGTTCGGTGGGGTTTGTTACGGGCAACCGCTGCTGCTGGTGGTGGTGGGATCATTGAGGCCCCAAATAAACAGTAAGGTCTTCTCCGAGCCGGTGCCCACCTGGCAACGAGGAGCACCCACGCTTGTTCATGTGCCAAGCCCCCCCCTCGGGTGTTTGCAGCCCCCTCCCCAGTCCCTGTGGCTGGGAAAGCCATGGCCCACATGGGTGGCTCGTTCACCCACGCCGGCTCCCCTGTTCGCCGCTCTGCGCCCTTTCCAAAGACAGACGTGCCGGTTGGGAAGCTCAGGGGCAGCGGCGGGATGGAGAGCGCCCGCCCACCCCTGCAGCGTGGCTGCTGAAAGAACAGGGCTGCGCTGAGTTGCAGGAACGTCGCCCACGCCTCCCTTGGCCCAGCCCGGCCCAGCGCGAACCCAACCTCCCGCTTTGCCAGCTGTTCAGAGCCTTCAGAGGAAGGAAGGAGGGAGGGGAGGGAGGGAGGGAGGGAAGCCGTCCGGCCGTCCGTCCGGCTGGCTAGTGGTGTGCCGTCACCTCAGCCACAGCCCTGGGCGAGGCCTCTCCTTGCCTCCCCCAGGGGCCTTCGGGCTGCCCCTCTCCGACCACAGAGAATGCCAGGGCGGAGCCATGCCCGGCTGACACCTTCCCGGCTGCAGGTAGGTACCCACCTGCCTACCAGGCTGTGTCCCATCAACTTAAGGGCGTCGTGAAAACAGTGGTGCATTCGTTCGGAGCATCCCAGTTCCTCCCTTTGGGAGAAACCCTCCTGTACTTCCAATCATCATCACCATGATGATGATGATGATGATGATCTTTGTTTGCCCCATCGCCACCCTGCCTTTTCTCCAGTGAGCTCACGGCGGTGTGCGTCACTCCTCCCACTCCCCGACAACCACCCTGTGAGGGAGGCCAGGCTCCCCGTGTTCATTGCGCAGGGCTTGGAATCTACCGGGTCTACCCACATGTAACGGCTGTTGTTATACTAGCTTGCAGGCAGGAGCCCCTTCTATGCTTGTCTGGCCGTATGCGCAGGCACACATGGGCAGTGGCTCTGGGAAGTCTCCCGTCTGTGCTCTGGAAAGGCAGACACATGACAACTAAGGGTGCGTCTGCACTACGGACTTCTACCCCTTTTATGCCACTCTGAACTCTTCTGTAATTCAGGGAAGGGCACCAGAGCTCCCAAGCAAGAGAAGCCTGGCATCCGTCACCAGACTACAAATCCCAGGATTCCACCGGATGGAGCGACGTCAGTCCATGTGGGATCCAACCTTCTGGCACAACATTCTTCCTCTTTGCTTCATTTGTCCGATTCCCCCTTTAAAGCCATCAAAGGTTGGGGCCCTCGCCCTGGTCTTGTGTTAACAGGTTTCCCAAGGTAGCCTGTGTTGTCACAAGAATTCCCATTAGGAGTGTGCCTTTTGGGTTTCTTGGACTGCAGAGCCCATCATTCTCCATTCTGCGATAGCCATCTGCTAGACCGATACTTACAGCCACCAAAATGTGGCTCACCTGGAGGAAAGGCCTAGCTTCATGGCCTCTGATAGGCCTAACTCCGCCCTAGTTTCCTGCTAAAAAAGGAAGGCGCCCCAAGGCTTGCTGGGAAATCTTCCTTTTTTAACAGGAAGCTACGATGGAGCTAGGCCTAGACTGCAAAGCATGTCAGCTAGACCTTTTTCCCCCCAGGCGAGCCACATTTTGGATCTGTAGGTGTGGATCCATCAGGTAGAACTCCCAGAATCATGGGGTTTGTGGTCCAAAAAATCTGAACAGCACACTCCTAGTTTTTCTGACCCATCCAAGTCTTAGTCAGGAATCCAGGGTAAACCGGGGACCAAGCAACAGGGTACCTTGCAGAAAAGGGTTGGGCCTCCTAAGAAAATGTTATATCAGGTCTTCAGGCATGCTAGTTACCTCTTAACAAAGATAGACTCAAAATTGGGAGGCTGAGGAATGAGGGAGCACCCCTCTACCACCAACCCACCCTGAGATCTGGTTCTCCGTGATTCTCCTGCCTTGTGCAAATTCGTTTTACAATTGGGCATGTTGTCAGAGCATCGGCAGCTGCATTTAAGCAGGTGTGTGGGTGCAGGTCCGAGGGAGTGGCTAAAATGGAAATCACACCTTGTTGGTTGCTCCCAGCTTTCTAAAGGAGGAGACAAGCCCATTTCATCGCGGTAAATGGCACGGTTAAAAACGTGAATACTGTGTGCTCAGAGTCTTCGCACCACCCCAGTCCCACAGTGAAAGAAGTGTTGAGCTGTCTCTCCCTGTTGGGCAAATTTGGTGTCTTAACATTTTGGAAGTGCAAGCTTCTGAGTTAGGCAGAATTCTTTTTCCGGCAGAAGCAAAAAATAAATAAAATAAAAATGCAACAGCTGTTGGTTTGGGAGATTGTGTGCTTCTTAAAACAAAGAAGGAAAAGGCTGGGGACTAGGCTGGCTGGCGGGGTAGATTACCCCTCCTGGCTCTGTGTTTTAAGGACAGCCCATAAAAAAGATTTCCCCAGGGAGGGAGTGCTCCCTGTCTTGTTCTCTCTGTGTGCGGATGTTGCTTAACCCGTTACAGGCAAACATCTGTCATTATGGAACCACGAGCTAGCATTTAACAATCTCAAATGAGTTTCCTTGAATTAATGTTTTAGTGCTGCGCTTCAGGGTAGGTTTTTGCAATCTGCAAGTGTGGCTGGCAATAAGTAAATAGAATAAAGTCGTCCCGTTTAATTAAGCTGGAGGGGTTGTGCTCAATCTAGCCTGCTCCCAGAAATGTAAAAATAGTAAAGAAGGAGCTGCCTTTCTAATGTTATGATCCTGACTGCTCTTAATTTCACCAAGTCAGCATTTGAGAGCCGGTGTTTCCCAGCTGTGCATTCATAGTTCTAATGTTTAAAAACGGTGGCAGCTCTTTTAGGAAGCACCGCCGGTAAAGGTGGTAGATGGATGTCAGAGGTCAGTTTGACTACCAAGGCAGAGGGACAGAATATATTATCCTTGTGTTGACGGAAAAGATAGAACATTATCTTCATCTTTTTACTAGCTGGGGAGTGGGGCATCTTGTCCTGGCTGAATGGACGTGGTTCCATTCAACTATAGCGATTAGAATCAAATTACAAAAGCATACGGTTTTTTAGGGCATAACCGGCACATGCCTCTGGAATCTCATCTCCACTGTATTGTGGTGGTGAGTTCCAAAGACAAATGGAAACCTTTCAAGAAGTGCGTCCTATTGGGTTGCTGCATAGCATGAGCTGAGATGATTCCCTTTTGCCCATGTTTAGTGCAATAATTTTTAAAAATGCCGATGTCTTGTGGAAACTTTAGGACAAACGGATAGATGTTAGCCCGACCTTTTGTGGATTATAATCTTTTTTGTGAGATGCACGGAGTGCAGTATTCCGGCCACAGGTTTGTTTATTTATTTATTTTATTTTATTTGACTTGTATGCCGCCCGCACTCTGCAACTTTATATACCCAGTGGATGTCTTTCTGGTGGTAGGATCAAAGCAAAGTCCCTTGCATTAGCTTTGGAAAAGAACTTTGCAGGTTCTGATTACCGAGACATCGTGGCCACAGGTCAAGGAATTAGCTAATGGCAAACATCCCTGGTTTAATACGCTGCCATGAGGTGTTTGCGTTTGGTGTTGAAGCCACAGGCGATAAGCGGTGTTGTCGAGAGAGGTTTTTTCTGCTGAAGCCGGATGTTGTTCCTAAAGCAAAGTAACAAGAATTAATTGCTGGTAATAAAGCACCAGAAGACGCCGCATGCATGCAAGATGACAACAGCGAATTTTGAATCTAGACCCAACCCGTTCAGCTGGCCCTATTTTTCTTTTGTCTTATTTTACCTGTCAGATGGCCTTAGGTCATGGTGTCCTAGTTCCACGTCCCTAAGCAGGTGTCATCAAACAGATATTGCGTGACCTTGCTTGTGCTCTGAGGAGGCTGAGAGGGAGGTGGGAGACCCGTCTGTTGTCCAGGTAACTTCCCCGGGTCACGGTCTGCTGCAGAGGCACGAAACGGCTGTGTGTGTCCAAAGTCCTTTCCTGATCCGGTTTTTGTCTCATGCAGTGGAGCGTGATGGAGGGGCCCTGATCGAATTTGAGCTTTTGCAGAGAAAACTGATTTTCTAGGCCGGGGTTGGAGAGCTGCAGCCCTCCAGAGGTTCAGGCCTCTGGCCCAGGCTGCAGGATTTGGAGGGTTGCAGTCCACCAAGGGTGGGGTGGAACAGGACCCTGCATTTCAGGGATTCTGCCGGAGCTGCCTGCCTCTGCTGCATTTCATGATTCAGCCTTGCGTTATTTGAGAAGCCGAAACACATGAGCCTCTGAAAATGGCTGAAAAACAGAGCGCACCTAGATTATTAATGGGACTTGACCCATCTCGCTACCTCGCGTGCCGTTCCCATCTGCCCTGGTTTGCCGGTCTGTTTCCAAGCCCACTTCTGGACACAGGTTTTAAACTTGGAAGCGCTGACTGGCTTGAAGGCCAGGTTACCTGGAGGAGCAGCTCATTCTGTACAAAACCATCTGAGCCTCTCCTTCAGGTGCCTCGGCTGGTATCACGATAAGGAGGGGGCCAAACAGAGGCAAAGGGTCCGTCCTGCCCAGGAGCCTCACCTGTTTGGTCCCCCCCCCCCCCCCGGTGAGAGGCTCACCTGGTACCTCTGTGAGGGTCATAGTACAGCTGAAATATTTTGCCTGTGCCTTTTTGGGTTTTTTTTGGAGTGATGGTTCATGCATATGAGCTATAACATGCAATGCCGATGAATAGATGGATGTAAAATAGCCTCAGTTTGGCAGGTTCATTTTTCTGCTTAGAAATATTGGAATAGAAAACGAACATGAAAAGGAACAAGAGAGAACTCATTCACCAGGGGTGAGGGTGCCAGGAGACAATAGATCACCGGAGGGGGGGGGGGGGAGGAACCAGGTGAACCTCCCCTTACTTTGACCTGGCCCTTTATGAATGTTGTGGTTTCAATCCGACCCAAAGAGGAACGTGACCCAAGCCTTCACCTTGCCTGCCGCCCACTGGGAGCCGTGCCTGGACCACAGGTGATGAGCGTGCATGCAGATCACCTCCTAGAATCATGGCGTCGGAAGGGGCCTCGAAGGCCATCGGGTCCAACCTCCTGCTCAAGGCAAGAATCCCGATCAACGCAGATCGGCCAGGTGGTTGTCCAGTTTTCTCTTGAAAGCCTCCAGCGTTGGAGCGCTCGCCACCTCCCTCTGAGGTCACGGGTTCCATGGCTGTACTGCTCTAACAGTTAAGAGATTTTTCCTGATATTCAGATATTGGCTTCCGGTAGCTTGAGCCCATGATGACGTGACCTCGTCACAGTCTTCCTTGCTTTATTGAGGTGCACGGTAATTCTGTTGAAATTATTTTAAAAATTACAAATTTTTCAGCTGTGTGTCTAGAAAAGCACATACTGTTGTTGTTGTTGTTGTTGCAAACTGGTGTCCTCTATTTTCCTGTTGTTGGCCAGCCTAGCTGTGTCTGGCAGCGCCCTGGCCCTCCTCTCTGGATCCTGCCCTTTGGTCGCCCCACCCTCCCCATCGATGACTTTCCGTCTTTAGGACCCAGGAGAGCCCCAGCCGTTAATCTCTGGAATAAGACTCTCCTCTTTCCTCCCACCACTGCCAAGGCTTCATCCTGCCCAAACTGGGTTTCCCGTTGTCTAAAGTTAGGCCACATGCACAAAACACACACACACACACACACACCCGTCTCCACCAGCCACTGCCAACTGGCCTCTGGCTTCAGACCCTGTGCGCTTTTTACTGAGTCACAGGGAGGCGTGTATTTCTGCCTCCAGCACAGATGGGAAAACAAACCGCCTCTATGAGCTATAAATATCCCTGGCCAGGAGGAGGAAGAAAAAAAAAAGGAACTTTATGGCTGTCTGTAGAGCCCCGGGATGGGGCTTAACCCTTCACGAGCCAGGCGCCACACCCGAGGCTCGTCTTCTGACGATGCGCGTCGCTCACCGTTGTGTTCAAACGCCCGTTTGTCATGGTTGAGGGGCTTGCTGATGGAGGAGTGTGACTTAATAAGGGGCACTGGCAAAAGTTACTTTTTAAGATGGCAATCCTGCAGTGCTGGAAAGGAACTCATTTTTATTTGAGTTACTTCTGTAATGAATCTCAGATCTCCCCGTCTGCATGTCCACGGACAGGGGATTCTAGGAGATAACTGTTCTCAAAAGTAACTTTTCGGAGCTTTGGAAGGGGGTGGTGTAGCTCTGGCCATGCGCAGAGTCACGTGCTTTCCTCAGCCCTGTCATTTGTTTATTTTGTTCAGTTTGCACCTCACCTTCATGTTGTGCATAACCGTGGTGAAATGCATGGCTGTGGGCTTCTGAAGGAAATCTAGTACCTCGTGGTTTAGAAGTTGGGCAGACGGAGGAGACTTTAGTTTCCTACGCCTGGTGCAGTTCCACTTTTGTTTCTACCCATGGCAGCGTTCAGAAAAAAACAGCTTTACCACTTAAATTTCATATGGTTGCACAGTTTTATTTAAACGTACAGTATTTCACTGGAGCTGCCATGGGTCTCCCAAAGGTTTGGCCCAACGAAATAGAATTCACCCCAAATTTCTTGCTGGCCAAACGTTTTGCAAGCAAGATCGTCTTTTCCTCTTCCCGCTTCCCTTCTTGAAAGCCGGTGGTGATTCTTCCCATGGGATCCGGACCCTGAGAGGCAAATGGCTTGCCTCAGGCCACACAGCCTTATTGAGCAGACAGACACTCTGCATTTTCTAACAGATGTAACAGGAGTTCCTAGGGCATGTTATGCAGCATTAAAAAAAATGTCATAAAAATCTAAAACTTGGCACAGGAGTGTTTGGAAAACGCGTGGATTCAAACCTGGTTTTCTTCCAGGACTCCGGAGCCCGGCTTTCTCTCCAGAGTCTGAACCTCTTTGGAATCTTTTAGAGCTGGGGGGGTGGGGGTGATGTGGCAACCGTCATGGGGAGGGAAGCTTTGCAAATTCGAAGTTCTGATCACGGCACATTAAAAAAAAAAGAATATAGAGGTGGGAAAGGGGGAACCACAAATGATCATGGGTTTGGCCTAGAGGTGTGCAGATTTTTGCTTTTGAACTTGGCTACCTGGGGAATGGTAGTCCAAAAGCCATGGATTTGCATACCTCTGTTCTGGAGCCATTCCCGCACATGCAAAGCGCTGTTTCTCTTGTAAAAGAGAGAAGTAAGAGGAAGCTTGATTGATAGAGGAGTGAAAAAAGTCTGCAAGCTAGGGAGAAAGCTTTCCTTCCTCTCACGTCTGAGAGGTCTTTTTCCATGTTAAAATTGGCTGAGCCCTCATTGTGTTGTGGCTGCTGCTTGTGGAAGAACAGCACACAGAACTGGACATAAAGGGCCTCCCCCGTGCATGAGCGATGAGGTGCAAGCTCTGTGTTTTATGTCTCTATGGGACCAATTTATGGGAAGACCCCTGTGAGCCATGATCATCTGGATCTAAGGACGTGCGCCCAGGACTGTCAGGAAATACAGAATTATGGAGTGCAAGATGGAGGTGACTGTTCTGGAGTTCTTTAGAAGGATGTGCCCACCAGTCCCTGTGGAGGTCATTTGCTCCTTGGCTCGTTAATGACCTTCGTGTTTGTTTCATGTCATAGCAACCCCCTTGTTTCCTCCTGGTCTGGCTTTGAACCCATTCCTGCATTTCAGTGGTGACAGGGAGCCAAGCTCAGCTGATTGCTTTCGATTCTCCTGGGGCCGTGTAGAAAAGCAAACCCCCCTTCTGGGATGGCTTAACCCCGTTCCCCTTCCCCACGGCCCCATGGCTGATGCTGGGAAAGGTGATGTTGGCCTGATGATCCGGAGTGGTGCTGCATCGAGCTCTCTCCACCTCTCTGCTCTCTGGATGTGTTGGCCGTTGGCCATGATGGCTAGGGATGATGGGAGTGGTAGTTCTCCAGCATCCTGGCCGGGGGGGGGGGGGGAGGAAGCTGTTGTAGAATGAGCACTTTCTGGGTGGCCTGAATATTATCACGTATGTCTCTCACCTTGCACTCATGTAGCGTAATGCCTGCCCCCCTCCACGGGAACGTCTTTAACTAGCGAAATGTATTCCAAGAGAAGTGAATAAAGGTCAGGAATCCTCAGACACATTCGATAAAGAAAAGCTAGAGTGCCCCGGCCGTTTAGTGAGAAACTTTGAATACAGCTTGCTACAGCTGATTATTTGAAGAAGAAAAAAATAAGTGGGCAAAGAAGCGGAGGAAGGAGGAGGAGAATATTTAGGGCTTAGCAGGCTGGTTGGGGATGCCAGACAGGGTCCCCGGCCATCTCTGTCACCTGCCCCGTCTGAAGTCGAAGCAACCTCTATTGAGGTCCTGATTCTTTCCTTTCCTCTGCTGAGCTGGCGGAGGGGTACCGTGTTTTCTGCCGCCGGCCCCCCCCCCCCCCATTTTGTCCTCACAGCAGCCCTTGGTGGGCCAGGCTGAGAGCAAGTGGCTCCCCCCCCCCCAGGTTGCCTTCGTGGTGGTGGTGGTGGGGAGTTATACCTGGGGACCTTCTGCATGCAAACAAACTCTGTGCTCTGGCACAAGTTCCAAGGGGACGAAAAGCTCGCGGACCGTGTAGCCCCGCTTCTTTCTCCGTCTCTGGAGAAGCAGGGCTGCCGCCCGGCGGAGCTAACACCGAATAATCTGCGTTCATCCTTAAGAGGCCCCAAGGCTCGGTGTGGCTTTTGCTGCAAGCAGCGATGGACTGGCATGACTCCTTCTCTGGAAAAATCAAATCAGAGTGTGTTTTTTGCTGATCCTGGATGTTTTGCTTCGTGGGTTGCTTTGACGGGAGAGATCTTTTGCCCAGCTGCCTGGCTGCGTAGAAAGAAGGTGGTAAACCCGGGCCTCTTTGCCCCTGGGAAGGGAGATCAAGTACTGTGCCCCAATGAGCCCCGGGCTCCCTGGCGCAGGCTGGTAATCCCTGTCTCCCTTCCCTGCCACCCTCAGCAGCCCCCGTCCCACGGATGTCTCGCAGCCCCGGCGAGATGGGGAAGTGATAATAAATAGAGCCGGGATCCGTTCTTGGGAACCCGGCTGCTCGGACACCACCACACACAACAAGGGGCCTTTGTGCCTGCCCTCAGCTGCTTGGCCGGCCGCCTTCTGGAGTGGCGCGGCTGCCTGGGAGTAATCGCCGGGTTTGCCGTAACCTGAACCTCAAAAGGGACCGAGTCTGGGAACCCTGAGTCAAAGGAGGAGCAGGAAGGGAAACGGGAGCCTGTGGAATGTGCCGTGTGCCGCCCTGGACCGAACTCATGCGCCCTCCCTTGAGCCAGAGAGACTCCGCTGGGACGCTCACCGACATTTTGAAGCCGGGTCCTGCGTCACGGTGATTTTCGGGCAGAAACCAAACAAGTTTTGTGACAGCTTGAAGGCTGACCGCTTTCTTTCCATGTCTGTGGGTTGCACCAAAGGGCAGACCGGCATGGTCAACATTGCAAGCTTTGGAGGCTGCTGGAGACTGAAGGCTCCCTTCCGTCCTAGCCAGCGGCATAGTGGTGAGGGCTGATGGGACTTGTAGTCTGCAAACCCCTGCCTGCTTGGCTTCTAGAGGACCATAGTCCTCCCCACTCTCTGGCCCAGAAAGCATGAAACCCTCAAGATGTTGTTAGATGGCATCTCCCATCAGTCATGGCCATTGGTGAAGGACTGTGGGTGTTGTAGTCCACCAACATCTGGAGAGCTGTGCTTTGCCCTCGTGTGATGTGGCCGGGGGGGGGGGGCTTGTATGTTACAAATGCCCTTTCTTGGGTGTGGAGGATCAGTCTCGTTGTGTTACCATCCCCTGTTTTTAGCCACGTGCTCCTTCCTATGAGGTAACAGAAGGTGGAAGTGATCTCTGAGGGAGGAGGAGGAAATCTGCATAAGGAGGAGGAAATCTGCATAAGCAATCCAAATGTAGATCTAGAAAAGATAAGGGAGGAAAACGAGTCTGAGCCAACACTCAACTTACTGAGCCCACCCCACTGGTTTAAACACATTGGCGCTTCCAATTCCAGCATTTAAGAAGTAGGCAAATAAATGTTGGAAATTTGTTTATTTTTATTTTATTTGTTTAAACTTATACCCTGCCTGTTTAGTGGACAAGCCACTACTCTGAATGGCGTGCCCAATGTTTGTAGCCAGGGATCTGAACCCTATATTAGGGCTTATCTAGATGACCTCTTCTGGAGTGGGCTCCTGCTTGGGGTCAGACAGAGGTCCGGTCTGCCATTTGGTGCAATCCTCTCACCCAAACAGCCTACCAGACCTCAAACAACCCTATTTGGCCTGGCTCCTGCTCTTAATTTGCCAAGACAGCCGCTTGAAGATACTGGCAAATTAAAGACTTCCTCTGCTTCTCTGTGGAGGAGCAGAGGAAGCAAAAAAGAAGAAGCTTTTTTCATGGTCTATTACAGCAGCACAGATGCCACACTTGCTAATTTTTAAGAAAAAAATATTAGAAGACCTCCTGGAAGTGGGAGGAGAAAGGGGGGGCAATGAGGGGCATTTTTCTTTTCTTTTCTCTGACTTGTTTTTAAAGGTCTGGTCAAGAACCCACCTGCAGCCGAATCCACTCTCCCCCCCCCCCATCCCAGTACAGGTGAGCACACATGATTGCACCCTAAGTGGCCTTTTTCACCCCTGAAAGATGGTCTAAAAAGAAATGCAAGCCATCTGTGGAAAGCTCAGCCTACTTAACGAGTTTGCTTGTTTATTCATGTTATGTTTCGATTGTTCTTTATGCATAATCCCCGGGCAGTTTCCAAGAACAAATAAAGGAACCAAAGTGGAAAAGGTTTTCAAATTTGAAAGCAGCTTCAACAGTCAGCAGGATCAAGAAGACCCTGTTTATAAGAGCTTTGGAGAGCTGAATCTTTGCCTGGTGGCAGCTCAAGTATCCCCAGCAGCTGGTGCAATACCTGCCGTGGAGGGAAATCCACCGCCTCCCAGATTAGACCTTTTATGGGCAGACGAATTGGTCAAGAACCTTGACAAATCAGGAGGTTCTTCCTAAAGTTTAGTCAAAATCTCCTTTCATATCATTTCATTCTCTTACGTCAGATCCTTCTCTCTGGAGCGACAGAAAGCCAGCTTGCTCCATCTTCCACATGACGGTTCTTCGAATATTTAAAGACGGTTCCCCTGCCACCTCTCAGCTTGCTTTTTTTCCAGCCTAAATGCCAAACTTCCTCAATCCTTCCTTAAAGGGGTCGGTTTTCAGACATTTAACTTTCTTGGTGGTTTTCCTTGCTTTCTGGACACACCAGGGAGGTGGTTTCCCCTTGATGGCTAGTTGGTGAAAGGAAGGAGGAGTGCGCATGGATCAGGTCACTGGTGTAGCAGAGCGAGGGCTCAAAAGCCAAAGCCCAGGGAATTTTTGAGCATTGGGGGCCGTGACATCACCCAAGACAGTACCAGCCCTCAAGTTTCCCTGTTCCCTTTGATCTGAGCTGGAGAGAAATACTCGTGCAAGCTATCTCTGTTGAAATGCAGACTGCCGGAGAGTGCTTTGGTCTTGAATGGACAATCCAGAGCCGTTAACTTTACAAAAGCCTTGCTCCTCTATTGTGGATACTTACTGACCCAGCTGCTTGCTTCTTTGGGTGCTCCTTATGGAGGAGTGTCTGTGGGGCTGTCATGGTGAGCCAGCTGACTTCAGGGGCATGATATTCATGTGACTGTGCTGGTAAAATGTGAGTTAGAGATGATGCAGCAGTGAGGTGGAATTGTCGCTGGCTGGCTGCACCCCATCAGCCTGGAGGAGAGTAACAAGTGGGGTGTCACAGGGTTCAGTCCTAGCCCTGTCTTCAATTTCATTAATAATGACTTGTGTGAGAGTGTGGAGGGGGGGTGCTCCTTAAATTTGCAGATGGCACCACAGTTGACGGGGGTTCTCATACATCCGAAGGCAGAAATGAGATTCCGAATGACCTTAACAGACCGGGGAACCCTGCTAGTTGAAAAAAGATGAGTCTTCTGCCGAATCCCATGGACTCTGCCATGCAGGGGGCAGGATTCTGGGTACCGTAGTTCAAAGGAGCAGCCTTTCCAAGCTTTGCAAAAAGGTTGGATGTATGATGGGAACCGTAGTCCAATTTCCGGGAGAACAGGGAAATGCCGAACAGGGTTGCCCATCTGCCAGCGAGGCCTGAGATGTGGATTTCCTACCTAGGAGCGGATGGAGGGGGTGACCCTTGAGTTCCTTCACAGGCCTGTGATGGTAGTCCATCCGGAGGATTCCTGGTTAGGGGAGGCGAGGGGCCGACCTGGGGGGAGCCAAGCGGGAGCTGCTGCTTCCCCTGCCTGGAGAGCGAGCGAGTGAGCGAGCGTCTGACTCAGAAGGTGTCAGCCGCTGAGTCACCCTCGCCGTCTCCGTGCCCTCTGCATGCAATGGGTCTTCTTCCTTGGAAGCCTCTTTTCCCCTCCCAGCCGTGGGAGATCTTGAGTATAAAAGCAGCTCTGTGTTTTTCCAGGGTGCAAGGAGGATGACGGTGCACCGGCTTTTTTTTTTAAGAGAGAAGAAAGAGAGAATTGTGCCCCTGTGTGTGCATGTGCGTGCGTGCGCCCCTTGGCCAGGATGCCAGAGAAATGCTCTGACGGGAGTCATCCCGTGCAGGTGCGTGCTGGAGGCAGCCAAACCTCCTGTCCTGGACTGACCCTGTGCATGGGGAAGCCGAGAGCGGTTTGGAGGAAGGCTGTCGCCTGCCTTGCAGAGATTGCGGGGGGGGGGGGGGTTGGAGGAAGAGGAGAAACGTCCAAGGCAGCTGGAGGGGAGGACCGTGCTAGCCCTGCGCCCCCACTGAGGGTCCACTGGATCATGATCCCCCCCTCCCTCCTCCTCTAGCACTGCAGGGACCTGCCGGTTGGTAAATAGGCATTCAGCGCCTCTGAAAGGCTGGGGACGATTTCCTTTCACTGAAGCTTTGTTGGCAAGAAAGCAGATTTTGCTTCGGGCTGCCGATTCGTCCCTCCCGACCAGAGCCCAGAGCGGGACCTCTGGGGGCTGCCTTGCTTCTGAGAGGGCGAGCCCCCACGGCCCACCCACCGTTGGCTCTCGCCTCAGCCACGCATCTGTGAAATCCTGGGGGGCAACAGTGTGTGAAACGGCGTGGAGTGAGATCAGGACCACGGTGGGTTGATCCAGCCCCTGCATTATTGCTTCTTCTGGTGGTATAAAAAATGTCTGGGTGAGATGGTACTCGTGTCACTCCAGAACCACAGTGAGAAGAAGCCTTGCAGAAGACTTCGGAGGCGTCAGCCACGTGGGGCCCACTCCAGTGCCTGGAACGAAAGCCGAAGGGCCGTGGGACCCACGTGGTTTATGTCCGGGTTAGCTTTTGCCCGTTACGGGTCTCTCCGCCATCTCGCTCTTTCTTCCGAAAGAGGAGAGGAAGGCTACCTTGGGTAGTTTTGAGTTTGGTCCGGGGGACATCACCGTTTAAAGAAGCAAACAGAAGAGCTGGAGGATGACTAGAGAACCGGATCCTCAAAATGCTGGAGGTATCTTAGCTTTATCACCATGGATGATACAGAAGGACACTGTGTTCAGACACCAGGGGTGATATTTACAACTAGCAATCGTAGATTAAAGTTTGTCTTTATCCCTCTGTCTCATCGTCTTTCCAAGCTCTCCTGCCTGGCAGCCCTCATTGCGTCTTGTGGCAGGGAGTTCCACCGTAGAACGCCGTGCTCTCTCTGTGTAGATGCCCCTCATTCTAGTGAATCAGCTTCAGCAAATGGCCCCTTGGGGTTCTGATACTCTCCGAGGAGTTAAAAACCGACTTCCACCTGGCTTCTCCTTCCCTTCTCTGGTACCTCCCCCCTTCCTTGCCCTTCCTCTAAGCTAAAGAGCTCCCCCCCCCCCCCCGGCCTGCCCCATCCTTGGGGCACTTCCCCTGCCTTTCCCTAATACTCTTGTTACAAAACTGGCAGCAGAGCCAGGTCGGGCGCAGGGCTCCCTGCCCGGGAGGGTTCTGTAAACAGTACACAGCCCCCACCTTTTGCTTACACTCACAACATGGCCGGGATGAGCCCAGCTTCACCCTCGGCCTCCCAGTTCTGCGTTGCGCTCACGAGCTTGTGGATGGGCGCCAGTTTCTCCACTCCCTTTGCTTTCTCAATAACAGAGTCAGCCGTGCCCTACGTGTGGCAGGCTGGCATCTCCGTCTTCGGTCAAGGAAGAACCATCTGTTCCTCTCCCCCCCCCCCCCCTTTGGTCTGCGGATGGCCCTGGAACATCAGGGCTTAACTGGGGTTTCCAATAAACCCTTGAGTGAAGGGTTGCCGAACGGGCCAGTTCCCTTCATCCTTTCGGTCATCTTGAGCGTGTTCCCTTCAAAAGGCACCCCTTGTTGGTTTTCTGTTTTCCCATCCATGCTGCGGCTGCTGCTTCTCCGTGTCTGTTCCCCTCTGGAGCCTGGACCGTTCCTTCAGCCCACCTCCCGAGGCCTTTCTTCTCGTGCTGAAGAAGCGCCCCAACATACGTGGGGACCCGGAATCAGGTCGTCTTATTTGTGGCACCAGAGCACAGCTAGGAAAAGTGGCTTTCTATGGCCCCGTTCTCCGAATTCTCCAGCTAGCGGGGCTTAACGCATCCAAGCTTGCACTACAACTTTCAGCAGATTGAGGTGTTTGATCCTGACTCTTTTATGCTTTCAGATAACTAAAAAAAAAATGTCCATTGCTCAGAGCTCTTCACCAAAGATCTTGGATTTACTCGGAAAAAAAAGGAGGAGGAAGAGGAAATGATGTTGATAGTTGTGTCGTTTTTGAATTATAAATTAATGGTGTGTGTTTGGCTTCTTTTCTAAATGTCATGCGTCCTCTAAGTTGAGTTTGGTCATTAAAAGCCAAAGCAGTCAGTATGTGGACAATGCAGTTTCATGTACCGCCGATGTTCCAGACGACAACAAAACCCCGTGACGAGCAAGTGTGCCTCTAATGTTTATTAAAGATGAAAAACAAATCCGGGCATGAAATATTTCAGTGCTCTCTGCCCAGCTCCCGTCACCGAAGCCGGCGTATAAACACTCAGACCTTTCATGCCTGGATTTGTTTTTTTTTATTCCACCTCATTGCTTTCTAGATGTTCATTTCCAAGTTGTTGCCTTTGTTAGCAAAAGGCAGGAAAGATACTTGTTAAATAAATTAAATGTTGAAATGCTTTGGACATACGTACCCACGGTTCTTTTTTTTTTAACCTGTTCTCTCCTTCAGCAGTATTTTAAAACCAGGACACGCCTAGCGGATTGAAATAATTTTGATGACCTTTTGGGCTTCTTCTTCTTCCTCTGCTCTGTAGGGTTGTATTTCAGTTTCCAAGCAGCAATAGCTAATTAAAGCATTTCCAGAGGAGAAAAAAGCCACATCGCTCTGTTGTAGCGGAATGTCTTCTGGTCTCTTAAAAATGAAAGCATCTTCTTTGGGATAAACTTTTATAGACTCGACCCACCGGGTTATAAAACGTGTTAGTCTTCAGGAAGCCAGAACACTCTCTGTTGTTGGTATCTGGGTTGTTTATCTTAAAATAATCTTTCATAAGACACGTCATTTGAAAATGTTTGGCATACATTGGCTCGTTACAGCTTCTGACATCGACCGGCAGGGAGGTCAGTGTTATTCTCCTGCAATGCCAGCAGGGGAAGGCGAGGCAGAGGCCAAAGGCCGAACCCTGTGACCACCGGGCAGTGTGTTTATAGCAGGGAGCTTGACGCCAGGGGCTGCCTGGTGATTTATAGCCTGCTCCTGCATGGTCTGACAGTCTGGTCCTGCACATGTTTTCTTGATGTGAAGGCCCGCTGCGCTCACTAGGCACACCTGCCAGAGGAACAGGGATGGGATTTCGGCCATGGCTGCTGGCGGGCATCACCTCTCAGGATTCACCAAAGTGTAATCTGGCTTTCCTTTGGTAGAACCACAAAACGGGCTTCTGTTGTTTTTATTTATGAAGGAGGCAGCATGCCCTCGTTGGCAAATTCTGATTATTGTTGCAGAGTTTTGAATTTCTCGTTAAAATTCCATTGGCTACTCGGGAGAAGTACAGAAATTCACAGAATAGCTATAGATGCTCAGAGAGTCCACCCCTTTCTCGTTCACGGGCACTTAATAACTCACTCTGAGAAATTTGTAGGAGAAAGAATAAAAACATTTCATTACAACTGTGAACAGATCAACAGCCAATGAAAACTGCTTTTGACAGGCTAAGGGGGGGGGGAAGGAAGCACTCAGCAGAGAGGCGGGGCTCTCTTTGAATTCAGAGGTGAGAATTGGTTAGTGCTAAATAGATTGACAGTTACCCCAGTCCAGAAAAGTCCCTTCCAGTCACTCAAACTGTAGGGAGCATGCAAGGTTGTAAGATCTCCAGCAATTATTTCAGTTTGACACTGGTGTAAAGGGGGAAGTGGGATGCTCCCTTAGAAGTCAGTGAGTTCTCTTTTGTTACAGGTTGGATGGCCATTCGTTAGAAATCCTTTCGCTATGGATTTCTTGTATCATGAATGCTGAACTAGATGACCCCTGGGTGCCCCTTACAATTACATTTGTATGATTCTAGGTTCTGTTTAGTCTGATAGCTTCACCCTTTAAACTTTGAGCACCCTCCTTTCCTGGAATGGTCAAGCGTCCTTTTCTTTTAAGGCAATCTTGAGCATGTAAAGAGTGTCCCCCCCCCCCCCCCCACCAAGCAACTTGCAGCCCTGCGCTTTCTTCTCCGAAGGAAAGAACAGGACCCTGGGCCATTGCAGAGGCTTCCGGTTTGCTCTGCAGTTGGCTTGTCTTAGGATAGATCCACACATCACCGTGGTACCAGTTTGACACCCAGTTCACGGGCGTAGCTCGAAATCCTGGGATTCGTAGTGGGGTGAGGTCCTCTGGATTCAAGAGTGAGCTGACCCATCGGCCTCACCCAGCCCCAAAGTCCAGGATTCCCGAGGAGTTAATGAAACGGAGCCGTCGCCGGGAAGGCGACTTCCCTCCAGCTCATAACAGCAGTGCCGTGTGGATGCACTTCTGCAGTGGGACCGGGTGGAGAGAAGCCGTGAACAGTGAAAGCTTTGTCGCTTGTGTTTCTATCCCTCTGGTGTCACGGCTGCTCGCCTTTCGTCTGGTTTCCCCATGTGCCGGATCACGTTCAGCCAAACAGGCGTTGTCGTTTGTCTCCCGTTGGCAGGGCTGGGCTGGGCCCTCGAGGGGTCTGCTTTTGTGTATTCTGCCTCTTCACGTAGCCACACAACGTGGAAGGGCCCGGGTCGGTTGTCCGCAGGCGTTGGTGCGGCTCATGGCCTTTGCTTGGTTTCAGGGACCCTTCGCATCATGGAAGGGTCGTGCCAGTGGAGAGAAAAGAGGGTTTTTTGGACTACAAGCCCCAGAATCCTCAAGCAGGCACATCCCATGGCCCTACTGGTCAGGTGCTTCTGGGTGCTGGGGTCCAGAAAAAGTAAAAAATCTAGTCTCTGGATAAAAGAAGGAGCCTCTTTGATTGTAGCTGGGGATCCCGTGGGCAGCATACTGTAGGTCTCCGGCTGCGGAGCCAGAGGTTGGGAGTTCGATTCCTCCCTGTGCCTCCTTGACAGGAGCTGGACTGGATGATCCATAGGGTGCCTTCCAGCTGTGCCGTTCTAAGATGATGATGATGATGATCTAAAGCAGATTCATTCACCTGGCTCCATCTGTTATGGCGGCTCTTCGTTCAGGGTGGGTCTTTCGAAATTAGACCCTGTAAATCTATGTTTCCCAAGGCAAAACCTCATCTTTCTGTGTGAATGTTACCGTTTGTGTAACTGTGAAGTGTTTGTGTGAATGCGGACCTATTCCTCTGTTGCAAAATATGTCCTCCTTGTATTTAGAAAACTAGCTTCTCAGGGACAGGGTGAATTCTTTAGCTTAGGGGGGAAAGACCACATGTTTTGTGCACAAAAACATTCAAGCCCAGCATCTCTCCCTCCAAAGGACCTCCAGCAACTGGGGGACGGGGAGGGGGGTTTGGAAGATCTGGAGATCTTGGGAGAGCCAACCCCTAGACAGAGCCTGCATGGGGACGGATGAGCCCAGGGACCTGACATGCTAGACGGGGGCCTCTTTGTCTGGCCACACGCCTTTTGGGCTATGGCAGCCAGTGTGGGAGTCATCGTCTGACGCATCTGCAGCGCATCTCAGGTTAAGGAAGGCACACATCATTTTTGGATGGGGTTAGCGTTCCCTGGATGCAAAGCGGCAACGGAGAAGGCTGGCCGCAGCCTCAACCCTGCTCCCCAGCAGCCTGAGAAGATCCAGGGCTGGCCTCCCCCCTCGATGGGGCTGCCCGGTCCTTTTGCAAACTGGCTGTCTCCTGACCTCCCCCACCCACCCCCCGCCGAAGCTCTCCCGCTGACCCCAAAATGCTTGGGGTTTGTGAAGGTCTTTCCTGTCCCTTGAGAGCCGTGAGGTTAGAAGCTGGCGAGAGACTCTGTTCTTCTCCCAACGGTGCCCCTGAGCATGTTCAGAGTCCTTTTAGTGCACTGCCAAGTAAGATTGATTAGGGAGCCCTGGTGGGTAAAAATAAATACTTTAGTCAGTACTTTTTAAGTCATTCCTTAAGTTTCCGGGGTTTAGAAATCCCAGGTCAGAGGACGTGCGCTTGGACGTTCCAGAATTTTCACCCCTCTCCTCTTTCCTCTTGCGACAGGTTTCAGAAACACGTCCATACCTACCGGATTTTGCCTGACGAAGAGGATTTTCTGGCTGTGCAGGTGAGCGAGCGCCAGGCCTTTCATGGCAAGGATGAGCTGTCTTGGGAGGTCGCCCGCGTCCCCTTGGTTCCAGCAGTGAGCGCGGGGGGCTCGTGGTTGCCTGGGCTCAGTGTGATGATAGCCCTTGATGGAGCCTCTTCGTCCTCACGAAAGGGAAGAGGGAGGAATGACCCCTTTCCCAGTCCCAGAGGAGACATCTGTTCTGCAAAAGGGCTGCTCCTTCTTCCTCCTCTCCTCCTCTTCCTCCTCATTCATCTCCTGCTGGACGTTGTAAAGCCAAAAGCAGAGGGTGCTGCTTGCATACTGCACGCTTGCATAGTGCTTAAAGCACTTGCTGGGTAGTTTATAACATAAGTATGCAGGCTTCACTTTGCGCCCCCCCCCCCCCCCCCCAAGCAAGCTTGGTACTCAGTTTACTGACCTCAGAAGGATGGAAGGCTGAGTCAACCTTGAACCGGCAACCTGAACCTATCACGATCAAACTCTGGTTGTGAGTAGAGTCTTGACTGCAGTACTGCAGTTTAACTGCTTTACCACGAGGTTTGTCTGACTTGCATCCACGTCAGTCTTCCAGGTACAATAAATGAGGTGTTCTTCTCATTTATTTTACCTTGAATGATCAGCTGTAACTATGCTTTTTCTTTCTCGGTACATGACCGGTTTCTTTTAGCTCCCTACATCCTGTGTGCTTTATGATTTCAAGTTCTGTAGTTATTTAGTACTTCTTGTTTTTCTGAGTGTAGTACTGTGTGTGTAATACTTCTTGCTGTACGTAAACAGGAGAAATCTGAGTTAAAGGCTTCAGACAGGCTTCTCTCCTTGCAAAAACTGCTTCCAGGTTGCAAACCTGGGGTGGGGTGGAGGGAGGGTTGTAGTAAGTAAGGATGGTTACTAAAATACAGAACTAATTTCCTCTTTTTGGACCGGCAGCTCCTGGGAGCCCGGCATGGCATCGGGGCGTGGAAAGGGATTATGGGAGTGACAGCCCTGACCGTTTGGAGGGCCGAAGCTGCCGTGTGTGCACGTGCGTGCGCAAAGCAGCTGTGGGGAGGGGAGTGCGTGCGGGGGGGGCGAGCGGGAGGTCTGTCTCCGCGGCCTGGTCCGGCTCAGGCCACGGACCGTCACCAGGCCGCGGACCGGGGGTTGACAACCTCTGCTCTAAGGCATTAGGACAGAAGAAGTCCAGTTTCTGGAGGAAGGAGGAAGTTCTCCCAGTGGCTCCCGGTAACGGCAGGGAAGGAGGGATACGGCCCTGCCAGGATTAGTGGGAAGGCAACACCCGCAGGATGGCGCTGTTGCCCTGATGAGCTTCCCATGGGGCCCGGGAGGGGTACCAGATGCTGGGCACAGAGATTAGAAAAGTTCCTTTCCTGGACCCCAACTGGAGTCCCCAAAAAGGGAACCTCCTCAGCATCTGTCTGGATTTTTCGGTCTCTTTTTCCAGAGCTCCTCTTGACATGTCGAAGGGACAACCCTTCTGTTTTTGTGTGTTTCTGTGTGTGTGTGAGTGAGAGAGAGAGAGAGAGGATGAAGTTCAGCGGTTGCAAGAGCGGCTTTTCTCCTGCAGAAGTGGGTCACCCTCCCTTCTTCCGCCTGCCGAACGGGCAGCCCAGAAACCCAGCGGCTCCTCCCGTCGCTCTTGGGCAGCCCAGGCTGCTGGCGGGAACCCCGAGGATGCCCACACGCTGCTTGCTGATCTTGGCAGCCGGCCGGCCTGACCCATGGGCTGGTTCGTTTATAGCCCAACAGTGACTCTTTTGTGCAGTCCCAGGAGCAGGAAAAAGCCAGCCCTGGACAAGCAGGGGGGGGGGGGGGGGAAGCAAGCGGGGCTGACTGGCCAGCCGGCCGGCCAGCTGCAGCAAGAGCAGGCTGGGAAGAGGGGACTCTTCTGCAAGGCCTGGTGACCTCTTTCTCGGACCACTGAACTCTCACGGGCAGGCAAGCTTTTGAGTCCAGCAGGGCTCTTCCTCAGACTAGGCGTCGCAGAGTTTCAGAGCTAGCAGGAGGAGAACTCCAAAACCGTCCTGGCTAAATGTTGACACTTCCGGATCGGTCGCTGAGCTGAACCTCTGAGAGGGAGGTTCCAAAATGTAAAAGGCTCCTTACCTGTTGTTGCCCTCCAGCTAAATGCAACGGTAGCTTTCCCATTCGCCTTCAAGAAGTAGATGCCAGAGGCACTGAACCACAAGTCCCATCGTCCCCCCCCACCCATTGTGGCTGCCAGTTTTGAAAATGAAGAGGCAGCCACACGGCCCCATCAGCAAAGACCGGCGGTCCCTATCAGGAGAACACTTTTAATAGCACCCCTTGCAAGACGCCACACCCAGTGCCTTTATTAGGCGGGGAGTTGAAAAGATGAGTTGTGGGGCTAAGAAAGCAGCGTTCCTGGAACACTTTAAAGTGAAGGCAACGAAAACCGTGAGCAACCGTCTGTCCCAGCCGTGTGTATCTGGAGCTTCCGGTGCTAGAATTGACACAGAATCTACTAGGCAAAACATCTGGATGACTTATTAACTGTGTTCCTGCAGCCCCTTCCAGCACAAGAGTTAAAGTACAGTTCATTCTAGTCCTTAGCTTGTGTCATAAGGTTGTGTGAACACAAGTTAATAAGTAATCCAGATGTCCTGCCTTGAGTTCTGTGTTTGCACTGAACGGCGAAGGGGGATGTCGTTGAAGGGCGGAGAATTTGCCTTCGGAGCAGAAGGTTCGGAGCCCAGGGACATCTCCCGGCAGAGCCGGGAAAATCCTGTCCCAAACCCTGGACAGACACAGCCGGCAGCCTTGGGTTGCCAGTCCTGAGCTAGGGGGTACCCGGGGTCCGAGTCGGTACAGGCTTTCCTTTGCTTCTTGGGCTCGGGGTGCCACGGAGAGAGGGTGCTGCCCTGTGTCCCCCTGCTTTTGAGGTTTACGGTGCTGCCGGCTTGATTTCCATGCTCGCCTGGGCCGCTGGGAGAGCGAGAGGCTGGCTTTCTGTGGTTAAAAATGAAAACGGAAGTTTTCGAGGTTGTGGAAGGGCTGGTTCCCGGCTCCTGTTGAAAGTGGAACAGGGGGAAGATAACAAGGGAAGGAGGGAGGGGGGGATGCCATTCCATGGGAAGGGCCTGCTGCTCAGTCTCTCTCTCCCCCCATGGCCGGCTCAAAGTCGGGGTGGGGAGAAAGTCCTTAAAGACCCTGCAGAGAATTAACAGGTGGGGGGGGGGGACGCTCAATTCTTCCTGCATTTCCCTCATGCTTTTCTGGAGGGCTCTCGCTCCTGCCACCCTCCACCACTACCGCCCTGTGCCACACATGCCCACCCACCCACCCACTCAGCTTCTGCAACTTGGTTGTGAAGGAAACACGGTGTTGGGAGCCCTGTGCATCCCTTTGTGTGTGGCTGGGAATTTGGCCTTCAGGGTGCAGAGAAGCCGGCTGCTCCGACTTGTGACAGGTCCAGGGAGCAGCCGGCTCGCAGCGCGTCTGGTGCAGAAGCCGGCCTGGGAAGAGGAGGGATGAGGCGAAGGGGGGGAAAGGCATCTCCTTCAGCCCTAGCTTTTGTCAATCTTAAGGCTTGGGGTGTGTTTCCACGTGAGAGGCAAGGAGCAGAAACACAGAAAGCTCTCCCCCCCCGGCACTGCCGAGCATCTGCCAAGCTGGAGGTAGAGGTCATGGGGGGGGGGGGGGGGATTAAGCCAGGCTTGGCACACAAGAACAGGTGAAAAACAGGGGCCGGGGGGAGGAATTCCGGTGGGTTTTTGTGTGTGCACATTCACACCGGGGCTTAGAAGCCTGATACCCTTTTGGACTACAGGTCCCAGAATCCCCTGAGCCCACACGGCTGCTGACATGGTAGCTCAAGAGATTCTGAGAGCATTCGTCCAAAAATAACTGCAGTCCAAAACAACGTTTTCTTGCAGGACCGACAAAATAGCGCCTTCATGAGAGGTGCCCAGATTTATGTTTGGCGGGCTACAGCTCCGTGAATTTCCGGGCTGCCCGAGGAACGCAGAGAGATCTGTTCCACAGCCATGAAGCTGCACACCTTTCTTTCTTTGCCACCGGTGTGGTAATCCCACCCCCCGTTTGTGCCGTTTCTCACTTCTCTCTTCCATGGAGCTGAAAGTCTAGGTGGTGAAGAATCGCCTTGGGTTGGTGGCCTTCAAACTCTGGCTGTAATCATCTCCTCTTGGGCAAAGAAGGAGATGATGGGGCTGAAGAATCCCCATGGAGGGGCAGAAAGGAGAGGCATACATTTCATTTCATTTCATTTCATGCCATTTGTGCAAAAACTCTTCTCGCAAATGTGAAAACACACGTCAGGGCCAAGCAGAAATATCTTGCCGTCTTGGAAGGAGAAGAGAAAGGTGGTTTGGTTTCTCGTTCCTTGCACAAAAGAATGAGATATAATGTCTATTTCTTATTTACAGTCCGTTGGGTTTGGGCTCGAGAGTTCTGTTAATTCATCTGTGACCTAGAAATTAAGCCTTTCAGTAGCCAGATGAGTGGCCCATTTTGTTCCAGTCTGTTCCAGCTACCCCCAAGCCAGCACCTTCCATATGCATTGGACTACCGCGACCATCATCCCCAGCCTTCACTTTGGGGGCAGAAGCTAAGTCCTGGGCAAAGGATTCTTCCGCATTGCCATAAAATAGGAGAGGCCAGAGATGAACCCAAGGTCCTTCTGACTGCAGAGCAGTGCTGGACTTACAACACCCAGCATCCACAAACCAGCAGGTGCATGATCTCTTAGGAGGAGTGAAGGCACAGGCCAGGCCCTAGCGAGAGGAGGAGAGAGCCAGGTGGGAATAGATCTGGAGACTCTCTGACTCTCTGCATACCCACCATGTGCTCTGCTGCTGAGCTACAGCCCTTCCTACGTTCGGCTGAAAATCCATAACGGACGGTGCATATTTTTAAAAAAGAGTTCTCCATACATGCGGAATATTTGTGTCTTAAAACAGAAACAAGGCTGAGGTGGCTGTGAAAGCATTTGGCGTGGCGGTGAATTGTTGAGCACATATTAAGGGGTGCTCCAGGGGTGTTCTGGGTGCTAAATTGGCTGGAGGGGGGGATGGACTCTTTGGGACAGCTGCTCTGGTGTGGCTTCTTCCCAGCAGTGACCGGTGGGTGAGTTCGGTGGCACCTGATGGAGGCTGTTTAACTGTTGTACTTCTCAGACTGTGGCTGGTAGGAAACTCCTGGCACCGTAGCGTTAAGTTGGCATTAAGCATGTTGGGCTTCAGATATGTCTGGCACCTATAGTCCAGCATGCATTAGAAGTGTTTGACTCTCACGGGAATTGTAGTTTAGCACATCCAGAGGGTGCCATTGTTGCAGAGTTTTGAATTTTTGGTTAAATTCCTTTAGCTGTGCAGCAGAAGTGGAGGGATTTATGGAGCAGAATAGCTTCGAGTTCTCCACAGTAGAGCACCCATTTTTCTCATTAACTGGCATTTAACAGTCTCAATAACTCACTCTGAGACATTAGTAGGAGAAAGAATAAAAGCTTTTCATTTACTTACAGTTGAACAGATCAAACAGCAAACTGACAAACATGACTGCTTTCAACAACAGACTTCCACAAACTCACCGTTTCCAACATACAGAGGCACAGAGCAGACAGGCGGGGCTCTCTTTGAATTTAGAAGCAGGGAAGGAATGATTGGTTAGTGCTGGATAGTTTGACAGTCACCCCGGCTCAGAAAAGTCCCTCCCAGCCACACTTTCTCCAGGCAGCATGTGAGCTTGCAAAAAACCCCAGATAGCCATGTTGGGGGAAGCTGTGTTATCCTCTCTGTCTTGTCACTCATGGTCAACACCAGAGATGAGGAATGTTGCTGTTTTGGACTACAACTCCCAGAATCCTGAAAGCAAAGGGGTGTGTGTGTGTGGGATTCTGGCAGTCCAAAAAAAAGGCAAAAACTTTCCCGTCTTTAATTCACCTCTCGTTTCTCTCCTAGGGTCTCCGCCACCTCACTCTGAAACCTCTTGCTAGCAGTCAACTTTGGTGGCAGAGAACGTGTAGCCTATCCCGCGGAGCCCAGTAGTAAAAATAAACCTTCTTCTGGCCTTCTGGGCCGCCCACACCCAAGGTCTAAAGGACCTTGCCTCTCTCTCTGAGGCCATGAAACAGAATACTACTTTAAGAAGCATATTGTCTTACGGCTCAGCATGCTGGTTTCTTTAGTGCAAGGTGGGGGACGTTGGACCAACCAACGAGGTCCAGTGATGAAACAATCCGGTTGATTTAATTTCTGTGCAGAATACCGGAATGGAAGGGCATTTGGTTCGGCCGGGTTCACTGTCATATCTTATTGCAATTAAAAAGCAACGACAAAAACAACCACTGCTCAAAGCCATTGGGGCCCTGTTGTTTCCTCCATCCTCTGTGCCTTGCCTTAGTTCTTCTGATGTGCATGCGGTTCTTGTCACTGGTCTCGAAGTGGAACCCTTGCCTGGCTTTGCTTTGGGGAAGGGAAAAAAAGGACTACCCAGAAAAAGTGTGGCTGATCCGTTCTCCCATCCCCGGCACCCACCATCACACTCCCGCCCCCCCCCCCCGGCCGTCCTTTTCTGTCCAGTAGATGTGTGCCATTGATGGCAGTTCTGCCTTGGCACCCGAAGAGAGCGAAAGGAAAACCCAGGATGGGTTGCCAAAGAAGAGATTGGCAAAGAGATTGTCAAAGAAGCTTCTCGAGAGGTATAATTCATGAATGGCAAGGATCCCCATAGATTGAGAAGCGGGTCTGTTCTTCGAAAGACTTTGAGGACTTCCTGCGTGGTGCGTTTCCAGCAGGGCAGGGGCCTGCTGTCCGCCGCGTTTCCCCCGAATGTCTACAGGCAGGATGCTATATAGGGTCATCCGCCTTCGGCCCGGTGACCCTCGCAGACTTCCAGAATGGATGGGGTTCGTGTCTGGCTCCCTCGGGTGCCCTGTGATGCTCAGCCGGCTTCCCAGGCAGGAGATCTTTGGGACCTTTTTCACTTAGGAGAAAATGGATCCCGGGGAGTTGCTAAACCATGAATAGAAGGACACAGAGGGTCCACTGCTATACGCTGAGTGGTTCCTCCATGCTCAGAGGGAATCTACCTTAGAAAGGCAATTGCCAGAATTCAAGAGGGACTGAAGTGGTATCGGGCACATGAGACTCATGCTGGTGCGCTTCTCACGGGTATCTGGCTGGCTTCTGTGACATCCAGATGGCCCTTGGGTCAGATCCAGAGCCGCTGTGGGGCTTTTTCTGTGCCGACTGGCCTCTGCCTTTCTTGGAGATGCCGCGCATAGAAGTGGATGCCTCAATCCTGCCCTTAAACTTTCTGCAGAGCTGGCCTGGACGTGGAGCCGGCGAGCAGAGACCCGAAGGCAGGCACCTGCCGCAGGGAACGGTTCCAGCATCCTCGGGCGGAAACCTTGTTTGAAATGGGAAGCTGTAAAGGGAAACCCTTTGCACAGCTGGACTCGGTGGTCTGTCGGGTCCCTTCCAGCTCTGCAGTTCTAATGTGGTTAGATATTAGATATATTTGTGAGCCCACACATTCGTTAAGGAGCAACAGAGCAAGGGGGCTGCCCCTTTGGAAATGGTCCCCCCAAAGTTTCCTCGCCAAGGTCTTAACTGCTAACCCCGGAAAACCTCAATGGATCCTCCAGCTTCTGCAGCAGTCTACCCCTGGATCCCTGTTGCCGAGGGGCAGGATGCCAGGGAAAGGCTCCTGCCTACGCATCCCGGGTGAAAACATCTCAAGGGAAGGCCGCGCAGTCTCTCGGCCTGATCCAACAGAGTTGTTTCCTCTCTTGGTGCTCTGTTCGGCTTCCCTTCCACCGCAGAGAAGAACTCTGGCCGTTAGGTTTCTTGTCCCTGTGATTGCCCCCAGTTGCGCCGTGCGCCCTGTTTCTCGTGACTGCTCGGTGCGGGGCTTCGGTCCTAGGCTGGTGGCCTGGGCGACCTCTCGGTCCCGCCTGATGGTGTGTCCTTTCTTTCCTCCCCTGCAGACGTCCCAGGGGGTCCCGGTGCGGCGGTTCAAGACCCTGAGCGACCTCATCGCGCTCTACCTGCAGCCGAACCAGGGCCTGGTTTGCACCCTCCTCTTCTCGGTGGAGCGGGAGAAGGAGAAGGAGAACGTCGAGGACAGGGACTATTCAGGTACAAGCCCCCCCCCCCCGCTTGCTCTCCCCAAACGGTCCCATGGGCCATCGCCAGATGCCACGCCTGCTCTTTGGTCCCAAACCCTCTCTTCTAGAGCCGGTGGGCAGCATCCTCAGCAGGGATGGCCTCTGAGATCCCTGGGTTTCGAGGGGGACTTTTATTTTTTGGAGAACAACTCTCATGATGGCCAGGGGATGTTGGGATTTGTAGTCCAAAAGCCCACATTTCCCTCTTCTGCTGCTGCGATCCGCCACGCCCCGCCCAGCCCACGTGGAGCCCAGAAAGGCAGCGGGAGCGGAGCGCCGCCCGCCGAACCAGCGCATCGATGGGAAGGAGAGCGCCCGGACTGTGTGTGTTCAAAGTCCCTTCCGGGGACTTCAACTCCCACACTCCCCAGCCTTGAACTTATGACCCTCGGGGGAGGGGAGGCTGCCTCGTTCGGCTTTGCCCGGCCCCGCTTTCCCCTTGCCTGTGCCGGAGCCTTGTTTGGGCGTCCAGATTAGCAAGGTTGCCTCTGAGCCTGTGCAGAGTGCGAGCGGCCGGGGGATCCCGCAGCTGGGGCAGGGTGGGTTCAGGTACAATTGGCTGTTTAAATAATGTTTTTTTGGTATTTTGAAAAAAAGCCTCCATTGAATTTATTTTTATTTTTTAACATGACTGTTTCTTGGTCGGTTCACTAAGAGACATTTATTGGCAGCTGTTGTAATTAAATTGCATTGATTGCGGGTTTAATCCGGAACGATTCAAATGAAACATTCAATCCTCCTCTGTCCTCTTTTTTGTCTTTCTACGTCCTCCTTTTGGTACCCATGTATCTGGCAACCCTATCCCTGGCAGAGTCCAGCTGGTGGGCACACTGGTGGGAATGAGCCAGGGCTTTGTTGGAGCTTGGGACGGGCGGGCGGGCATGAAAGTGCTGAGCCCCAGAACCTGTTGCCAACCCCCAAACTCAGTCCTAGGAACCCAAAAAGCAGAAGTCCGGGAGTTCGTTGCAACTAAAGTAGGCCCATTGAATGGGTGGGAGTATGGAGGAGTTGACTCATCCAATCCGACTGATTCAATGGAGCTACTCGAGTGGCGGCTTACTTCTGGGCGTCTGCCCTTGAGTCAGACCCTCGGTCCTGCTAGCCCAGCGTTATCGGCTCTGATGGGCAGCTGGGACCGTTCTCCAGGATTTCAAGCATGATCCTTCCTGGCGATTCCCCGCCTGTCTCCTATTTGAGTTCTTCCCAGGCTCAGTCCTGCTCAGGGCCTGACCTCGATGGGGGTCAGTTGTGCTCATGGTGGCATGGACCCCCGAGGGTGCTGACGTAGCCCTTGAAGATGTGCGGAGCGATAACGTCCACATTTCTTTCCTCACCGAAGAGCATAACTAGATGCGGTTGAGCACCTAGAAGGAGGTCGCCTGGACCAGAATGTGGGTCTCGGGGGGAGGGGGGGTGGAATGGCGTGGCATGCAATGCAGGGAAGCTGGTGGGGCCCTTGTGCATGGCGGCCCCCTTCAGTCTTCTGGCTTACGTGACCGGGTGCGATATGGAGCGGGTAAGGGAGTGTCAGTCTGGGAGATCTTCTGCTTCTCCCCCAGGGAAGGTTCCCTGCCTGACCTGTTGTTGTTTAGTCGTTAAGTCATGTCCGACTCTTTGTGACCCCATGGACCAGAGCACGCCAGGCCCTCCTGTCTTCCACTGCCTCCCGGAGTTGGGTCAAAGTCATGTTGGTAGCTCCGATGACACTGTCCAACCATCTCGTCCTCTGTCGTCCCCTTCTCCTCTTGCCCTCACACTTTCCCAACATCAGGGTCTTTTCCAGGGAGTCTTCTCTTCTCATGAGATGGCCAAAGGATTGGAGCCTCAGCTTCAGGATCTGTCCTTCCAGGGAGCACTCAGGGTTGATTTCCTTTAGAATGGATAGGTTTGTTCTCCTTGCAGTCCAGGGGACTCTCAAGAGCCTCCTCCAGCACCACAATTCAAAAGCATCAATTCTTCGGCGGTCAGCCTTCTTTATGGTCCAGCCCTCACTTCCATACATCACTACTGGAAAAACCATAGCTTTGACTATGCGGACTTTTGTCGGGAAGGTGATGTCTCTGCTTTTTAAGATGTTGTCTAGGTTTGTCATCGCTTTCCTCCCAAGAAGCAGGCGTCTTTTAATTTCGTGGCTGCTGTCACCATCTGCAGTGATCATGGAGCCCAAGAAAGTCAAATCTGTCACTGCCTCCATATCTTCCCCTTCTATTTGCCAGAAGGTGATGGGACCAGTGGCCATGATCTTAGTTTTTTTGATGTTGAGCTTCAGACCATTTTTGGCGCTCTCCTCTTTCACCCTCATTAAGAGGTTCTTTAATTCCTCCTCACTTTCTGCCATCACTGCCTGACCTGCCACCCCAAAATTCTCCTTTTGAGAATTGGGTCGACTTCTTATGTTCCTTCTGCCCCCACCGACGGCGCCTCTTGGGTGGTTGCTCCCGGCTGACTGTTGGCCTTCTCTCTTCCAGATGGGGAGGACGAGAAGCCCCCCGTTACCGCCCCGCTCGGGATCCACCAACATTCCAGGTGGCACTGCCATTTCTGGCCTGGCGTGCAACAACCCTGCCGTGCAGGATGGGAGTCTTGAAAGGTAAGTGGTGCAGAACCCAGAAATCACTCCTCTGGCGGGGGGCGGGGGGGGGGGACGGCTCTGTGGTGTAATCTAGTGGGGCAAGTGTAGCTCATCGCTGGTCCTCACCTCCGGCACTCCCCTCCTCATTTTGGCCAGTCTGCTTCTCCTCTGCACATGCTCAAAGAAACAGACATTCTGCACGGTGATGCGTTGAAGCCGCCTGGGGTCCTTTTATGGGAGAAAGGCAGGATGAAAATATTTCAGATAAACAAATTTCAATAAACTGACGTGAACAAATCCTGAGCGATATTGGGCTCCCCAGTTGGAAAAAGTCACTTCTCTTTTTTGGGACTAGAAATTCCAGATTATTATTATTATTATTGTTTTGTTTAAACACGCGTAGTGCCACCAATGGGCTGAGCACCGTTTCCCACGAATACCTGAAAGGCAGCTACTCCCTGGACCTGGAAGCGGTCAAGGCTGGTGCCAGCAGCCTGCCCCACCTCAACAAAACTCTGGTCACCTCCTGCAAGCGGCTGCACAGGTGAGAGGGAAGGAAGGAAGGGGCCGGCCGCTGCATGCAGGGGAGTGCATGCCAGCATGTTCGAGGGAGGGGCCACCCCGACAGCCCACCTCCGTTCACTCGCATTAATGCGACAGGAGGGATACACGCTCTTGGCGGGGGCCCTGAAACTCTCTTCTCTGGAGACCCGCCAAAGTGGGAGCGCGGGTTTTTTGGCCACGGGTTGGACAGACATTTAAACGGCCAACATTATGCAAGAATTTGCTGGTTCGACACCACCTATTTCATTCTGGGTGTTTTTAACTTCGTTGCCTTCCACTTCGGCGAATCACAGTGTGACGGTGCTACAAAAAAGGCAAATGCTATTTTAGGCTGCATTAATAGAAGTATAGTTTCCAAATCCCGCAAGGTGCTAGTCCCCCTCTATTCAGCACTGGTTGTTGTTGTTTAGTCGTTAAGTCGTGTCCGACTCTTCGTGACCCCATGGACCAGAGCACGCCAGGCCCTCCTGTCTTCCACTGCCTCCCGGAGTTGGGTCAAATTCATGTTGGTCGCTTCGGTGACCCTGTCCAGCCATCTCGTCCTCTGTCGTCCCCTTCTCCTCTTGCCTTCACACTTTCCCAACATCAGGGTCTTTTCCAGGGAGTCTTCTCTTCTGATGAGATGGCCAAAGGATTGGAGCCTCCGCTTCAGGATCTGTCCTTCCAGGGAGCACTCAGGGTTGATTTCCTTCAAATCAGCACTGGTTAGGCCTCACCTTGTGTATTGTGTCCAGTTCTGGACACCGCACTTTAAGAAGGATGCCGACAAATTGGAACAAGTTCAGAGGGAGGGCCACAAGGATGATCAGGGGGTTGGAAACCAAGCCCTGTAAGGAAAGACTGAAAAAACTGGACATGTTTAGCCTTGAGAAAAGAAGACTGAGGGGAGATAGGATAGCACTTTTCAAATATTTGAAAGGCTGTCATCCAGAGGAGAAGCAGGATCTGTTCTTGATCATCCCAGAGTTCAGGAAATGCAACAATGGGCTCAAGTTAAAGGAAGCCAGATTTCGGTTGAATATCAGGAAAAACCTCCTAACTGTTAGAGCAGTACGCCAGTGGAACCAGTGACCTCGGGAGTGGGTGAGTGCTCCAACCCTGGAGGCATTCAAGAAAAACTTGGATCATCCCCTGGCAGATCTGCTTGGATTGTATTCCTGCCTTGAGCAGGGGGTTGGACTTGATGGCCTCACAGGGCCCCTACCAACTTCACTTTTCTATGAGTCTATGAATTGTTGTTTTAGCGTAGCTGCCTGTTAGAAATGAAGGGTGCAGAATTTGGGGGAAGGTATCACGGGATGGTGTTGCATTCGTGGGATGTCTCCCACCCTTCTGAATAGCAACAACTCTACAGGAACTCCGGCAGAGAAGAACAGACCTTGGAAAATGACCTTTGGGGGGCTTACACTTTCCCACACTGACAGCATGCCTGCTGGCTGTGCTTGCGGGAGTTGGATATCCTAGAACTGGCCAGGGAAGACAGGACCTTCGCATGCTCACTGACTGCAGGAAGGAGCCACATGTGATCTAGTGCTTAGAGAGCCGCGTTAGGTCTTAAAGAGACCCGAGTTCCAATCCACACTCAGCTAGGAAGTTCCTTTGGGCCAGCCGTGACCTACGTACTTTGCAGGATCGTCTTGAGCAACAGAGGATGAGAAGGAGAGCCAGCTAGGCTACCTTAAGGCCGCTGGAGGGTATTAAGCAGTGGGATATAAGAGTAGCAATTAAGTCAATAATAATAGAAAAGAGGGGGATGATGATGAAACGGGAGATAGCCGGGAAAGGCCACGGCTGTTTGGAACCCTGCGCAGGAATGCTGCAGGAAGCTGAATCAGAGAGACACGACACCCCGTTCTTCTCCTTGCAGTGAAGTGGACAAAGTTTTGTCAGGCCTGGAGATCCTGTCGAAGGTCTTCGACCAGCAAAGCTCACCTATGTTGTCCCGGATCCTGCAGCAGGTGAGTAGGTGGGGTTAGCTGAAAAGAAACAGTGGGTGGGATGATCTTCCCTGTGTGGGAAGGTGTAAGATTTTGCTCCCCACCCCCGTCGTCTCTGGCCCAGTCTGGCTCCCTCCCGGTGTGCTGGACGGCAGCTCTCCACATACCCCTCGCCCGACGGTAGATGCACCAGCTCGCCTTGAACGGTGACGCGTCGGGAGGCAGCCTGTGCCTTTGATGCAAAGAGACGTCGTTGGGTTCCTCTCTTCGTTCTTGGGCTCTGTGGAAGACGGGCCCTGATCTTACGGGGTTTTAAGCCAAGAATCATACAACTCAAGCGGTAGCTTAGAAAAACCTGTCCCCCAAAGAACTTCACTTGTTTGAGTCCTTGAGGTGGCCAGACTACCTATTTAGGAGGCAGATGCAGAGATGAAAGAAATGATCTTTCTCTGAGAGTGTAGCTCCCAGAACCTCTTTTTTTTAGGGCCATGCGGGCTACAGGTAGTCTGGGAGCTGTGATCCAGAAAGCCATTTTTTTCCCCCAAGTTCTGGATGGAATACCAGTTTCCTACCAAGCCAAGGCTCCTGCTGGCCTCGGGGAGTTCGATTTGTCTTCCCCTTTTGCAGGGTTTTGAGCCTTTCCTTGAGCTGTGATACTTCCTGAAACCACGGAGGTCCAAACTCACTTCCTGTTGGGTCCCCCAGCCGGCCTGACCGACCGGTCGCCGGGCACCCTGGCTAGTCCTGTGCCTCTCTAAAATAGCTCTCCCGACCTGCCACCTCCTGGGGTTTTATGCAACACAGCTCCCATCCTCCCCAGTCAGTACCGCCCGCGCCATGCTTTGCAAACTCTCTACCTCATATCCTCCCTGCAGGTCCTGTTCAGAGACCTCGGAAAGATGCAAGGCTGAGCAAGTCACCTCTTGCCTTGCTTTGAGCCTCCACTGTAAGATGAGGCTGGGCAGCCAAAAGGCTTAGCTGTGTGTTTTCTCCCTTGGGACCCTGAGCTGAATTGATTCGGATTCTTCTTAGTGGGCCCACCCTGTCTTGGGGAGGATCTGGGGGCATCTTGGGTCCCAGCTCTGAGAAGGACGCAGGATGTGAATCAATCAGTGAAATCCAATAAATAGACCTTCCATTTTTGGGTGGGAAGTTGATGGAAGGGGTCTGTCCATTGTCAATTTTTAAGCACAATAGAGGCCACATAATGGGACGTGGTGGCGCTGCGGGTTAAAGCGCAGAAGCCTCTGTGCTGCAAGGTCAGAAGACCAGCCGTCATAAGATCGAATCCACGTGACGGAGGGAGCTCCCGTCGCTTGTCCCAGCTCCTGCTAACCTAGCCGTTCGAAAGCATGTAAAAATGCGAGTCGATAAATAGGTACCACCTCGGTGGGAAGGTCACGGTGTTCCGTGTCTAGTTGCGCTGGCCACGTGACCACGGAAACTGTCTACGGACAAACGCTGGCTCTACGGCTTGGAAACGGGGATGAGCACCGCGCCCTAGAGTCGGACACGACTGGACTAAATGTCAAGGGGGACCTTTACCTTTAGAGGCCACATGGACGAATCTACTAGGAAACTAATGAAGCTTAAGCTTCAGGTCCCGTAATACCCGTGAGCGACTTTTAAAAAAACCGGTGGCGATCCGCCATGGAACAACCCCATTAAAGAAGGCCACGGGCTACCCAGACCTCATCGCTGGTTGTAAAGGGGCCCCATAACAGTTCAAGCTTCAGTGCCCCAAAATGTAGGTCCACCACTGGGAGACTGAGCTCAAGGGGCCCCCCTTTCTTCACCTCCACCCACCCACCCCTTAGTATACAGATGTTTTTCTTCAGCTGCTGTTCTTTCATGACTCCGCTTTGTGATTTCCAGACGGCTGGTCAGACGGGAGAACAGGAGTTGGAGAGTTTGGTCTTGAAGCTGTCCCTCTTGAAGGACTTCCTGTCCACCATCGAGAAGAAGGTGGGTGTCGCCATCTCGTCCATGTTTTCAGCCTTCTTGCTGCTTCGGGGGGGGGGGGGGGGAGGCTCAGCTGGCCTTCCCGTGGGCGTGATTTTCCTCTCGGGAGGCCCTGGACAGAACAGCTGTCTCCTGGCTACCTGCTGTTGCACAGCTCTGTCAAGCTCAAACCCCTCCACGGAATGTGATCAGGGCTTGGTCCCATTTCAAAACGGGCAGGGCAGAGAGCCAAAGCTGTGCATGCCAGCGAGGAAGAACAAGTGCAAAAGGAATACATTGGTGCAATTTTTGTCACCCTGCAGATTAAATTTATTTGTTTATTTAATACTTGAAAGGTCGTCCTACAGAGGAGGGGCAGGATCTGTTCTCAATCATCCCCCACAGTGCAGGACAGATCACAATGGGCTCAAACTACCGGAAGCCAGATTTAGACTTAATGTCAGGAAAAACTTCCTAACTGTTAGAGCAGTAGGACAACGGGAACCCATGACCTCAAGAGGTGGCGAGTGATCCAACCCTGGAGGCCTTCAAGAGAAAACTGGACCACCATCTGTCCAATCTGCTTGGATCAGGATTCCTGCCTTGAGCAGGGCGTTGGACCCGATGGCCTTGTGGGCCCCTTCCAGCTCCATCATTCTAGGATTCTATGATAAATTAAAACAAATTTGGCCCACCTTCCTCCTTAAAAAGGACCCATTCATTTTTCTCCTTCTGTTTCTTAAGGCAGATTAGGTGTATATTAGCTTTTTTTTTTTTTTTTTTTTTGTGGCAGGAAAAGCTCGTTGTGCTTATTTGTCATCTGTAATATTTTATATTATTATGAAGTATTTCAGGTTCACTTTTCATTTTTAATTGAGTGTTAATTTGTTATTTTTTATTTTTGATAAAAGGGAGCTGAATCATGGTAACAGGAAAGGACGAAGGATGAGAATTTCTCAGAGGTCAACAAGACAGTGTGATGCCCCCAAATTTGGAATTTATACCAGGTCTAGAACCTATTGCCCAAATCCTGTTGAGTTTTTACACTACTATAATGCAATAGTGTAAATCCTGTTGGTGAATCGCTCCTAGAGATGCACCCTTTGGATTTCTTGCACGCTAACTCCAGAATTCTCCATGCCTGTCTCAGTCCTGTACTTCCTGTTGATTATGTATAAAAATGAACACTACCATGGGACTTCTGGGAATTTTAGTTCTTTGGGAGGAACTCTCTCTAGAGCCTCAAAGGCAGCGAAACTACAGCTCTCAGAAAACACTGCGACAGCTTCCGTTTTTGTGCATCAGTGACAGGAAGTAGGCCTGAGGCAGGCATGGAGCCTAGGAGGCAGGCCAAGCGCCAGGTGAGCGAAATAGAGGTGTCTGCAGGTGTGGGTCTGTGGGCTGGAAATCCCAGAATTCTGCCTGGGGAATTCTGGGGGTCGGAGTCCAAAACACGTGGAGAAGTGGCAGGTGCCTAATCGCTACATGCCGAGAAGGTGGTGCATGCTTTTGTTCCAGCTCACTAAACTATCCAGCTGTATGTAGGTTCGAATCCCCACTCCGCCGTGAAACTCACAGGGTAACCCCAAGGCTGTTCACACAGGGTTGTTGTTACACTTAGGTAGCTACGCATGCTGTCTTAATTGGAGGAAAGGCAGGAGAGAGATGTAGCTGGTAAACAGATGAGTCCTCCACGCAGTGCATGGGTGCATTATTATGGGATTCGTGGCCACAGGGTGTCATGAGGGCTGCCAGCTTGGGTGGCTTTGAACAGGGGTTGGGTCCATTGGTGGAGGGTTCTGGAGACAACCAGCTGGCCACTCTATAGTGGGGAACTGAAACAGCCCCCTGGAAGAGCCCCCGTGACCTGATCCAGCGCCAGGGATCCTCTGATGCGGCTGGGACCATCCTGACCCGCACCTTCTGAACAGTGCATGGTCATTGGTAGGAGGGGACCTGATCCCCACTGCCTTCGCCGCCACCACCCCCCCGCCAGGGAAGTGTAGGTGGAGGCAGAGGGTCCCTGCAGGATCAAAGCGACTCAGGATGGGTGTGGGTGGGGACCTCCCGAGGCGCAATCCCTAAAGTGGGGGGCTGGCAAGGCCCTCTCCCTGCGGGCCCCCACCCTCTCTCCAAAGCCTGGAGCCAGGGTGGGGCTCCGAGCCCAGCAAAGAAGGAGAAGGGGAGATGCTGGCTTTGCCCTGTTTTCCCGTCTCCATCACCAGAATGGACTTTCTGCCAGTGGCCGGCTGACCCTTTGTCTGAGCGCGCGCCCGTGCCACTTCTTGTCTTCTCCTGTAGGCGTGGGGTCTGGAAATTTGGGGGGCAAGGGGGGGTCAGGATGGGCTGCAAGATGACCTTCTCCCTCCCCCACTTCCTGTCTCCCCCTCCCCGGGGTCCCCCCCTCCCTGCCCGGAGGGTATCTCGTTACAGCCTTTGGAACCAGGAGGCCTCCCTTCGTCTGTGGTTTAAAACCAACCGGCAATTTGGTGGGGAATCAACGGCTACGTTACCCCCACCAGGCGGCAGAAAAAGCAGCCGTCATCAACTTTTGGACGGGTTTGAGTTTCAGAAGCGGGAGGGCGTTGGAGGGCCTTGAAGGGGGGGGGAGCCGCGGCCCCCAAGCCAAACGCCGCCAGCCGCCAGTGTTGGGGAGTAAGGGCTGGGTGGGGGCTGACAACAGAAGAGAAGGTGGTTTTGGGCCCCAGAGGGGTCCCCAGGGATCACCTCTTCCATTGCACATCAAACCCCCCCCCCATCCCATCCCATCCTTTACTTCCCGTGCAATAAAGCCCTCTGGATGCCAACGGAGTTAAATTTCAGGCTCCTTTTCCTTTGCAGTGGTGGATTTGGCCACAGCTTCTTAGTTGGGTGCAGGATGTGTTTCCCTGTAAAGCAACCATTCTTTTTGCAAGGAGGAGGAAGTCCTGCCCGGGGTGGGGGGGCAGGGGGCTGCCTGGGAGCCAGAGACGGGGGGAGCGCACAAGGCTAGGGGGTATTCAACTTGGCCCAGATGCAGTCTCGAAGGACGGGGAGAAAACAGAGGGGACCCCACCGAATCAGGGCATTTCCGGCCATTTGGAAGGGCAAGGAATGGCCTCTGGAGCCACGCAGAACACACACCGCTGTGCACTCAGTGCCCTCCCAAGTCCGGCAAAGGCTCTTAGCCTACGGGAGGCCGTGGACTTCTCCTAAGGATGAGTTTCTTTCGAGCCGCAGGTTGCGGGGTGAGGGAGAGGTACTTTGCCCCAGGGGCCAAGGAGAAGGAGAGGGCTGTGGTGGGGGTCCCTGCCACTGCCCGTGCAGGATGGGGTCCTTCTGGGAAGACGGGTGCATTGACTCCGAGCTCCCCTCTGTTCCCACGCAGGCGCTGAAGGCTCTCCAGGACATGAGCTCCACCGCCCAGCCGGGACCGGCTCAGCCGTCCTCCCGCAAAACCAAGAGCATTCCGGTTCACGCCTTCGAGGTAAAGCGCCCTTCCGTGTCTCCAGACTTTTAAGTTGCCGCTCGGGTTTGGTGCTAGGGAGGATCGTGGCCTGCCTTGACCAAGCGCGGCAAGGAAGGCTGAAAATGGCACCGGTCGTGGCTTCTGTTTTTCACCCTCAAGCCTGCCGTAACGTGAAGGATTCAGGCCGTTCCGAGTTCTAGTCCTCCCTGACTTGGTGGCCACCGAATCGGACGGCCCGTCTTGGGGAGGCAGAGGTGGAGGGCCCAGCATAACGGGGTCTGGGTAACCAGCACAATGAGAGATGAAAGAGAAGAGAATATTCATTAAAGTTCCAGTTAAAAATGGGTCACAGAATCCATGGTTTCTTGTTGCAGAATCTGGACCGTGGGGTGCAGAATTCCACTCTTTTCACTCTTGTCTGGGCCATGCTTAAAACTGTCCTTTGGTTACTCAGATAAATTCATATTGCTTTCCTGTTTCGCCCGGGCCTTCCCCTTCCTTCCTCGTCCTTTGTTATCTCCAGTTGGTTGAATCTTTGTTTGCATGCTCCTTGGGGCAGAGACCTCTCCTCTTTCGCTTTCTAAAGCACCGTGTGTGTGTGTGTGAGTGTGTGGATTGCACGTTCTGAGTCGATGAATGTTGAAGAAGAAAATCACCCTTAGAGACGCTTTCCCTTCTCTTCGGGCCTGAGAGGGATAGGGGGCAGGAGCCAGGGATCCTCCTCGCCAGCAGGGATTGGGCCCGCCCTTCGGTTGCATGACGCTTCGTGGGATCGTTCAGCGTTCCTGAAGCGAGAGGGAAAGAAAGACGGTCCTTTTCTAGAACATGGATTCTGGGGTTTCCTCAGACAGTTTTGAAGGGAGCAGCTAGGAGACGAGGCAAGCCGTTTTGAAAACTCGGGCCAGAATCCCGGTGGCGTTCACGTAAGATTTGTGCGGCTTGTCGTGGCTCATTACGGTTCATGGATCAGGCGTCGGGGTGCATCTCAGCCGTGCCGTTGGGTGTGTGGCCAGTTTACGTGGCCGAGACACACCCTGACACCTCATTGACTAACCGCAGCAAGTTGTGCAAGCCTGACCCACGTGCCAGGAGGATCCTGGCCGTTGCGTGACCCGTGCAGAACGGAGGCAGCTGAGAGCAGCTCTTGCCTCCGTTCATAGGACTGCATATTGTGAGGTGGTTCACAAACGAAGCTGGAGATGTTTCAGGGAAAACCTTTAAGTCAGGGCAGAAGGGAAGAGCGGGAGCCAAGCAGAGGCTTGCCTTACTTCATCCCGTCAGGAGTAAAAGACCAGAATGGAGGACGCCCCTGCTTCTGGTCGGCTCCCTTCAGCCCAGGCACCCGTTCTGTTTCGGTGAGCGGGACTAGAAAGAAGGAGACAACCTAGCAGTTCGAAAGCATGCCAATGCAAGTAGACGAATCGGGACCACCTCGGTGGGAAGGTCACGGCGTTCCGTGTCTAGTCATGCCGGCCACGTGATCGCGGAGAGTGTCTACGGACAAACGCCGGCTCTTGGGCTTACAAATGGGGATGAGCACCGCGCCCTAGAGTCGGACACGACTGGACTAAATGTCAAGGGGAACCTTTTATAAAGCTTGTAGACCACCCGATTTAGTGAGAACAGCCCTTGTGGCGGTTTACATAATTCGGCCAATTAGTCACCCGACGAAAAGAATAAAAAGGAAATCAAAATCAAAACGCACCACAAACCGAAACAACAAAGGTGGATTCAGATGGACGCCTTATAACTTGAATCAAACCAAATTACATGAAACATACCATAATACATAAAATATTGTTGTTGTTGTTTAGTCGTTAAGTCGTGTCCGACTCTTCGTGGCCCCATGGACCAGAGCACGCCAGGCCCTCCTGTCTTCCACTGCCTCCCGGAGTTGGGTCAAATTCATGTTGGTCGCTTCGATGACACTGTCCAACCATCTCGTCCTCTGTCGTCCCCTTCTCCTCTTGCCTTCACACTTTCCCAACATCAGGGTCTTTTCCAGGGAGTCTTCTCTTCTCATGAAATGGCCAAAGTATTGGAGCCTCAGCTTCAGGATCTGTCCTTCCAGTGAGCACTCCGGGTTGATTTCCTTCAGAACGGATAGGTTTGTTCTCCTTGCAGTCCAGGGGACTCTCAAGAGTCTCCTCCAGCACCACAATTCAAAAGCATCAGTTCTTCGGCGGTCAGCCTTCTTTATGGTCCAGCTCTCACTTCCATACATCGCTACTGGAAAAACCATACACTAGTATAATAAAGATAATCAAAAGCCATAATTTGCGGTAGAGCATACGGGTCTCACAGATCAACCTAAGAGGCTGCCAAAGCCCCCCCCCACCCCCGTATCCATGGGGGATTGGTTCCAAGCCCCCCCAGTGGATACTGAAAAGCATGGATTATAGGGAACACTATTATAATGGTGAATCCTATACATTGCATGGTCTCTGGCTCTCTCTTGTGGCCAGTTCTGGTAACATTGCTTTTTGTATACTATATTCTTTTATATATAACTTTATATATATATATACACACACACATACATATGTACTGTGTTTCCCCGAAAATAAGACAGGGTCTTATATTAATTTTTGCTCCAAAAAACACATTAGGGCTTATTTTCAGGGGATGTTTTATTTTACAGTCCTGTCATCTTCTGGTTGCTGCACAAGGGTGGAGGGCGGGGTTTCACTTAACGGGCTTATTTTTGGGGTAGGGCTTATATTACGAGCATCCTGAAAAATCATAGTAGGGCTTATTTTCAGGTTAGGTCTTATTTTTGGAGAAACAGGGTATATACATATATATTCTCTCTCTCTCTCTCTCTCTCTCTCTCTCTCTCTCTCTCTCTCTCTGTATATATATATATATGTATGTATGTATGGGGGATTTTTCTTTTAATATTTGTAATATTTTCAGACTATGGATGAGTGACTCAGTGGTTACTGATCCTGCGGATAAGGGGGTCTTACTATATTTTCCCCGTGTCCTTTTCTCAGGTGAAGCTGGACCTGACGTTAGGAGACCTTGCCAAAATCGGGAAATCCCAAAAGTATACCTTAAGCGTGGACGTGGAGGGCGGGAAACTGGTGGTACTGAAGAAGCAGAAGGATTCCCAGGAGGACTGGAACACCTTCACGCACGACAAGAGTAAGGAGGCCCCACGGAGGTGGTTCTTTTCAGTGGGTACCCTAACGGCACCCTGTGCTGAGCGGTGCCGCCTGGAGGGAGTGGCTCCTGATTGCTCTCTCGAGCATCTCAGGGAAGCACCTTTGGCCCCACTTGACGAGGTCCTTCCGGAGGGCTCACATCATAGAAAGAAAGGCCAGCTAAAAATATTTTAGGTAAAGACAGAAATAAAGGTATGCGGAGGAATGGGGAAACGGTCTGGTGCCCGCCCACCCCCCAACTTGGAGCCACGAGGGTGATATGGATGACCGGTCTGGCCAAAGTCACCCATTCCTGCTTGTGGGGTCTTGAGACTCAACAGGGGGGCAACAGGCAAACCCTTCCCTAAAAGCACCTTCTGAGTAGAGATGGAGCAGGAGGGGAGAGGGAGGGATGGGCTCAAGGCCAGGTTTGCTGGGAAGAGGGCTCTGTCCCTGAAGCGTCTGCCTCGGTTCCCCCCTCCCCAAAAAACCCTAACCCTATCCCCCCCTCTCCTCAGTCCGCCAGCTGATAAAGTCCCAGCGGGTGCAGAATAAACTGGGCATCGTCTTTGAGAAGGAGAAAGAGAAGTCGCAGCGGAAAGATTTCATCTTCGTCAGTGCCAGGGTGAGTCCGATCCTCTTGCTGCGGGTCCTGGTCAGGCAGCATCAGGCTCTGGGGCCAAATGTTCAAAATCTTGTAAAACAAGGGCAGCCGATAAATGAGTTTTTAAGGCGTACCAAGGTTATGGGCATGTTTGTTTCCAAGCTTTCTCTGCAACTTTGAGGACTAGCGACTTAATTGTTTTTAAAAGCGAAAGGAAGGAGGTGTCAGAAAGTTGGGAAGCCCTAAGCGGTGTGAACGTGTCTGTCTGAATGTCTTCCTCTGGCATGTGTCTGGCTGATGCCCTCTCCCCCCCCTTCCCTCCAGAAACGGGAGGCTTTCTGCCAGCTGCTGCAGCTGATGAAGAACAGACATTCCAACCAGGACGAACCGGACATGATTTCCATCTTCATCGGCACCTGGAACATGGGTGAGTGGCGTCCCAACCTCGAGGTGGCAGGTGGGGTGTTTCTGTCGTGTGCAGGGGGGGACCCGAAGGCGAGGCTTCCTTCCCTCCTGCTGTGAAGTGACCCTTCCCGGGCGATCTCCTGAGCCCAGCCCTCCTTTCCTCTGGATTTGCCCATTCCAGTGTATTTGCAGGTATGCCACGGTCTGTTTTCTCACTGAAACACAGAACTTGGCAAGTTTTTTTTTTGTTTTGTTTTTTTTTTGGACCACGGCTCCCAGAATTTCCCCAGCCAGCAAGGCCACTGGGCACGCTGGCAGCAGGATTCGGTGAGCTGTCCCGGCACCCGGTCATGGACTGCCATGCTCTTTCTTGGTTCCCAGTTAAAGCCTGGCCAGGCATCCCACCATCCACCCTGGGTTCAGATCCCCAAAACGTAGCCACAGGAAGATGGGGTGGGGGAGTGGGGCGTGATGGTAAAACTGCATCTCACATATCTCAAAAAACCTTTTAGGGTCACTCTATGTGGGAAGTGACCCTAAAAGTTCAAGGTTCTGGCACTCAAATACAAAGCCCTCCACAGTTTGGGACCACGTTACTTGTCAGAGCATCTCTCCCCAATGTCATCTGCCCGACCCACCCGATCCTCCCAGGCTAGGCTCCTGCAGGAAGCCACCCAGAGGGAGGCCCGAAAGTCCTCCAACATGGAGCGGGGCCTTCTCTGTGGTGGCCATGACTATGTGGAGCCAGCTCCCGGTAGAGCGACGCCTGGCCCCCTCCCTGCTCATGTTTAGAAAGCAGCTCAAAACACGGCTTTTCCGGGGGGGGGGGGCCTTCCACAACGACCCTGCTTGATGTCACATTTCTTACAGAGATATGTGCTTTTGATGCCATTTTTTTTACTGTTTTAACTCTTTTTACTGTTTAGTTACACGTTTTTTGTTACATGTTTATTTTATTATGTTGTGAACTGCTCAGAATAGTGCATTGTGCTGATGGGGCGATAGATAGATAGATAGATAGATAGATAGATAGATAGATAGATAGATAGATAGATAGATAGATAGATAGATAGATAGATAGGCAGGAAGGAAGGGATAGATAGATAGATAGATAGATAGATAGATAGATAGATAGATAAGCAGGAAGGAAGGGATAGATAGATAGATAGATAGATAGATAGATAGATAGATAGATAGATAGATAGATAGATAAGCAGGAAGGAAGGGATAGATAGATAGATAGATAGATAGATAGATAGATAGATAGATAGATAGATAGATAAGACAGGAAGGAAGGGATAGATAGATAGATAGATAGATAGATAGATAGATAGATAGATAGATAGATAGATAGATAGATAGATAGATAGATAGATAGATAGATAAGCAGGAAGGAAGGGATAGATAGATAGATAGATAGATAGATAGATAGATAGATAGATAGATAGATAGATAGATAGATAGATAGATAGATAAGACAGGAAGGAAGGGATAGATAGATAGATAGATAGATAGATAGATAGATAGATAGATAGATAGATAGATAGATAGATAGATAGATAGATAGATAGATAGGCAGGAAGGAAGGGATAGATAGATAGATAGATAGATAGATAGATAGATAGATAGATAGATAAGACAGGAAGGAAGGGATAGATAGATAGATAGATAGATAGATAGATAGATAGATAGATAGATAGATAGATAGATAGATAGATAGATAGATAGATAGATAGATAAACAGGAAGGAAGGGATAGATAGATAGATAGATAGATAGATAGATAGATAGATAGATAGATAGATAGATAGATAAGCAGGAAGGAAGGGATAGATAGATAGATAGATAGATAGATAGATAGATAGATAGATAGATAGATAGATAGATAGATAGATAGATAAACAGGAAGGAAGGGATAGATAGATAGATAGATAGATAGATAGATAGATAGATAGATAGATAGATAGATAGATAGATAGATAGATAGATAGATAGATAGATAGATAGGAAGGAAGGGATAGATAGATAGATAGATAGATAGATAGATAGATAGATAGATAGATAGATAGATAGATAGATAGATAGATAGATAGATAGATAGATAGATAGATAGATAAGCAGGAAGGAAGGGATAGATAGATAGATAGATAGATAGATAGATAGATAGATAGATAGATAGATAGATAGATAGATAGATAGATAGATAGATAGATAGTGGCATGGAGTAACAACAGAAATCGATCAATAAAATTTCCAGGCTGTGCCTAAAGAAATCAGTGTTCCACCCGCCCCACAGCTACAATCTCACCTGGTCTCTTTGGTGAAAAACTCCCCATGATGGGCTTCACGAAAGGGCGAGGGTTGGGGGGGGGGTGTCCTCTTTGGTCCAGGATCTCTTCCTCCCTCCTCTCTCGGTGTCGGTCTCTCCCTCTCCTTCTCTGAAGGCTGGTCTGGTTCCTTCCACCTCCACCACCCCCCCCTTGTCGCAGGGAGCATCCCGCCGCCCAAGAGCCTCGCCTCCTGGCTGGCCTCCAAGGGCCTGGGCAAGACGCTGGACGAGATGACGGTCACCATCCCCCATGACATCTACGTGTTCGGCACCCAAGAGAACTCCATGGGGGACAAAGAGTGGGTGGATTTCATGCGCGGCGTCCTTAAGGACTTCACCGAGATTGAGTACCGGCCGGTAAGTGGGCAGAGGTGTGCTCCTCCTCTCGGTCCTCAAAGCTCGCTGTGTCTCTTGAGCCCATGGCTGCTCCTCTTCCCACTCACCCCACCTCAGTGAAAACAAAGCCTTCACGTGCCTGAATTGGGATGGTTTACAATTTTCCCCACCTATTTTATTTTGTTTTGTTTTGGCCATTTGTCTGAGAAATGGGGATAAAGCCCTGCCCCTTACCTTTTTTGCTTCCTTTGCAAAGGGAATGGGGGGTAGGGTAATAGAAGATATTGCATGGAGAGCGGTGGCCGGAAATGACTCCCGGTGAAGCAGAAAGAAGAAAGTGTCAAAGCAGGACTGCAGTTGAATATTTAAGAAGACAAAGCTCACGTCTGCAGAAGAATTACATTGCTTTGATGCTGCCGAGGAAGAAATCCAAACAGTTAAAAATATTCCTTGAGCCTGGGGCTCCAGTCATCAGTCCAGGCGGAGACGGCAGCCAAGAAATCAGAGGAAGACGGAGGGGCAGAATAAATACAAACTATATATTTTAAATGACTGTTGCAAGAACAAACTTTACAACAATGTATTTTAAAAAAAACCACAGGGACCTAAACTCAACCCAAAACACACAAACACAGAACACACACGGTTCTATTTACTAGGACCAGAGCAGGAGTTGTTTGAAGAAATAAAGAAGAATTCAAACGTCTCTTTGAAGCCAAATGAAAACGAAGTCCCAGATGTATTTATCGACCAAGATAGGACATCCATAACATAAGGGGATCGGCTCCAAATAGACAGTCAGTAAAACCATAAAATACAAATTCAAATGCCAGTACATGAGACCAGTACAGGTATTCGCCCTTCCAGCGCTTCTCCTGCACAAAGGTCATTCTGCTCCTTGAACCAAAGTGGGACAAGCACCTTGTCCTCCATCCATGGAAATAGCCGCTCCTTCTTCTCTCCAGCTCTCCTGCTCTTTCTCCTCTCAAATCTTGGCTCACAGCCCCTTCCTCGGGTTTCTCCCTCCAGTGGTCTGAACCAAATGGTCCACAGGGGTTACGCCAGGATGTTATACTGGAGGCCGAGGCCAAGATCACAAATACAGTGGGATTCCTGATTGCTCTGTCGGGATGCGAAAGCTGGACAGCGAAGAAAGCTGATGGGAAAAAGTTTGAATCCTTTGAGACGTGATGTAGGAGAAGAGCTTTGCAGATGCCATGGATCACAACTCTGGGAAAACATCTTTTCTTTGGCCACACTGGCGGGAGGTGGTGGATTCTGGGCATGGTGGGCGGGGGGAGTTCTTTGTGTTTTGGTCTATTGATATTATGGTTTGGAGCTCATTATTTATGTCTTTGTGGGTTGGGTAGTTTTTTAATTGCTGTTAGTAGCCCAGGGTAATGCCTGGTCCCTAGATGGACGGGATGTAAATGAAAATGAATGAATGAACGAATGAATGTTCTAGTCCAAAGAAAAAAAAGATGTTCTCCAAAACAGCCAGTGATTTCAGGTTACAAATATTGTCCCCCCCTGGTTTTCCCTTTCCAGATTGCCATGCAGTCTCTGTGGAACATAAAAATCGCTGTCCTCGTGAAGCCGGAGCACGAGAACCGGATCAGCCACGTTAGCACCTCCAGCGTGAAAACGGGGATCGCCAACACACTGGGTAAGAGGAGGGCTCTCGGGCGGAGGGGGGGGGGTCGGCTGCCCCAGATAACTCACGCAGGAGGTGGAACAAGCCGTGGTTGTTGTCTCCCTGTTGATTTTCCTGCAATTATACCAGGCCAGACTGATCACCTGTGAGTCGGACTTTGGGGGTTGGATCCTTTCCCAGCCGCTTCTGTTACCTGATCCTTTTAGCTGGGGGATGCAGGAGGACTGTATCAACCAGGAAACGTGCGGGAGATCAAACTGGTGGAAATGGAACCCAAAATCTGATCGAATTTCACTGTAAGGAAAGGAAGGACAGACCCAGGATAGGGGCGGAGGGAGCAGGCTGGCTGGTTGTAGCTGCTCATAGCATAGATGGAAGGTGATTTGGTTTTAGCAGAGTTTTCCAGAGCTCTGGGCTCAGAGTTATTTGTAATTTTTGTTTTAATGTAGGCCAGTATAGCCCTGGGTACAGGGCATCTCATAACAAGAAAGGGGGGGGGGGAAGGAAATTTCAATGTCAAATTTATTTTTGTATTTGCAGGGGTGTTTTATTTTCTTTGATTATGTTGCAAACCGCCCAGAGTGGCCTCTAGCTAGAAGGATGGTTTATAAAAGGAATGAACGAACAAATGAACGAACAAGCAAACAAACAAAGAAAGAAGGAAATAAAATGCAGGCATGCAATAAAAGAGGTCAATAATAAAGCACGTGTAAGTGCCGTAAAAACAAGCAGCAAAACAACCTGTCGGCTTGGAGAAATAAAACAGGCCTTTACCGCAAAGCTTTTTCGGTGTTTCTTGCACCCTTATCCTGACACCACCTGGAGGTGTGTCAGGATAAAGAAAGCACCCCAGAGGGAGACCCCAGCTGCGATCCAAGGAGATCTGCCAGCGGGATCTGAAGGCCTTAGGAATGGACCTCAACAGATGGGAAACCTTGACCTCTGAGCATTCAGCCTGGAGGCAGGCAGTGCAGCATGGCCTCTCCCAATTTGAATAAGAGACCCTTGTCCAGCAGGCCGAGGCCAAGAGGCCGTCCGGAAACCAGCAAAACCAGGGAGCTGGACAGGGGACAGATTGTATTTGTCTCCAGTGTGGAAGGGACGGTCACTCTCAAATTGGCCCTCTCAGCCACACTAGACGCTGTTCCAAGACCTCTATTCAGAGCACGTTACCATCGTCTCTCAAGACTGAAGGATGCCTAATCTAATCCTGACACCAAGGTCTCCACCCCACTGCCCCCCAGAGTTTGGCAAATTGGCTTTTTAGCTCCCAGAACACCCCAGCCAGCAGGGTCTGCAGCTGCCGTCAAGGCATGGAAATTTGGCTAGCTTTGGCTAGCTTTCCTTTTCATGCCCGGCAGACCAGTGGACCCAAAACAGAGGAACAGAAGTTCCAGCGTAGTCCTTGCGACACGAGGGGCTCGCTTTCCCACCCACCCACCCCAGTCACTGCCGCATGCGGCTCATGTTTGCCTCCCTTCCGCTTCTCAGGAAACAAAGGCGCAGTGGGCGTCTCCTTCATGTTCAACGGCACCTCCTTCGGATTCGTCAACTGCCACCTCACGTCCGGCAGCGAGAAGACAGCCCGGTGAGTCTCCGCCACCAGGTAGAGCCTGGTGGGTCTCTCCAGCGTGGGAGGCAAACCTGCCTCTAGGAGTGTCTTACTCAGTGGAATGACAGAGGATGGCCTAATCCTGAGCTGGACTCGTGATCTGTCCTAGCCCGTGAGTGCAGACTCTGACGGTCCAGTGTCTTCGGTGGGGTCCCTTCCTAGCCCTGCCTCTCGAGACTGGGGATGCTGAGCACCGTCCTTCCAAAGGGGGGGGGGGGGATTATCCCTATCCCTAAAATAATCCTAAACCTTCTTTATTTTTGAGCAACACCAGAAGCTGCCTCCTCCAGAGTAAGGACACGGAACCGCCCAGCCTAATCTTTCAGCTCGGAGTGGCAGTTAGCACTTGACTTCCTGAATATCAGGAAAAAAAAAAAAATATATATATATAGGAAAAAAAACGCGCGGGAGGCGGGGAAAGCGTGAAATTTGAACTTTCAAGGTGTTCTGTTGAAAAGGTGTCTGTTCCCTCCTTCCCTCCCTCTTTTCTTTCCTTTTTTTTTTAACCTAAGTCATCTTAGGTTAAAAGGAAAAAAAAGAAAAAAATTCTGCCCCTAGTGGACCTAAGAACCAAAAATAGCCGGAACGGATTAATTGGTTTTCAATGCATTCCTATGGGAAATGCTGATTTGACTTACAAACTTTTCGACTTAAGAACGTCCTTCCGGAACGGATTAAGTTCGTAAGTCGAGGGTTGACTGTATATATAAATTCCAGCTGTGGATAATGAAGTAATGAGCCATGAAGCATGCTGCTCTTTAAATGAGTTTTAAGAAGCATTTATTTACGTATTCATGGATTTATTGATTTATACCACCCATCTGGCCAATGCCACTCTGGGCGGTTTGCAACATCTCATGGCAGTGGGAAGCGCTGTAAGGAATAACGGGCACACTTTCCGAGTTGTGCTCCCGCTCTCCGGTGGGTGGCTGGCTCCCGCTTGGCCGCCTGCCCCCCTCTGAAGGGGGGGGCCAACGGGTGTAGTGTCAGCCCTCTCCTTTAACCCCCACCCCACCCCAACCTGCCATATTCCAGGAGGAACCAAAACTACTTGGACATCCTGCGCCTGCTCTCGCTGGGCGACAAGCAGCTCAGCTCCTTCGACATCTCTCTACGCTTCACCCACCTCTTCTGGTTCGGGGACCTGAACTACCGCCTGGACATGGACATCCAGGTGAGGGAGGGGCTGGCGGGCGGGCTGGGGTCTTGGCCGCGCGGGACTTGTCCTGGGGCCTGCAGAATCCTAGGGAGGAAGGCGGTACATCTGAGCACGTCCAAAGGGCAGTCCCCCTTTGCCACGGCTCGTTTCGGCTCACCCAAGGGCCGAGCAAGATCCGACACGGGTGCTAGGATTCATCCTGAGGTCTGTGGGGCAGGAATGAATTTTCGGGCCAGGACGCTTGGCTTCCAGGCGGTTCCCGACCTCTATGCATCAAAGACATAACCCCGTTTTATTCTTCAACTCTGTCCTCCTCAGGAAATTCTCAACTACATCAACCGGAAGGAGTTTGAACCCCTCCTCAAGGTGGACCAGCTCAACCTGGAGAAGGAAAAGCACAAGATCTTCCTACGATTCGGTGAGTGTCTGGTCTCCCTCGGCGTCTGTCCTGACGCTGCCTTTATTTCTTTTGAGTTTCTTTTACATGCTACTCTCTTTGTGATAGGGATGAGTAAAGGGCCCCCCAGATACCCCCAGGCGGGGGAAAAATGGGTGCATGTGTGCGAAATGTCTTTCCTCTGTTCCTGGAAGGCTCTGGCAGTGGCCGTTGCGCTTTGCAAGGGTCTGCCCTCAAAATGACACAAAATTAAGCCGGCAAAGACCTTTCTCTTCAGGCAGGGTTTTTCCTTAGTGCCTGGCAGCCTGACAAGTTTATTTTTTTTTTTAATGGATTGTTATGCTCTGTTGTTTTTAAATGTGGTTTCCCTATCGATTTTATCTATTTAAATTTGTTTGTTTAAAATATTTTTACCCCGCCTTTCTCCTCGAAAGCACCCAAGGCCCTTATTGACTGTTTTCAATACAATGCTTGCTTAATTCTTTTTAAATATTTATTTACTCACTCTTCTAGCTTATAAATATGGTCTTTTAATTGTTGTATGCCGCCTTGGGCCCTTCTAAGGAGAAAGGCGGGGTAAAAATATTTTCAATAAATAAATAATAGTTAAAATTGAAGAGCCAACCCTTGAAAATAGGAGTGTGGAAAGCCGGCGTGGCTGTTTTGAAAACATTTCCACCTTTGCCAGGGACTGGGGTTCCTTGCAGTGGGTTTCCCCACAGACCATCCATCTAACCTTGACCACCCCTACTTATGGGGTGGGGTGTTGGGTTTGCTGAAGCTCCCCCCCCCCCATGAAGGCTTTCATGGGAGTAAGGGTCCTACAGCCTGCAACAGGAGGGCCACAGGGACTTGGTGATGCCTGCGAGTGAAAGAAGTCATTGCTTTGTTGTTGAGTCGTTAAGTCGTGTCCGACTCTTCGTGACCCCGTGGACCAGAGCACGCCAGGCCCTCCTGTCTTCCACTGCCTCCCGGAGTTGGGTCAAAGTCATGTTGGTAGCCTATTACTACGCATGAGATGACCAGCATAAAACAAGGGTGCTCAGCATCCATTGGCACAGAGTCCTTGATTATAGGCAGTGCGACCGTCTGGGGAAAGATTCCTTTAAAAAGAAAAAGAAAAAACAGGAAGGAGGGAGAAAGAGAAAAGGGCTCGGAAGGGCCCTATCTCACACGAAAAGCCGTTTCCTTCTTGGCGCTCACCGGCCGCCGGTGGCTCTCCCTGTTTTTTTCCAGCCGAGGAAGAGATCACCTTCCCCCCCACCTACCGCTACGAGAGGGGCTCCCGAGACACGTACGTGTGGCACAAGCAGAAGCCCACGGGGGTAGGTGCTGCGGGACTATGGGGTGAGGTGGGATGGGCGGACGGACTGGGGGGGGGCTTGGGGGACAGGATGCAGATGGGGACGGGGAGAGGGAGAAGCCCCAGGTGATGTGTGGGGAAGACTCCGCTGGTCTTCCATTTACTTGGCTGCCCTGAAGGCAGCATTTTATAAATTCCAGCCTAGAAACGGTGGGTTGTACCTCTGGAGGGCTTGAAGGCTATTTTGACACCCCCGTGGCCTGTTTTAGGCTGGAGACCATCCTCCTTCCCCCTCCCCAAAAGCTTGGTTGTGTCTCTTTTTTCAGCAAAAAGTTGGGTGCAGCTTGTTGGGTCCCAGGGGTGTGTTGGAAAAAAGGGGGTCCAGACGGTGGCTGGTGCGTCTTTATGTGAGCGCTCCGACGCTGGAGGCCTTCAAGAAAAAATTGGACGGCCCTCTGCTCGGATTGGGATCCCTGCCTTGAGCAGGGGGCTAGACTGGATGGCCTCCGAGGCCCCTTCCAGCTCCGTTATTCTAGGCTTCTAGGGGGTGGCACCTCCTCAGTCCATGTGGCTGACTGCCCCCCCCCCCCGTGTGGTCCCAAATCGTGGCCTTGCTTTCTACGTACAAGGTTGGGCGTCGCAGGCCGTGGCTGCTTCGGCTCGGTTCCTGGCTCTCTTTACTCCAGGACAGCATCCATGGCACGGGGGCCGTGGGCTTAAGAAAGCGCCGTCTTAGCCTCCAACTCGGCCTTCCCAGGCTGCCACTGGCCCTTGGGATCGGGGGCCCCGGCTCTCCGTAGGCAGACGGGCGGCAGCCGTCAGAGAAGGCTCCTCAGAGCCCTGCAGCCCTCTCCTCGGTGAGGTGCGGTCCCTTGCCGAGGCATTCCGAGGGCTCCTCGGAGTGCCAGGCTGCCAGGAAGCCAGAGTCAAGCTTGAGAGGGACCCCCGGGGCTTGCCAGTCGGGCCAAGGAGGGGCTGACTCTGTTTTTGTCTCGATTCCCCTCGCCTTCCCCGGCCCCAGGTGAGAACCAACGTGCCGTCGTGGTGTGACCGCATCCTCTGGAAGTCCTACCCCGAGACCCACATCAATAGCAACTCCTATGGTAAGTGGTGGCAGCCATTGTGTGTGTGTGTGTATGGGGGGCTTCCTTTTGTCCCCTTGCCGTGGTGGGAGAGCGGCTGGCCGAGAGCAGCATCCAGGCCCCCCCATGCAGAGTCCTGAGACCCTGGAATTCCAAGCTTGGCACCACCACGGCTGCCTCTTGAAGGGTCTCCTTCCTCTCCACCCTTCTTCCTAAGCCCTGAGCTGTTTCAGTTCATCCCAGACCGAACGGAAAGCCTTCCCTCCCGAGCCCTGAATTCTAGGCTATGGTCTGGTCCTCCTCCGAGGAGCTGCCAGTCAGGATGGCGCATCTTGGAACACGAGGATCAAAGGAGCTGCCTTTGACCAAACCAGCATTGCCAGCTCTGACCGGCAGCAGCCAGGCCTCTGGGGTGGGGTGGGGTTGAGGGGGATGTTCTCCTCGCCTTGCCCTTTCCACGTGCGACCTACCTGGAGTAGCCTGACTCAAAGGGGTCGTGGCTGGGATCAGACCGTGCGCTCAGGATCTCTCCCTTTTTGGTTGCCAGGATGCACGGACGACATTGTGAGCAGCGACCACTCCCCAGTCTTTGCGGCCTTCGAAGTGGGGGTCACCTCCCAGTTTGTTTCCAAGAAAGGTATTTTTCTTTTGTAGTGTTTTTTTTTTTTTTTTTTAAAACAAGATTCTAGTCCTCAATGTGGCAGTGAGCTAGCAAATCCCAAGAGCGAAGACCGGGGATTCCTCCAAGGCTTTGCCCCCCCTGCGACCCACCCTCCTTCCCTCCTGCTGGCAGGTCTCTCCAAGTCTTCGGACCAGGCCTACATCGAGTTTGAGAGCGTGGAAGCCATCGTGAAGACCGCCAGCCGGACCAAGTTCTTCATCGAGTTCTACTCCACCTGCCTAGAAGGTGGGTGGCCAGAGGGCTTTTTACCTTTCCCGCTGCTCCAGAGGGTTGTTCCCGGTCCTTGTGGACTAGCCTCTTGGGCCACAGTTTCAAGGCTGCTCTGGGCAGTGGCAAAAATGTGGTCTCAGTGTGTGTGTGTGTGTGTGTGTAAGTGCCTGCTGCCAGAGGCCACTTCCCCACTCCCCTTAATGGTAGGGCTGGCCCTACCACCTTCTGCTCTCCCTGCATACCTGCCCACAGGTGGTGGAAACCCACCCCTCCATATCGTTTGCATTAGCCCATCATAGCCCCCCTGAGATACTTGTCAAGGAGGACTGGCAGCTGCCGGGCTCAGTTGCACGCTTGGGATTTTTATCCTCTTGCTATTTGCCCTCACCAGTTCCTCTCCCGTCCTTCATCAGTGCTCGGTCTCTTTGCAGCTAATTTATATATTATTTTGATTTATTTTATTTGACTTCTCTACCACCCATCTGGCCAGAGGCCGCTCTGGGCGGGTTTACAGCAATAAAAATAAATGTTGTAACAACAACACATTAAAGCAACAAACCAAAAATTAAAATAAAAACAAAATTGACGGTGCAGTTCAATACATTGGAAAGCATTAAGAAGTAGGTGGCAGTTAAAACAAGTTAATCGCTGGTAGATACAGCAGGTAAAATGTGTTGGACGGCCTGCCGAAAGAGCAGAGTGTTTAGTGTTTTCTTGAAAATTGACAGGGAAGGGGCCAGGTGGATTTCAGATGGTAAGTTGTTCCAGAAGCCGAGAAGCAACCACCAAGAAGGCTCTGTGTTCTCTCCCTCCTGGCCTCCCTTAGGATGAGCATCCTCCACCATCCTGCCTGTGTTATGGGGAGTAGAAGGGCAGTCCCAGTTGGAAATAGGCATCCTGTCGTGTACTGAGGTCCCAAACCACGGATGCTGCCCCTGCTTCACCGAGTGTTCCACAGAGTGCAAAATGCTGACCCAGAGTAGCTGGCTGTGTTAATTCTCCTGCTCTCTCTCTCTGTGTTGCCAGGATCTGTTCCTCCTTCAGAGTCCTGGAGTGCTCCTTTAAATCCTCATTTCCACTCAAAGGAACCACGAAGAGGGTCCGTAATAAGCTAGCAGGAAACCAGTCCATTAAGAAACACAGTGACCTAAAAAGCCCCAGTCTTTGTTTATGCCTCTAGGTGCTTAGAAGTGATGGAGGAAGTGGATGATGTTCCACAAAAGCTTGTACTGAAATGAATGGTTCGTCTTAAAAGCTGTCACAAGCTTTTTGCTTCTGTTTTGTTTCTGCTTTTGTGGTACCTGCTGAAAGAGGTTAACACAGTGGCAGTGGTGGCTTTGAGTAACAGTGGCAAACGTGAGGATTGCTTAAAGCTGTGAAAGTTCCTTTGAGCAGAGGGTACCCGAGGCAGCGTTCACACGGGACGTGTTGCATCAGGAGAAGAAACCCCGCGTGCAGTTTACCTCCTGCCCGATTCCAGTCTCAGAGTTCAAACAGAGCTGAGCAAGAGAGAAGCCGCCTATATACCCCACCTTTGGCTTCCCTGGAGCCTTGCCCACCGAGAACCTATTCTGAGCCCTTCCAAGAGTGCAGTCAGAGCCTGGAGGAAGTTACTTTTGGAGTGGCTGGACCTCCCAGAATCCCCCTGCCAGCAGGCATGCCTTGTATTTCCTCCTCTCTGAATGTTTTTCCTTGGAATCGTCTGAGCCTCGTGGCGCAGGGGTTAAACTGCAGTACTGCAGCCCAAACTCTGCTCACGACCCGCGGTTCTATCCCAGGGAGCCGGCTCAAGGTTGACTCCGCCTTCTATCCTTCCGAGATCGGTAAAATGAGTACCCAGCTCGCTGGGGGGGCAATGTGTAGCCTGCGTAATTAAATTGTAAACCACCCAGAGAGTGCTTGAAGCGCTATGGGGTGGTATATAAGCAGCACGCTTTGTTTTGCTTTTTAAAAAAATCTGAGTAGATCCCTCCCCCAAGTAGCAGCCCTGTTGGCTAAGGCGTTTTGGGAGCTACAGTCTGGTGGTGGGGGAACTTTCCTGAGCTCTGGGTCTCGTTGCTGTCCGACAAAGGAGAATCCCCTTTCTTTCTGCAAAGCCAGACTCTTCTGGGCCATTTCCGCCCACGTTCACAGCCTGTTGCTCTCCCCTGTATCAAGCCTTCACACCCTGTCCTGTGCTTTCTTCTATTTTATTTTGAACTGCAGATCTGGAAGGAGCCCTTTGCACCATGGAGTCCAGCCTCTGGCAAGGAGGCACGGTGGGGGGGGGGGGGGATTCAAACCCCCAACCTCTGGCTCCGCAGCCAGAGGCCTTAACCCCCTGAGCGATCCAGCCGTTTGTGGCGTTTGACTTGACATTATTTTGCTCTCTCTGCTCCAGAATTCAAGAAGAGCTTTGAGAACGACTGCCAGAGCAGCGACAACATCAACTTCTTGAAGGTCCAGTGGTCGTCGAGGCAGCTCCCCACGGTGAGAGTTGCCTTTCCCCCCCCCTCACCCCGCCCCGTCCCAGTCCTACACGGGAGCAGACAGGAGGTCAGCTGTCAGCAAACATCTGGGACAGGACGGAGGGGAAGGCCGAGCCCAGAGAAATTGTGACGTCGTGGGACTAGCAATCCCAGAATGCTCTCTAGCCAGATGTTTTCGTTCTTGGACGGAGGATTCTGGGAGTGGTAGTCCCCCCCCCCCAAAAAAAGTTAACCAGGGGTCAGCAACTAAGGTAACTGAAGATGATGACAGCAGGAGATTTTGTGGCTGGGAGCCAAGGATTTCCTCCTGCTTGTTCCCTCTGCAAAAATAGGCATTTTTAGAGATTCTCTGGGGAGATTAGAATGGACGATTCCTGAAGGTTATCCTTCCGAGCAGCAGCTGGGAAAAACGGGTGCCAGAGGAGGTGTGATTTTCTGGTCACTTTCAGGAAATAGATGGATTCTCAAGAGATTTATTGAAGGGTTATTTCGTGAAAAGAATTACCTTCCCTTCAAGGACGTGAGTGTCCTAATGGTACCTGAAAACTGGGGTTCAAAGGGAGGTGTTTGTGTTTTTAGGGGGATGTAGACCCTGCCTTATAGACAGGAAAGGGGACAGAGAAGGGATAACTCAGTAAAATCTAACCTTCTTCGTGGCCTCTGTCAACCACACTGTGGGGTGATCCGCGCCTGCGCGGAGCCTCTTCAGAATATTCTAGAGCTTATGCGGGTAGCAAAAAGCATATTAGAATAGACCCCTCCCCCCTCGGTATAAGTACCTTGGCGCCAGGACTCTCCCTTCAGTTTCTTTCAACCGCCGCATTGAAGAGCCCCGTACGTCTATCTTCTGTGAGTCTGAAAGTGAAACAAGTCCTTTTTACTGCTCAACTTAAAATTTTTTCCTCTTTATTATTAATCAAAGATACATATACAGTCAACCCTCGACTTACGAACGGCCCTAGTTACGAACATTTCGACTTACGAACCGCTCTGATAGAAAAATATTGACTCGACTTGCGAACTTAGATTCGAGTTACGAACCGAAAAAAAACCCCTCTTTTTCAAACCTAAGTCATCTTAGGTTAAAAGGAAAAAAAGAAAAAAATTCTGCCCCTAGTGGTAGGAACGGATTAACCGGCTTTGCATTAGTTCCTATGGGAACTAATGCTTCGAGTTACAAACCACCCCTCGACCTAAGAACCAAAAACAGCCAGAACGGATTAATTGGTTTTCAATGCATTCCTATGGGAAATGCTGATTCGACTTACGAACTTTTCGACTTAAGAACGTCCTTCCGGAACGGATTAAGTTTGTAAGTCGAGGGTTGACTGTACAAACTGTTTTTAGTTTTCTTCTCCGTGCCTCGGCCTCCAGCCGTTGCACCCCCCTCCCCCTCTCTCGCTCCAATTTTTCTTTTTCTTCTCTTTATTGTTCATGGCCCCTTTGGGCCCGTTCAAGCACTGCGTGATTTGCGATAAGAAGATCCCGCTATCGGATGGTCACGCAAACTGCTTTTTTTGTTTAGGCGAGGCGCATCAAACCTCCTCGTGCCCTCATTGTAAAAATTTCAAACGAGGAGTCCTCCGTTCCCGCCTATCTCGACTCAAACTCCGCCTCTGGGAACAATCTTTGCAACTGGCAAAACCTATGGCTCAAACTACGTGTAAAACCACTCACAAGCCAAAGCCATGGAAAAAGCCATTGCAGAATCATCGAAACATCGTTCCTCTGCTACTCCATCTCACTCTGATGCGCCTTCCACTTCATCGAAAACTTCTAAGACACACAGATCTAAACAGCCGACATCGAAAACTTCGACATCAAAGCCTTCTGGAAAGCGAAAGCCTCCTCCCGATCCGGTTTCCAGTCCCCCGCAACCGAAACAATCTAAACAAACCAAATCAAAGACCCCGCCAGTACCTCCACAGCAGGTTTCCGAACCCGGCGATTTAATTTCTGTAGGTTCACCCTCTGATGATGAAGGACTTCCATCTCATCAACCGGCTTCTAAGTCACCGACATGGGACGAGTGAGTAGACTATCTTACTTCCTCGCCTAATAGTCCCCAGGATTCTATCTCTCCTCCTAATCCGTCCACTGACGCCTCCCCAGAGAGAGAGGAACCTGAGCCTCAGCCGGACACAGTGCCCTATTCTATGCCATTGGGGCCGGCCTCCACGGCTACCGGCATGCTATCAGGCGCATCCATCATATGAGGCAATTCCACAAGCACGTGTCGATCAATCCCGCACACAGTATGCTCATCGGGTAGACATTTGCCCCGATCAGTGCTTCTCTAACCTGCCGGCTGCGGATGCTCGACCGGCTGCCTCCTCCGGTCCGGTATTAGCATCGCGCCCAAAACCTCCTTCTCGACAACCTTCCATGTCGAAGAGGCCTTATCACTCAGAGGCACGCAGCCATCATATGACTCTTCATCAACCACCGGCGAAAATCAGGGCAGTCGAGAAACGCTTCCACCCACGAAGCATTCGCAGCCTCTGTGACTACATATTTTCCAGCTCAAAATGATGGAAATCACTCCTCTCACTCGGCATCCCCAGCCTCGATTTACTCTACAGACCTACCTATGCGTCCACCGAATCAGTCTCAGCCGCCTTTTCGACACCATAGAGACACTGGTTCCGATATCGACGACCCTCAATATCCATCCTGGTCCATGGACGCCCCACTTTGATCTTTCTCGGTTGCTAGTCCTCAACAATGGCACCAACCTAAACACACAGTCTGTCAATATTGAGACACTAGACTTCGACACCGAGATCCCATCTGGTTTACCTCCGTCCATGGACGCACCTTCGACATCGATACCGGTCGACAACTCTCGACGTCGACAAATGTCCATGGACATGCCACACTCTTCAGTGGCAGACTACCATCAACATTACTATGATCAACATCCTCTCGACACCGAGGTCGATCGACGTTCTATCGACTCCAGGCTCGATCCCGAGGTCTCAGAACACGGTTCTCAACCACAAACTCCATCTGTGCTTTTCACATCGCCAGATTCCGACCTCGAAGATGTAGATCCTCCATCCCCAGCAGAGGATTTCCAAACTTATGCTCAACTCATGATCCGCTTGGCTAAGTCATTGGATCTTCAAATCCATCGCCCCACAACCGAACCGGCGGATCACATCTCCATCCACCCCTCCCACAGACAGTTTCTTCGATTCCAACTCTGGCCTCAAGCCTGCCAATTCAAAAGACTTCCTTTCGGACTGGCAACAACTCCCAGAGGTCTTCACCAAGTGCATGGCCCCAGTGGCTGTCTTCCTCAGACTTCAAAAGATCCTCATCTTCCCACACATAGACGACTGGCTCCTTGTAGCTCGTTCCCGCCACAAAGCTCGCCGAGACACCCTTTTCACCTTATCCCTCCTTCGCGATCTCGATCTCACGGTCAACATGCAAAAATCCAAAATGAGCCATACAAGGATTATTCATTATATCGGGGCTTCCATAGACTCCACCCGAGCTTGCACATTCCTCCCGCTCAACAAACAACAAAACTTCATCTCCCTCCTCCAAGGTTTCACCCCCCATGCCTTGGTTCCTGCCATCCTCGTCCAACGTGTACTAGGCACCATGGCCTCCATGACCTCAGTCGTACAACACGTACACCTGAAGATGAGGTCTCTACAATCATGGTTTCTCGCACTCTTCGACTCACTGACAGATCCTCCCAACACTCTTTTAAGAGTTACTCCCAAACTCGCCTCACAACTCCAATGGTGGCGCTTCGTCCCAAATCTCTCTATGGGACGCCCTTTCCAGCAACCACATCCTCAAATACACATCACAACCGACGCCAGCCTTACCGGCTGGGGAGCACATTGCAGCTCTCTCAAAATACACACCAATTGGTCCCGCAGAGAATGTTCACTCCACATCAACGAGTTAGAACTATTAGCGGTAATAAAGGCATGCAAAGCATTCAGAAACGTTCTAGCTGGCAAGGTGGTCCAGATTGCCACTGACAACACCACAGCCATGTACATATTCTCAAACAAGGAGGCACACACTCCCCATGCCTCCTCTATTTGGCGGTCGACCTATGGGAATGGTGCCTCTCGCACCACATATGCCTCACAGCTCTGCACATCGCAGGCCAGGACAACGACCTAGCCGACTCTCTCCTAGCCGTCTATCACCTCCCCCGCCTACCACACCACCTCATGCAGAACAACTCCCGGATCCTTCATCGCCGACTTACCTGCTCTGCACCTGGCAGCGTGGAGGATTCTCCCTCCTTGATGGATGTTCTCCGTCAAGCAAAGAAGCCCTCAACTAGAAAAGCTTACCTGTATAAATGGAAAAAATTTCAATCTTTTACTACAGCTCTTCCCCTTCCTGCCGTCAACCCGTCTCTCTCCACGGTTCTCCGATATTTGCTCCATCTCAAATCTCCTGGTCTTTCTCTCTCGTCTATTAGAGTCTATCTCTCGGCAATCGTCTCGTACCAACCACCGACCTCTCCAGCGGCTCGATTTTTCAGACATCCCACGCTCAAGCACTTTCTTAAGGGATTGTCACACGCTTACCCAGACGTTCACCTGCCCTCTCCACAATGGTCCTTGACCTTAGTCATGCGACAACTCACTAAACCTCCGTTCAAACTGCTAGCCTCAGCGGATCTCTGTCTACTTTCCTTCAACACGGCCTTTCTCATTGCAATTACTTCAGCTCGCCGAGCAAACGACCTTGTGGCCCTACGCCATGATTACCCTTATATACAATTCTATCCTGATAAAGTAAAGCTGTTACTCGATGTCTCCTTCCTCCCTAAAGTGGTGTCTCAGTTTCATCTCTCTCAACCACTGGTCCTCCCATCTTTCTTTCCGTCATCATCCACAACCCATGGACGACGTCTTCATACTTTGGATGTCAGGAGGACCCTCTCCTTTTATTTGTCGCGTACACAACCCTTTCGACGTTCCCCGTGCCTCTTTGTCAGTCATCAACTTCCTAACAAAGGCCTACAAGTCACCTCCCAGACGATTTCTCGCTGGGTTGCCTCTACTATTCGGCTTGCCTACCAGCTTGCTCGACAGCTGGTCCCTCAAGCTATTCGCCCTCATTCCCCCAGGGCGTTGGCGGCCTCTACAGCATTCCTCCGTGGTGTGCCTCTCCCCGACATCTGCGCCTCGGCTACGTGGGCACAACCATCTACCTTCGTCCGACGTTATAGACTAGATGTTCGACAGAAGTCTGATGCGGCATTCGGACGTGCTGTTTTGGCTTCTGCCTTGGCGTGACACCCTAAGACAGCTTGCTAGTCACCCAGGGTGTGATTCACAGAGGCCACGAAGAAGAACGGCAGGTTACTCACCTGTCATTGTAGTTCTTCGAGTGGACCTATGTGATTCACACATCCCGCCCGACCTCCCCTCTGTCACACCATGCAATATTTTTTTCCTTGCGACGGTTGACACAACTGAAGGGAGAGTCCTGGCGCCAAGGTACTTATACCGAGGGGGAGGGGTCTATTCGAATGTGTTTTTTGCTACCGCAGAAGCTCTAGAATATTCCGAAGAGGCTCCGCGCAGACGCGGATCACCCACAGTGCGAATCACAGAGGTCCACTCGAAGAACTACAATTACAGTTGAGTAACCTGCCGTTTCTTCTTGTCAAGTCTCCCATCTCTACTCTTCCTGTCTTTGACCGTGACAATTTGGTGTCTAAATTCCTTTAGAACCAGAGCAGAAGGAACTTTCTCCCTTGAGGGAGTTCCACTGCTCTGGGGCCACCACGGAGAAGTCCCTGTCTTGCATCCATATTGAGGCCCGCCGGTTGTGGGGACGACATAAAGCCAGGCTGCTGAGGAAGCTCTCAGAGCACAAGGGATCCATAGGCAAAATATCCAGAAGCACCCAGTGGGTGGATTCTGGGAGTCGTAGTCCAAAAATGCAGCTTTTCCCGGGTCCTCGTCTGCTGCCCACATACGCTTTCCTGGCCCTTTTGATCTTGAACTTTCTGGTGAGGCAGTTTTAAAAACCTGACTGGCTGCTGGCCAAGGGAGCCGCTTTTAACCAGCGATGCGGTACTTTTTCTTTTTTCTTTTAACGTGCTTTTGCGTAGTTTTTAAGTTGTTTTTACTCCGTATTTGTGCTAATACGGTCATACGTTTAATTGCATTTTCATAGAATCCTAGAATTGTGAAGTCGGAAGGGGCCTGTAAGGCCATCGGGTCCAACCCCCCCCTGCTCAAAGCAGGAATCCCAAATCCAAGCAGGTCTGACAGAGGGTGGTTCGATTTTCTCTTGAATTTTAGTCTTGTAACGTGCGATATTGTGAGATGCAACGGCTTTTAAAATATTCTGTAAGTTGCCTGGCGTCTCCATATTGAGAGAAAGGCGGGTACCGTAAACAGAGAGAGAGAGAGACCTCTGGCATGGCCAAGGTGAACTTCTAGTGTTTAGCCTTAGTTCGCGCATCTCTAAAATGGGGACGAGGAATGGGATGAGGTCCAGGCAGTGGCCGGGTGGCAGCCCCTGATGGCCGACGTCCCTCTTCTCCCTTTTGTTCCCCACAGCTCAAGCCGATCCTCTCGGACATCGAGTACCTCCAAGATCAGCACCTCCTCTTGACCGTCAAGTCGCTGGATGGCTACGAATCTTACGGTAAGGGCTTGGAAAGATCCCAAGGGTGCGAGGAATGGCCTTGTGCCCCCCTCGTGCGAGGGCGCCCGGCTGCGCCCGAGAGCCAGGGAGACCGTAAGAGCAAAGGTGTCCCGATACGCAGCCACCTCTGCTTTATTCGGGGCTGAACTGCCTGCAGATAACGATCGATTCGCTTAAAACCCCTTTGATGGATGAGGAAAGATTTCCTCGGCTGGGTGGCATTCCCAAGGATATGGCCCAGGGTTTCAGAGGGAGGAAGCTCCGCTGGGATCATAAACGTCACAACAAGCTTGCAAAGTAAGATAGGCTCAAAGAGAGAGAATTGTCTAAGCCCTTTGAGTTTCAGAGCGGAGCAGGTTTCCCTGCAGTTTTGTGGGAGCAGAGGGTGGGGTCCGTTCTGCCACGCGGGCCGCAAGACCCTCTCAATCCTGGTCGGGTGGGTCTCTTTCCTCTCCCAGGCGAGTGCGTCATCGCCCTCAAGTCCATGATCGGAAGCACCGCCCAGCAGTTCCTGACTTACCTATCCCACCGCGGGGAGGAGACGGGGAACATCCGCGGCTCCATGAAAGTCCGGGTCCCGGCGGAGCGCATGGGGACCCGCGAGAGGCTCTACGGTGAGGAGGGAAGGGGGGGGGAGGAAGCCGTTCCCCCGTTGGGCCGGAGCGTTGGGCTCCTCCGTCCATGGAATTCAGAATCAGAACCGGACGGGCTTCAGGGGTGCTGGGGCCATTTTGGGGGTCCACCATGCGCCCCATTTCCTCTCCCGATAAAACCACAAGCATTTTGTTCAACTCAGGGAGGGCTGTCGTAAACACAAGAGAAAAAAGGTGCGCCGTATTTTGATCAGCATTGCCCGTTCCGTGGCAGTTCCCGGTGTTTTTGGCACATTTTTACTGTGGTATCAGAAATCCCCTCTCTGTCCATCGTCGGCAGAGACCCGGATCTCCCTGGCAGAGAGATGGTGGAATTGGCAAGAGGGGGGTTGGCAGAGGGTGGAGTCCCAGACCCCAGGCGGCTGCTGGGTCTCATGGCTTGGGGGGGGGGCGGAGAAGTGCTGCCCCCTCCTTCCCTCCCCCCACACTGAGTGTGCTTCTCTCTGCCCCACCCCTTACAGAATGGATCAGCATTGACAAGGATGAGACGGGGGCTGCCAAAGGGAAGCCACCCCCGCCAGCCTCACGGACCAACCTGGAGCACACCAAGTAAGGGCTCTGGCCGCTTGGGACACGGGAAAGGAATCGAGGGCGGAGCAGCCGGCGTCCTCTTGGCGCTCCGTGTCAGGCTGGCGTTAGTGGCTGCAGAGGGTGGTGGCCAACAGCCGTGGCATCGGGGGTGCCTGTCCGTCCCGCGCCGAGCCATGGATCGCATTGTGTGACTGACATGTTCCCTCTCCTGCAGTTAGTGGAAGCAACTTAAGGCAAGCCTCGCGCGAAGCCTGGGAGGATTCTGGCCCTTGATTGCCAAAACTGAATAAAAAGGCCACCAAGTGTCTGTGCGGGTTGAGGGGAGGCTGAAACCGGGGGGACGGGACGATGGCAGGCCCCCTCCCCACTTGGAGGGGGCCTTCGGGGGTCACTGGGGCCAGTCCTTAGCATGTACTGGTGCCCCCTACGTTTTGGTATCCACAGCCGCTCTGTCCAACTCAGTGTATTGATTCTTGATGCCGAAAGGAGGCTTCCCACAGCTGTTGGCCTCTAGGTCTGTTTCACTACAGCTGCCCAATGGCCACGCTGGCCAGGGATGATGGGTGTTGTAGTACAGCTTCTCAGGTAGCTGCTGGCTTACAGGAGGCAGCCCATGGAGCAGCCACTGTCTGTGCTGGTAGAGATTCCACCCCTTGGTTGTTGTAGGTTTTTCGGGCTGTTTGGCCGTGTTCTGAAGGTTTTACTTAGAACAGACAGAGTTCTGGCTCCTGTCCTCTGAAGATGCCGGCCACAGAGACTGGCAAAACGTTAGGAAGAAAAACCTCCAGAAGACGGCCAAACAGCCCGGAAAACCCACAACAACCATCGGATCCCGGCCATGAAAGCCTTGGAGAATACATTCCACCCCTTCCTCAAGGGGCTCCATCGTGGGACCGACACCCACACACACGCACACCAGTTTCCCCACCCGATCTCCACCTCCTTGCTTCCTTCCTTGCTTCTCAAGGCTCCATGCCGTTCTTTTCCAGATCCGTTGGCAGGAAACATTCGCCGGGAGAGGCTGCAGCCGCCGGTCCCTCTGGGAAACTCGCGGATGACCTGGAGAAGCCGAGTCTCACCATGGCTGGCCGCCCCCCAGCCCCACATCGTGGCACCTCCAAAGAGGAGGCCTCTCAGAGCAGGTGAGGGGGTGGGGAGTTGCAGCCAGGCCGGCCCCCATCCCTCGGTGGTGCGGGAAGAGCGGTGCCTGGTCTCTGTGTACCTCTGGCCTCTTATCCGGCAGTGGTTCTCCCCGGTTCGTATCTCCCTCTTTTCGCCTTCTGTCGCCCGGATTAACAGGCTCCTTGGCTCAGGGTCTCTGAATAGCAGATTGATTCGTTCGTTCTTAAAATGTATCCTGCTTTTCTTCCCATGAGCTCAAGGCTGCTTAGATGGGGACTCATGTAAGGGGAGGGGACTCTCCACCCCTCACTTTATCTTCACCACCACCATCTTGGCAGAGACATTAGAGTGAGTCATCCAGATTCACCGAATGAATTACGTGGCTCATCTCCCCAGTCCAAGTTCAGCGCTCGGACAGCTGAGCCACCCTGACGCTCTCCCTCTTGTGTCTGAGGCCAGGGCCAGGCGTCCAGTCCCTCCTGTGGAAGCCTTCCTGCCTGCCTTCCTTCCTTCCTTCCCCCCTCCTCTCTTTTCCAGACTTTCTTACTTCCTCCACTCTCTTTCCTTCCTTCCTTCCTCTCTTCCTTACTTTCTTACTTCCTCCACTCTCCTTTCCTTCCTTCCTTCCTTCCTCCCTTCTCTCTTTTCCTGACTTTCTTATTTCTTCCATTCTCTCTCTCTCTCTCTTCCTTCCTTCCTTCCTCCCTTCCTTCCTCCCTCCCTCCCTCCCTCCCTCCCTCCCTCTCTCTTTTCTGGTACTTTCTTACTTCCTCCACTCTCCTTTCTTTCCTTCCTTCCTTCTTTCTCTCTTTTCCTGACTTTCTTACTTCCTCCATTCTCTCTTCCTTCCTTCCTTCCTTCCTTCCTTCCTTCCTTCCTTCCTTCCTTCCTTCCTTCCTTCCTTCCTTCCTCCCTCCCTCCCTCCCTCCCTCCCTCCCTCCCTCCCTCCCTCTCTCTTTTCTGTACTTTCTTACTTCCTCCACTCTCCTTTCTTTCCTTCCTTCCTTCTTTCTCTCTTTTCCTGACTTTCTTACTTCCTCCATTCTCTCTTCCTTCCTTCCTTCCTTCCTTCCTTCCTTCCTTCCTTCCTTCCTTCCTTCCTTCCTTCCTTCCTTCCTTCCTTCCTTCCTTCCTTCCTTCCTTCCTTCCTTCCTTCCTTCCTTCCTTCCTTCCCTCCCTCCCTCCCTCCTCCCTCCCTCCCTCCCTCCCTCCCTCCCTCCCCCCCTTTCTCTCTTTTCCTGGCTTTCTTGCATGCAGGGACTTGGCCCTCCGGATGTGGTTACACTACATCTCTCACGAGACTGAGCAAGCACAGCCAGCGGAGAGGGATGGTGAGGGCAGCAGTCAAGCCACATTCAAGGGGCCACCTGTGGCCTCTTGCCCCTGCAGAAACGCATCCCCTTGGCTACTTTGCACCAAGTGGCCCCTTGTGCTGCAGGACCAAAAAAGGGGGGAGAGCGTCCGTCAAGAGCGGACTGTCCCAGACGCACACGCAGAGGAAAGGCCTGGCCTGCAGCCGTCTCTCAGCTGCGCAGATCCCTGGGTGGTGAAACCGAAGGGAGTTCCGAGTTCCAGCTCTGTTTTATACCTGCCAGCTCTCCACCCCCACGCAGACCTTTGGGGGGGAGGGGGGAAGGCTTTTTGACTATCCCTCCCAGAATCCTTCAGACAACGTGGGCAATGGGAATGGGAGTACCAGAAAACCAAGCGGGGCACCTTTTGCCCTCTTTCCTCTATGGGGCAGGCTGGCGCCATGGGTCAGACAGGGAGGGGAAGAAGGTCAGCGAAAGCCGAGCCCCAAGGGGAGGCTGCCTGGGGCTGCTCGTGGCTGGGCTTCCCAGGCTTGCAGGCGGACTGAGCCTCGACCCTTTCCGTTCCGCCCAGGTCCCGTCCGGATCCCGGCCCCGTGGATCCCGAAGGGCCCCCCATGAAGAACAGCTTCAACAACCCCGCCTACTACGTGCTGGAGGGGGTCCCTCATCAGCTGCTGCTGCCGGATCTCCCCTCAGCGGGGGCGGCCAAGCCCCCCGGCCCCCCGGAACAAAGTCCAGATCACGGTCCCCATCCAGCCTGAGCCACGGCGCCCGCAGCGGCCCCCCTCCCGGGCCGAGGACAGCTCTGAGGAAGAAGACCCCGGGGTGCTCAACCTGCCGCCCCCAGACTTCCCGCCCCCACCCCCTGCCCAGAGCGGTGGAGTTTGACGGCACGGACGCTTCCTTCTACACGCCGGTGGGGGTCCGGGCAGAGGAGCCGGGGGCTAGCAAGCCACGGGCCGCCGTGGCCTTTAGCGAGCCCCTGGAGGCCAAGCCACCCAAGCTGCACCCCAGGCTGGCCCCCTCCCTGGGGCCAGGATTCCTCATGGAGTCTCCTGGGGCCCCGTCGGGTCCCGGGAGCCAGCTGGACGACCGGTCCTGCTCCGTGCTTCAGATGGCCAAATCGCTCAGCGAGGTGGACTACTCCTCGGGGGGGCGGCAGTGGCGGTGGGGGCGCCGCCGGCCTCGGGCGGGATCTGGCCGGCCGGCCCCCCTCCCACCCGCTGACCAAAGTGCGGTTGGACCTCCCTCACCGGTGCCTGCACCCGGATTACAGCCGCCCCATCGCCTTCCCGCCCCGCTCCATACGAGAGAGCATTGAGGAGGACTTGGTGGAAGAGGTAAGCGGGGGGCCGGCGACCTCAAGGTCCGGCTTCTTGGATCGTGGGGAAAGAGAGGGAGGAGGGAGACCCTTCTCTCCGAGCGGCGCAAGCACCAGGGGCATGCGCAGGGTGATGTGTGAACTCTGTCGCTTGTTTTAAAGCTGCTTTCAGGCTTTTATCCTCATTCAGTTTTTGAAGGGGGAAAAAACCCTCCGGTTTATGAACGTGGGATATGGCGCTTCTGTACCCACGATTCAAAAAGCCAGGAAACATCCCAGTGTTGCTGCACAATATTGTGCCCGCGTTGCCAACAGGAAAAAAGGTGGTCAGGTTTATATAGCAAAGGGTAGCCCGAATGTCGACAACACCCGTGGCCGCAGTCAAGAGGGTCTACCGGATGCCCTCTTCTGCTCACTGCCACTCACAAAGGGACACCACGTAAGGGAAAATTCCCAGGAGCGGACGCCTTTTTTTCATCCACGAACCCCTTCTCACCCAAACACAAAGCAAATGTCCAGGCTGCTTTTAAGCAAGTGTGACCTCTTTCAAGGTCTGCAAAAATTTGATCTTTTCAATGGAGCCATCGCTCAAGGTCTCTTGCTTCTGCACGGGGGTAAAACAGGGTTACTTTAAAAAAATCATGACTCGGAAGACCTCTGCCGAAACGTTCCCAAGTTTGGCATGGAGGAAGAGCAGACTTTGCTACTACATCGGGGCCAAACGTGGTGCTGATCCGAGGTCCGGTTCCCTAGCTGTAATGTTTGGTTTGGGTCGGCCCTATTTTTTGAGTTGGCTTACGGAATGCTGAATCCTGCGGTCTGCGCAATATATTGGTGGCCTCCCGCACACCAAGAATAGATGGCTTAGTCTTTAAGGTGGCCTGGGACTCATGGCTTCAGTGCCTCAAAAGCAGCCTCTTGGGCTGGACAAACCTGGTGGAGGATGCAATTCAAAGCCCCCAGATGCAACTCTTTGTTTTCCCTCATGCCTCAGGCGTTGTCCCCGAGCTGTTGGGCAGCCCTGGGTCATTTGGACAAGCAGGAAATGGGCCGAGCCCCCTAGAGCTTGGGCAGGTTGCTTAGCCGCTAGCCAGGCATTTCTGGAGGAGAGTCAAAAAAAACCCCTAACTTTTCCAAGCTCTGGCTTCACGACGTATTCCGAGCCCGCAGGGGGGCCTTCTGCGGATCAGTCTCCATTTCTTTTCTTGCCCGCCTGGAGAAGGGGGAGTCCTCGAGCGGAGCCCCGGGTGACCTTCGGGGCCTCTTTCCCACCGTCTTTCCTCAGACGCTGGGCCAGGATGTCTGCATCAAGGCCGGCCACAGCGAGTCCAGCGTGGGCGAGTGGCTGAAGGCCATCGGCATGGAGAGATACGAGGAGGGCCTGATCCACAACGGCTGGGACGACCTGGAGTTCCTCAGGTGCGCTGCGTCCTGGGACACCTGCTGCCCAGAACTGACGAAGGCAGAGGGGCGGCTGGCCCTCCTGGATCGAGCCTCCTTCTCGCACGCCCCCGAGGTGGGGTTGGAAAAAGAGGTTGGAATGGGTCGAGGGATCGGGGTAGGTTGCCACTTGCCGAGGCCAGCTGCAGAAAAGGAAGGGCTGTGTCGTTGGGAGGTAAGCGGTGGGGGGAGGTCGTCACAGACGGGTGGGGGTTACACGAAGGAGCATCATGGTGCAGTGGTTAAACTGCAGTACTGCAGCCAAAACTCTGCTCACGACCCGGATTTAGTGCCAGATGGCTGATTCGAGGTTGACTCGCTTTCCATCCTTCTGAGGTTGGTAAACGGAATCCTCCGCTCACTGGAAGGGGCCGGGGGATGTGTCGTCTATAGAATTAAGTGGTAAACCCCTCCAGAGAGTGCTTGAAGCGCTGTGGGGTGGTCTATAAGCAGCACGCTTTGCTTTTTACCAGACAGAGAAGGGAGGGGGCAGGGAAGGGGGGGGTCCTGTTGGATTCAGAGCAGAAGTGAGGATCTCTCCTCTGAAAACGTGGTGTGGATGTGAAAGCAGGGAAGAGGGCAGCCAAGACAGGGAAACCCAGCCCTGGGAAGAGGGCAACGCCTTCAGCTGCCTGGCCAGCTTTCCCGTCCCTTTCCTTTCCAGAGAGCCAGGCATTTTTGCAAGGATACGGGGCCCCTGAATCTCTCCCCGGAGGCGTCGTTCCCGAGGTGGGGCTTGCCACCTCAATCTCTCTCTCTCTGTCTTCCCTCCTGTTTGGAAAATGAAATGCTGGCTTGCTTTGGCCGCTGGAGGGCACTCTTTCCCCTCAGTCCACAGAGTGGGTCCAGGATAAGTGGCTTTGGAGGAAATCATGGGCTGGGGAGGAGTGCCAGCCGCTCTCCCCAGTCACAGACCTGTCGTCCTGCCTGCATACGCACAGGGGGTTTGCCCCCATGCCTCCCGTGCACTGACACGGCCCGTCGGCCCCAGACCCAGGGCTGCCCGGGTGGCCTCTGGTCTCGAGCAGCCGGTTCTCCTCTGGCCCTGCTGTGCAGCAAAGGTTGCGCGCCCCTCCTTGCACCGCAGGTTCTCCACCACGTCTGTGAGCAGAGGGGGAGAAGAGCAGGGCGGAGGGCCGTTTTTGTGGGTGAGAAGGCCCATTCACCTTGACCAACAGGTCGTAAGATCCAAACTTGAGTTGGGCACCTCTTGGCACACCCGCGGTTCTCCGGGAACCTCCCTGCGTTAGGGTTAGGCTTTGGCTGCTCCGAGCGTGTGGGCAGTGGATGGAAACCGAGCCGCCAGATCCATGCACCACGTGGGCAGGAGAAGAGAGAGCAGGCCCCAGCCGGCACCTCCTGCAGGACCCACGGAGGGGTGTGTGTCTTCGTGTGCCCCCCCTCCGTTTCCCCAGTTCTTGGCTCTTCTGCCTCAGAAGATCCTAGAGAGGCCACGTGATGTCAAAGCCAACCTGCCGCCATGTTGGGTAGCTGCGCTCTTGAGAAGGGGTCGGGGAGGAATTTTGGGGGAAAAGTGAGTGTCAGCGATGGATCGATCGGCGGATGGATCCAAAGGTTGACCCTTGCTAGATCCGAGGGCCAAACCCTTCCTTCTTTCTCCCCTTGCAGTGACATCACGGAGGAGGACTTAGAAGAGGCCGGCGTGATGGATCCCAACCACAAGCGCTTGCTTCTGGACAACTTGAGGCTCAGGAAGTAGGGGGCAGGAGGGTGCCTGGGGGCTTCTCTCCGTCCCCCCTGACCCGCCCCCCCCCCCCCACCCAGGAGGTGCCTCTTCCCTTTTCGGCTTAGGATCCGACCACCACCACCACCACCCCGCAGGCACACGGCAACTCTTGCTGCGCCAGGAGGGCGCCTCCCCCTGGAGGGGGGGCCCCAGGGGCATAGCTGCGCAGGCATCAAGGATAGTGTCAGGTCTTGGCGCCTGGAGGAAACGAACCCTTCGGGACATCGTGAGATGGCAGGAAACTGGGGGGGTGGGGGATCCGGCTCTTGCAGTCCCCCCTTCTTGATTCTAGAGAAAATGGGACCCAGCTGTGGCTGAGAGGGAAAACAGAGACATAAATGCAGGTGGTCCAGGTGAGGGTCACTCCCAGGTGACCCCGGCTGAGCATTTCAGAGGAGCACCCTTTAAAGCAATCAAACCCTTCTCCTCCCTTCTTCTTCCTCGTGCCTCCCCCCCCCCCCCCGGTGCTGCTGCTGCTTAACTTATTCTTATTTATTACACCAAAAGAAGGACTCCGTGTTTTTCCCTCTTCATTTTTCCTCTTCCTAGCAAAGCCACTTTTCCTCTTCTGCTCCTCCCGTGGCCTTTGAACCCGACATCGTCGTGTGTTGGGCAGGGATTCCCAAAGCCTGTGTGTGCGCACGCGCATACACATACCCACACACCATTTCCACCGCTTGGGAAAGCCCTTCCTATTTCACTCCAACTCCTAGAATCCCCCACCGGGGAGCAAAATGTTTCGAGGGGTTCTGGAGAGCCAAGCAGAGGAGCCACGGAAAACCCTTCAAGGTACCCGTCGCTCTCCAGCTGGACATTTGCCCCTGGCGAGCAGGACAGGTCTGCTCCGAAGGGCAGCTGGCTCGGAAAAAGTGAGCTTGCTGTCCCCGGAGCAGCCCCAGGTGCAAATCTGCTGGGCCGCCACCTTTTTTAAAAGGTGGGCTTTGGGCATCGGGGGGGTAGAACGGGCAGCCAGTCTACTGTGCCTCGGCCCAGGGGCTGGTCGTCAAATCACCGCCCTGGAAGAGGGAGCCAAGGCGTAGGCAGACTGGCTGCCCAGAGCGCCCGTTTGCCCCTCTTTGAGAGGGACTTGAGCAGCTCTAGCCGCACGGTTCCCACCATCCCCTCCTCCCGAATCTTTTCCCACCAGCCGCCCTAGTCCAACCCTACCCGTGGGCTTCTCCCTTCCTGGAAGCTTTCCGTGGAGTTTGCTTTTCCAAACGGTTTTCCGGCCAGGTTTGTTTGCTTTTTTTTTTTGCCAAAAAAAGAGTTTGGCTTTAAACCTGGCCCTGGCTGCAGCGTCGTGGCCCCAGAGGCAAAGGGCTGCCAAGTTGACCTCAGGGGACCCCGGGGCCGTGCCGGTTGGGGTGGGTGGGTTTCCTGGCGTTGCAGCCCCAAAAAGCAGCTTATTCAGGCAAAAGGAGATGCCAGAAAGAGACACCAGAGGGTTTTCAGGGCCCGAGGAAGACCTCAAAGTGGAAATGCTGGTTCCTGCAAGGGGCCCCGATGTCTCCTGCCCCATAGCAGCGACATGGCAGAGCCCAGCAGTACGCAGAGGGGCTGAGAAAGGAGGCCTTTGCTTTTTTTTTGGTGGGGGGGGGGAGGAGAGGATTTACCAAACACTCCAGCCAATAGCCTCCCCATGTGTCGGACTAAGCCCCATCGTCCTCAACCAGCGTAGCCCTGGGGATCATCGGGGGGGTTGTAGCTGTGCCCAAGGGAAGTGGCCCCATGGTGGGATACAAGAAGGACCCCTTTCTGTGGTCCCCCCTCCGAGACAGCTTCCTGCCCCCCAGGACACCGGAGGAGGAGCTGGTTATTGAGAACGGAGGACCGGCTGCAGAGCAGGGACCAGACCCATGCCGGGTGCAGCTTCCCGGGTGTTCAGGTTGTGAGGCAGGCCTCCATGAATGGGGAGAGAGCAGTTGCGCAGGGGTGTGTGTGGTGTGGTGTGTGTGCGGGGCCCTCTGGAGAACCTGCTTCCCTTCCGTCTCGCTGTTCCTCGTCCTGGCCACCGAGGCGGTGGCAGCAGAATGTGGACCTCTCGTCCTGGAGAAGCCTACGCTCTTCTTACTAAGCATTTAGGTCCGTTTACGTCCCCCAAAAAACTTCCCCTTGAGGAAGGTGGCCGAGATGACCCCCCTCCTCCTCTTCCTCTGGTCTTATGCAAACCAAGGTGCCTGTGGAGAAAACGGACATGATCCAAGGCCAGAACGGAGAGCTTGCGAGCACCGAAGGCTGGGAGTTAGGAAGCGTCTCCTGGTTCCGGCCACTTTGGGCCTCCGTTTTGCTCCCTTTTGCTTTCCGGGAACGGGCCGGTTTCCCAGTGCCTTACTTCATATCGTGGAAGACAGGAGAAGGAGCGACCCAGGGAAGGGTCAGATTTCCAACCTGCAGGAGGTTTCAAGGAACAACTGTGGTGGTGAACCTCTCCGGCTTCTCACACGGTCAGCAAGGAGCCGCTTTCCGAAGCTGAAATGAAGGATCTCTGTCTGTCCTTAACTTTCTTTTTTTCCTCTTCCAATTTTGCCATTGGAACGGCCTTTTCTTCCTTGACTCCCTTTCTCTTTTGCTTATGATTAGCATTTTCCATGAGTTAACCCGACTAAATTCTACCATGCTGTGTTTTTCTATGTACGTGTGCATGTATTTTTGTTCATGTTTAATTTAATTGTCATTTGAAACTCTTTGTATGCTTAATATTACATGGGCTCGAGCAGAAATTGCAGTTGTCTGTTGTCCCATCCCAGAAAGGGTTCACATTTCATGTTTTAGTTTGCCACATTGTGGTGCAATTAAAGGGCTTGTTTGCTTAAAGAAGGTCACTTCTTTCTTTTAATTTCTTCCTTTCTTTTGTAAGGCTGCGGATCTTGTTCTTTTTATGGACTGTGGCTCCTGGAGTCTCCCTGCCAGCCTGGTTATGCTGGAGGATGGCTTCTGGAAGTGGTAGTCCAAAAAAGGAACTTCTCCAAGTACAAAGCTGCTGTTCCTACAGGTTACTGCAATCTGTGGACGGTCCAACAGAAATCAGTTCATCTGGTCAAAGATAAGAAGGACCAGGTGGCCCCCTACACACAACTTTCAATGCCACCATGGGCCAGAAGCCAATACATAGGATCAGTGTCTGCTGATTCACTTATCCAAAGTCTGAAAATATTAAAAATATTTGAAAAAAAATCCCAAAATATGTGTGTACCGATGAAGTTACCAGAACTGTCCACAAGAGGGAGCCAGAGGCCATGCTATGTATAGCATTTGCTACTATAATAGTGTTCTCTTTAATCCACATTTTTCAGCATCTGCAGTGTGGGGAAGGGGCTTGGAGATGAACCCCTGCAGATACGGGAATCCTACTGTGTTTCAAGAGCACAAACAGGTCTTTCTCTCCTCCAACCCCCCCTTCTCTCCCGCCACCACGCGCTTGATGACTTTTGAAGGGAAACACACCAAGAATTGTTCAATAAATTAAGTTTATTTGGATTAGCATATTTTGCAAATGAGGTCAATAAATTACAGAACAATTCTTTAAAAACCAACCAACCAAGCTGAAGACCACCAGTCATGATGACAGCATCCACGCGGAGTGTTCCTTTGACGACTCAAGTGACCCTCACATAAAGGAAGGAGACGGTAGGTGCCGGGCATATTTGCTGGGCGCCAGAGCCCCGCTGAGGCGTAACTTTCCTTACATCACCACAGGGTGCCATCTCCCACTGCGATTCTTCTGACCCCATGATCCCTCTGCTCAGGAGTCACAATGACTGCAAGAAATTTGGTTCTATCGTTCCGGCTATTTGGAAGCTTGGGGCTCGTTTTTGTTCTGATGTTGGGAGCGCATGATGATCACATCAGTGCTGACAGAGATACCACACATGCACGCACACAGACTCAGTACACCCTGCTACTTCCCGAAGTAGTAAGGAGGAAAAGCAGACCTTGGAAGCATTTAAAAAAAAAAAATACAATGTCCAGAATTTGGAGCTTGCGTGGCGGTTGACAGACCAGAAAGCTCACGTTTCCCAAAGCATGGAGGGAGGGAGAAGAAAGAAAGAAAGCCCACACCAAGTTGGACCTGTGATCATAAATGGGAGGCAGTGGATTCCAAGGACTTTACCACCCTGTCCACGTGGCTGCGAAGCCTGTGGCAGTCGTGGGCTGAGCGGGTGGCATTTCTGGCTTATGTGCATCGGACAGCCTTGAAGAGGGTCCGGGAAGGGGGCGGGGGGCAGGTTTGGCTCTCTGAGCTTACAAGCCGACAGAAGGACCGAGTAAGAGGCTGCTTAGTACAGAGGGAGCCTAGAGGCAAGAACAGTGTAAGACAGAGGTCACAGAGGCAACAGGCTAAGTTGTTATGTGCCGTCAAGTCATTTTGGATTTATGGAAAACCTATGAATAAGCCATCTCCAAAATGGCCTGTCCTCAGTAGCCCTGTGCAGCTCTTGTAGTGTTAGCTTGTGGCTTCCTTTAGGGAGTCTGATGTTCCATCTTCCCATTGTGTGTGTCGTACAGCTTCAGACTTTCCTTTGTTCTCCCCTCGTAGCATGTCGAGGGCTCTCTGACCTAGGAGTCTCATCTTCCAGCCCTATCTCTTGTTTCATTTTGGCCTGTCTTGTAAGGAAAGTTCAGCAGGGCTTTACGACTGCCGCCTGCTGTGCAGTACTAACAGAAAATAGTTTGGCTGTCAGAGAAAGAGATGAGGAAAGAGAGCAGAGAATTGTGGCGAAAGGGCTAGGAAATCGGTGGGAAATGTTGCTTTCCCCACGAGCAGGAAATGAGTATGGGGGACAGGGCTGCTTGTGGAGAAGGGGAACTTTCAGCAGGCGTTGCTTGCATGACCCGCGGCCCTGCGGGATTTTCTGGTCTGCCCCACAACTGAAGGTCCAGGAGCCCTGTCTGACCGCCGGAGGGAGCAGGAAAGAATGTTTAGAATGGGAAAAGGAGGTCATAAGGAAGCGGGACGGGAGGCCGGGTGCCTCCAGAAAGTGGGGCGAAGGGGGAGAGGGCCCGGTCCAACAGAAGAGGGGCTGCAGGAGCTCTGGAGGTGCAGCCGAGGTGAGGCAGAGGCTGCGAGGAGCCCAAAACACAGAAACCCTGGACCCTGTCTAGGGAATTCTGCCGAGTGTCATGGCCACAGCTGGCCGGGAGGGAGCCATCGGGATGAAAAAGGAGTGGATTTCTACCTACACGGACGAGCTGCTTCTCCAAATCTGGGCCTTCCATTGTGGCCAGGATACATTATTTTCAAGAGGCACAAGTGGAAAGAATTTGAACGTTCGGGGAGGGAGAAGTCACTGCAATTTAACTTCAACAGGTGAGATAAAATTGCGCTCTATGTATGTTTGGGGGGGGGCTGGCAACATGAGTCATGTGCCCTTCTTGTTGGCATGGGGCTGCTGGATTGGGACCCGCTCCGGAGGGGTGGAGAGCAGGGTTGGGAAGAGGTACTTGGCAGGCGACCGGAGAAGGCCAGAGGTCCGCGGTTGTGGGAATTGCCCTCCGACACAGGAGGGCGGCCAGAGACTGACCACCCACCCACCCACCCACCCCTGGCTTTAGGGTGGCCCTGGCCGGCGGACCCTCTGGCTACACACGGAGCCGAGGCGTCACAGCTCAAGCCCACCGGATCAGACTCCGACAGGCTTGGAGATGGGAAGTGGTTGCTTTTTTGAACGACAACACTCTGAATCCCGCCTCTGTTGTGTGTGTGTGGTTTTTTTAAAATCTCTTTTGGAGAATCCAGGCCCAGTTCAGAGGCAGACAGCAAGGCACAAGGTTGGGACCATTCCCTCAAAAGCCTTCCGGTTGCAAAACTGGAGGAGATTTGAGCGGTTGGCCCTGAAGGGAGAAGATTGGAGCAGGAGACAGAAAAGCAGCAGGGTGTATTTCCAAAGCAAAAAAGGGTCAGTGGCATGGAGGGTCGGGGGGGGGGGGGGAGAGACGGCCACGTGGCTTCCTTTTATCAAAAAGCAGGATGAAACGGTCCCTACGTCCCACCGGAAAGAAGCGGGAAGGGGTAGGTCCGACCGCTGGCCTAAGAGCGTGGGCTTCCAGCCTTCACCGGGTCCCCTTCAGCTACGTTGGGCCATGACTGCCATCATCCCCAGGCAGCACCTCCATGGGTCATGCTGGCTGAGGATGAAGGGCGTTGAGCCCCTGGGGAGGGCACCAGGTTGAGGGAAGCTGCTTTTAAAATCTCCGTTCACACTGGCGCGTGACCCGGGGGCATCCTCAGCCCCCATCCGTGGGACGTTCTCCTGCCCAGGACCCATGGGGAGCCGAACAGAAGCTGTGCAGGAGGAGGAGAGTAGCCATCTGGCCCAGGGCCTAGGAAAGGCTGGTTCGGACAGGCGACCGGAGCGCTCGGGACTGTTCCTTTAAAGGTAACCTGCAGGCTCGTGGTCCCTGCTCTGTGGGGGCCCGGGGTTTTTCCAGCGTCTGTAGACCCAGCATCTGGCTGTCACAGTTCCTGTGGGGAGACCATCACACACACAAACACCCCAGTGCCTTGCAATTAGCAACGTAGCATCTCAGCAGAGAGAGCGGTGCACATAGGAAGCACTGCGATCTAGACCTCCACCTTCTCTTCAATCAGGCTGTGGGTCCACCTAGCCCCATATGGCCAGCTCCGTCTGGCAGCATTATCCACACACACACCCCCGAGTTTCAGTCCCAATATCTCTCCAGCCCTGCCCTGTTTGAACCGCCATCCAAACCTGATCCTGCAGCTTGCTGAGCCTCCAAACCAGACCAGGTGTGTTTGACGTTCAGGGTCGGGTGCCTATCACATTTGGGCATGCTTCAGATGAGCTTTGCCATTGGGGGCGGGGGGCGGGGGGGGGGGTTGAGGCTGCTGTCTGTCAAGTGGCCCGAGGGCCCAGGGTGGCTCCTTCCCACCTGCCTCCAAAGGCTGCCTGGCCAGGAAAAGGCTTCTCGGGGTCCACCAGCTCCCCAGTCGGAGGGGAGCGTGCCAGAAGCTCAGGAAAGGGGCATGCTTTCCCGGCCCCCAAGCAAACCCCAGCCTGCAGCTCCTTTCATTGGGGGCGAGAAACCAACTCATCCTGGCCCTGCCTGCCATCCAGACGCGACTCCAGTGTTTCTCTCACAGATCCCTTCGGGAGCCCACTGTGCTCATCTGAGCTGATCCGGGGATGGCGTTCCTCACTCTTGAGCAGCCGGATCACCTTCCCTGTAGCTGCCACGTTGGACAGGGCGGTTTGTGTACAGGGAGAGAGGGACGCCTCTCTGTGTGTGTCCAGACAACAGAGTCACCCTCTTGTCTCACATCATCTGTGTGGGGTGCACTTGTTTGCTGCGGATGCCCCCGGGAGGTTTGATTTCGCACGGCTGGCTCGCTCGCTCCTGGGGAATCTCCCTGGATCCTTGTGGCAAGGAGGGATGCCTGTCCCAGAGGCCCACAAGCAAAGCACGCAGAGCAGCACTCCCGCAAGCAACCCAAGAGAGTGGCAAGGAGCTGCTGTGCCTTTCTCCCGCCGCCTGGCCACATCCGAGTGGTTCTCTCTGTCTCCAGGTGGGCTTGGCTATAAGGAGATGCCACCGAGCTGTAACGGTGGTTGGCCAGAGCCCCCTGGATCTTATCACTGGATGACTTCTCTCTCTCTCTCTCTCTCTCTCTCTCTCTCTCTCTCTTCTCTAGCCTTGCCCTCCCCCCCCCTCGCCCCACAGACTTCAATACTGGCTTGACCAATAGGTTGCCAAAGGGACTTCTCCTTCAGGCTGAAAACCAAGGCAACAATCCGCAAAAGACAGGAAATGCAACCCTGCTCTCCAGCTTCCTGTCTTACGGAAAGATTCGTCCTTAGGTGGCAGACGACAGCCCAGCCTGTGTAAGGAGAGAGAAAAAATCCCTCAGAGAGTAAAATACAGGCAGGTAGATCTTGCGGAATGAAAGAAAGTGTGGTCCTCTTCGTTTTGGGATGCGCAGTCCTCCAGCAGCCCCACATACCCCCATCCGCTCTACTCCAACTCCTAATACCATGTTCCTGCTGGGCTCAGGAGAATCAAGCAGCGTTCACCTCTGTGGCCTGCTTCTTTTTGGCTCCCTTTGGACTCCAGATCCTTCCCACAGGAACCTGGAGCTTGTTTGGAGTCCAGCCCCCCAGCTGGCATGGCTGGAAGACCAAAGGAGGCGGACAGTCTTGGTGCTGCTTGTTCGCTCTCCTCGAGTCCTTGCTTTGCTCTTCCTTGGCTCTCCAACGTCCGGCAAGCCAAAGGGCATTTCCATCCGAGACCCTGAAACATCATCCTTCAGAACTCTGGAACACCAAGGGTCAGTCGGGAGAACAAAGGCAAAGAGGACCGTCTGGCCTCCTCTCCCCACACGACGAGCTGAGCGAGTCGAGAAGTCACCCCCAGGGAACCGCTAAGGAGTTCATCACTTGGGACCACCATCTCAGGTGGATGGACATCTTCGTCGCGAACAAATCCACCCCACAAGAAGCACTGAAGGATGTCATAGAGGCCCTGCCCAGAGTGACTGTGGCTTCAGGAAGTTGACACACTCTCTCTTTCTCTCTTTTCACGTGGAATCGGGAATGAAAGATGCACGGATAAGTCTCTGATGGGAACCGTTTGTGAGGAGGATGTATATTTCCACAAGGAAAGACACAGAGCGTCCCTTCGGTACAGGAAGATACGGTGGTGGTGCCTGGATACGACTACACAACGTGGGAGGAGAGAAATGGCTGTCCGTTCCCTTGAGACTGAGTGGTGACTTTGAAGCTTTAGCCATCTTGAAGGCCAAGCCCCAGAAAGACAGAAACTAGCAGCTACAGAAGGGGGAAAACTATGGAGTGGGGCACCCGATGAAGCGAGGGCACCCTTTTAGAAGAGGTTGGCCTTGAGAGGGTTGGGCTTCCGGTGGAAAGACGAGAGGACGCCGGAGAAAGGTCCTGGCATGGGTTCTGCCGGCTGCCAAGCCTTCAGGAGGTCAGCCGTGTTGGTGGCCCCGTTGCTGGTGCCCACCCCGGCCCACAAAGCCTGGTTCTTGAGGGCCTGGGTGGCGTGGCCGGGGCCCATGCCCTGCTGCCCAGTGCCCGGGCCGGGGCTCAGGCTGCCGCCGGGACTGTTCACGTTGCCAGCCGTGGGCAGGGAGGCCGTGCTGTCTGGGGTGGGGCTGCAGTTGGACTCCTTGGACTCGTCGTCTTCGGAGGAAGAGTGGGGGTCCGGCTTCTTGGCGGCGGCGGAGCTGCCACCGTGGTTACCGTTCTGCCCCTTGTTGTTGGCGGCTCGCTCTTGCTTGCGGAACTTGGCCCGGCGGTTCTGAAACCAGACCTGAATTGGGGACAGGAGGGGAGGCAACAGAAAGGCCAGCACGGAGGCAGCGTCAGGAGAGAGAGAATTTTTTTATTATTATTAAAGGAAAATAACAAATAAGAAAACTAACTTAAAGTCCGTATTCAATAAAACGATACGCAATACAAACCGAACCTTCTCCACCTCTGCCACCTTCACCCTTGGGATTTGGTGACCAATAATATCTTTTTACAACTTTTCACCCCATACCTCTCCAAAAAGACATGAATTCTTCTGCTGGCCTATAACCTTTTCCCTTTAAAAAAGACACATTCCAAGTATAAATTCCATACATCTTTGAAATCATTAGACTTTGCCATCCTTCTTCTTATTTTAATTTCACATGTTAACTTATCATGGATCGCTAAGCTCCACATTTCTTTGTACCAATCTTCAAGATTAATTGGTTTGTCTCTTTTCCAATTCTTTGCAAATATTAATCTTGCTGCTGTGACCATTCTAACAACTCTTTATGTTCTTTTTTAAGATGGTCATTCTTAATTATATTTAGGAGGGCAATGATTGGGGATATTTGAATGTCATGTCCAATAATTTCTCTAATTTCTTTAAAAACCAGTGCCCATTCTTTCTTTCTTATTTCACACGTCCACCACATAGGCATATAGATCCCTTTTTCCTTTTTACATCTCCAGCATTGAGATGGTATATTTTTATAAGAGAGAGGGAAATAAAAACAGGGTGTAAGGAGCAGGATAGAGAGGGAAGTGCAGAGCCCCCAGAAGTTGGAACAAATCCATAGAAGATCAGCAAGGATGATCAGGGGACTGGAAACCAAGCCCTGGGAGAAAAGACTGAAAGAACTGGGCATGTTTAGCCATGAAAAAATAAGATTTAAGGGAAGATAGGACAGTACTTTTCAAAGATTTGAAATGTTGTCATACAGAGGAGGGGCAGGATCTGTTCTCAGTCCTCCCAGAGTACAGGACATCTAATCATGGGCTCAAGCTACAGGAAGCCAGATTTCGGGTGAATCTCAGGAAAAACTTCCTAACTGTTAGAGCAGTACGACAATGGAACCCATGACTGCAGGAGGTGGTGAGTGCTTCCATTCAAGAGAAAATCGGACCACCATCTGTCAGATCTGCTTTGATTGGGATTCCTGTCTTGAGCAGTGGCTTGTTGTCAGGGGCCTCATAGGCCCCTTCCAACTCCACGATTCTTTGATTCTATGGAAAGGCCACTCACCTGCACTCTGGCTTCCGTGAGGTCGATCTTAAGGGCCAGCTCTTCCCTGGTGTAGATGTCGGGGTAGTGTGTCTCTGCGAAGACTCTTTCCAGCTCCTTCAGCTGGGAGCTGGTGAACGTCGTGCGGATCCGGCGCTGCTTCCTTTTCTCGTTGATGGTGGACGGGTCTGAGAAGAACTTGTAGGGAACTGGAGAGGTTGAGGAGGAGAGAACAGGAGAGAACGCTGTTAGCTTAGAACCAGGAAGGAAATGGATGCCTGGGGTGAACGGATGACTGGGAAGCAGGACAACCCAATATTTTGGCCAAGTGGCCTGTTCCTCCCCCTCCACAGGGACCCACGGGTGTAGAAGTTGCTTCTTCCTCTTTTCCAGAACTGCTGAATTGAAAGAAAACAGCATTCTCCTGGTTTTCCTTCATTGGTAGCCTCATGAAGTGGCCCGGCATAATGCCTCACTGTTCCTTGGCTTCGTCCCCACCCCATATTCACCACCCAAATCTCTGGTATGGAGACAATAATACAGCAGTTTAACTGACAGGGATGTTGTGACGCTCACTGAAAGAATGTGGGTGTCACTGTTTGTACCCTGTTAACAAAACATTGTTAAGTAGCTGAGACTTCTGGATACGATTCTGGAAACAGAATACCACTCTTCCAAAGAATCTCCTTGAAGCTCCAGATCAATACAAGAATGAGAATTTTTTGTTAAATTGGGGCACTAAAGCCACAGAACTCATCGCAATTAACTTTTTAATTATAAAAGGGAACATGTGGCCCCCCAGATGTCCTTAGACTGCCACTCCCATTATTCCCCAGACCCCTGGCTATGACGACTAGGGCGGATTCCTGGGAGTTGTAGTTTCACAACATCTGAGAAGGGGGAAGATTGCCCCACTGAACATACATATTGCCAGGAAATCAATCTGCTGTTTTAACCTGCTTAAGTTACTTAATATATTGTTTTACTGTTAATTGTATTCCATCTACAAAACACTACAGAACAAGAATACAGAGAGAAACAGCTGAGATAAAATTTATTCACATGATGGACACACATATAAATGGATTAAATATCAGTCAAGGTTTCTTTAGTCATTACCAAATGTACTAATTATGCTGTTAGTTAATGTGATTTTCCTCCACCACTCTCAGACCCATATTTCAGAACAAGACTCAAAGGTATAGTCTGTCATTCTCTTTATTAATACACATTATTCCTCTTTACATTTGGAGCTGGGCGGGGGGGGGGTTGTAGGAGCAGAGCTGAAAGGATGGTCCAGCTGTACTAAGAGAAGCCAAGGGACTGAGGCAGCAGAACCTGGATGCAGGAATGGCCAAAGTTTTGCTCTGCTGCTCTGCCCAAAGTATTTGGGCAAAATCGCTGCCTGTCAGGCTGCCATGTGTAGCAGGGGCTGTCCCAGCTGGGAAAACTCCCTTCTGCCACAGGTCTGATTGTCCCACCACCACCTCCACTTCTGCCCTCCCAGTGCCAGTTAAAAACATCAGCTTCTACGTGCCTTATAAATAAGTCTTCTTCTTCTTCCTTTTGTTCATTTGTCTTTGGCTGATGTTTGTCTTGTCTTGCTTTTAATAGTATTTTCAGCAGGAATTTAAATCTATAGTTTTAAGTTATTTGTGCTTTTTGATGTGTGTGGTTTATTATTTTGGACTAGGGTTTTTTAAATATCTGTAATTTGTGATATCAGTTGTGTTTTCATGTTAGGCTTCCTGGACTCTCACAAGGGTGAGATATAAGTCAAATAAATCATCATCATCATCCTCAGAATTACATGGCTTAATACTAACCTTGTGGCTGTTGAATGGGAATAACTAAAATACAACTACAAACAATTCCAACAAGAAAAAAAAGGGGAGAGGTGGCAAAAAATGGCCAGTGTGGCTTCACAAAAAGCTCGGGGAGGACCTAAAAACCAAAAAAGACATGTACAGGAAGTGGAAAGAAGGCCAGGCCACCAAGGATGAGTACAGACAAGTAGCAAGGAAATGCAGGGATGGCCTGAGGAGGACAAAAGCTGAGCATGAGCTGAGGTTAGCTAGGGACACTAAAAGCAATAAAAATGCCTTCTTCAGGTATGTGAGTCGCAAAAGTCAAACCAAAGACATAGTGGCACAGCTCCGCAATGGAGATGGAGAAATGATAACAGAGGACAAAGAAAAGGCAGAGGTGCTCCATTCCTATTTTAGTTCCGTCTTTTCCCATAAGACAGACGATGGACTTCCAAACAAATTGGAAGTGCAAGGGGGGGGGGGGGACAGGATTGCAGCTGGAGATCGATAAACAAATAGTCAAGGAATCCCTTACCACCTTGAACGAGTTCAACTCTCCAGGGCCGGATGAACGGCATCCGAGAGGACTGAAGGAACCGGCTGAAGAACTCTCAGATCCGCTGCCCATTATTTTCTTGAAATCATGGGATACAGGGGAGGTGCCAGAGGATTGGAGGAGGGCCAATGTTGTCCCTAGCTTCAAGAAGGGGAAAAAAGAGGAACCTGGGATCCACAGGCCAGTCAGCCTGACCTCCATCCCAGGCAAAATTCTGGAACAGATCGTAAAGTGGTCATTGTGCAAGCACCTAGAAAACAAGGCAGTAATAACTAGAAGCCAACACGGAGTTGTCAAGAACAAATCCTGCCAAACTAATTTGGTCTCGTTTTTTGATCAGGTCACCTCCCGGATAGACAGAGGGAATGCTGTAGACGTAGTATATCTTGACTTCAGCAAAGTTTTTGACCAAGTGCCCCATGATCTCCTGATGAGCAAGCTAACTAGGTGTGGGCTGGATAGATCAAGGGTCAGGTGGATACACAATTGGCTACAGAATCGTACTCGGAGGGTGATGATTAATGGCTTCTTCTCCAACTGGGAGGAGGTCAGAAGGGGGGGTACCCCAAGGCTCAGTCCTGGCCCAGGTGCTCTTCAATATTTTTATTAATGACCTGGATGAAGGAGTCCAGGGAATGCTTGTCAAATTTGCAGATGATACCAAATTGGGCGGAATAGCTAATACCCTAGAAAAGTGGTTCCCAACCTTTTTAGCCCTGCGGACCGGCTGGGGAAGGTAGGGCACCCCCCTGCACTCATCTGCATGCGCAATGGGCAGCGCAGCGCTCATGTGGGCGCCTGCGCGAGCGCAGGTGCAAATGGGCTGTGCGGGGGGCGGACCTCTGCCCTAGAAGACAGAAACAAAATTCAAAATGACCTTGATAGGCCGAAAGCAACAGAATGAAATTCAACAGGGATAAGTGTAAAGTCCTGCACCTCGGGAAAAGAAACCAATTGCACAGTTACAAGATGGGGAATACCTGGCTCAGCAAAACTACGAGCAAGAAGGATCTTGGAATTGTCGTAAATCACAAGCTAAATATGAGCCAACAGTGTGATGTGGCTACAAAAAAAAATGCTATTTTAGGCTGCATTAATAGAAGTATAGTTTCCAAATCTCGCGAGGTGCTAGTCCCCCTCTATTCAGCCCTGGTGAGGCCTCACCTTGAGTATCGTGTCCAGTTCTGGACACCACACTTCAAGAAGGATGCTGACCAATTGGAATAAGTTCAGAGGAGGGCGAAAAGGATGATCAGGGGGCTGGAAACCAAGCCTTAAGAGGAAAGGCTGAAAGAACTGGGCATGTTTACCCTTGAGAAAAGAAGACAGAGGGGTGATAGGATAGCACTTTTCAAATATTTGAAAGGCTGTCCTACAGAGGAGAGGCAGGATCTGTTGTCGATCATCCCAGAGTGCAGGACACTCAACAATGGGCTCAAGTTAAAGGAAGCCAGATTTTGGTTGAATACGTATCAGGAAAAACTTCCTAACTGTTAGAGCAGTATGACAGTGGAACCAGTGACCTTGGGAGTTGATGAGTGCTCCAACCCTGGAGGCATTCAAGAAAAACAGATAATCATCTGGCAGATATGCTTTGATTGTATTCCTGCCTTGAGCAGGGGGTTGGACTTGATGGTCTTGTAGGCCCCTTCCAACTTCACTTTTCTATGATTCTATGATTCTAAAGGTAACTAACTGGTGGTTAGATAAAAAACATAGAATAGAATAGAATATGTTATATGTTTGTATGAATGAATGAATGAATGAATGAATGAATGAATGAATGAATGAATGCTCTATTTTCTCAGGAATTCCATGCAGAGATAAGGCAGGGGGGAAGACACCAAACTTAGTTACAACCCCCACCCCACCCCAATCTGGCTTCCATGTATGCAAGAGTGTGCTGGCAGCCTCTCCCATTTCTTAGGGGGAAAAAGCACACACACACAACGGGGTGAGGTCTTGAGGCACCTCCAAATAATGGGCTTGATCCTTCATGTGTCCTGCATGATTCATGTTGGGGGATCCTTCTGGAAGCTGCACTTCTCTATCACAAAAGTCCAAGAGGGCCAATTTTGGAGCAGAGCAGAGGGTGTCTGTGCTTCCCCCCCCCCCCCTTGGCTGTTTCTTCGCCTTCCTCTTCTCCAAAGCAGGGAGAAGATTTCCCACTTCCTTCGTCTTGTCTCTCTTCTCAACCTGTAAACATCTCTCTGAAGGGTGTGGGAATGACCCCCACCCTCTCCCCCTCCGCAGACCATGCTCGCCATCCTGCCCCATGGCCAGGTATCTGGATCAGGATCCAGGCTTTCCTATCAATGTGTTTTTCTAAATAAATTTTGGTGGCTATGGATGCGCCACCCCCACCCCCCCCACGAAGGGGATGGGAAAGCACGCCTGAGTACTCTCTGCCTCAAACATCCTGGAAAAGGGCTTCCATAAGGCGGAATGGACTTGATGGCACACAATTATTAATAAAATGACTTTGACTTCAAGCTTAGCCTATGCCTGGTTTATTGCTCCAGAGAACAGAGAAACAAAGTGGGTTTCCGTGTCCACGGGAAACACAGTGGCAGCTACTCTGCCAACCCAAAGGGACATGCACACACAAGTAATCAACAATCAAGCCAGCAATTCTAGCAAATCCAGGGTCAGTGGGCTCGGATCTGACTCCGGACGGGGACGTTTTCTCTGAACCCCAAACTTAGGAGGCGGAAGCGACCCGTCCAAGCTTCTTTTCGCTGAAAAGCAAGTGATCGTTTCCAAGAGATGCCGGAAAACAGCCGTCCACCGGAACAGATGATGATGGTAGGGAAGGTGGAACAAGGGTCTGTCTGGCGGTGTTGTCTGTTCAAAGCTGAGCCCAACTGCACTGTTCAGTCAATAAGGTTTTGAGGTGTAAAGTAAAATTTCCAAAAGCAACCAGAGAGGGGTAAACGCCTCCAGGTTCAACTCCGGCTTGCTGGCTTGCTGGCTGGCTTGCTTACTTACTTTGTTGTTTAGTCGTTAAGTCGTGTCCGACTCTCCGTGACCCCATGGACCAGAGCACGCCAGGCCCTCCTGTCTTCCACTGCCTCCCGGAGTTGGGTCAAATTCATGTTGGTCGCTTCGGTAACCCTGTCCAACCATCTCGTCCTCTGTCGTCCCCTTCTCCTCTTGCCTTCACACTTTCCCAACATCAGGGTCTTTTCCAGGGAGTCTTCTCTTCTCATGAGAGGGCCAAAGTATTGGAGCCTCAGCTTCAGGATCTGTCCTTCCAGTGAGCACTCAGGGTTGATTTCCTTCAGAATGGATAGGTTTGTTCTCCTTGCAGTCCAGGGGACTCTCAAGAGTCTCCTCCGGCACCACAATTCAAAAGCATCAATTCTTCGGTGGTCAGCCTTCTTTATGGTCCAGCTTACTTACTTACTTACTTACTTACTTACTTACTTACTTACTTACATTTTTACACTGTCTTTCTCCTTAGAGAAGGAACCCAAGGCGGCTTACAACGTTAAAAGACAACACTCCAGCACAAAGCAGGGAGTCCACATAGGTGGCAGATATCACCAAAAGGCCATATTCCAAGCCCAAAACACCACGCATGGAAATATTGAAACGGACCAGGGAAACGGGAAACACCAGCGGCACCAAAATCACAGCCAGACTAAGCAGCGATGCTCAACAGCCCGTCTCCGGCACTTCTCGTTCCACTCCGCCTGCCCAGCACCCCCACTGGGAACACGGGGCGGCAACTGGGAGGGAGAAATAAACAGGAGTGGGAGGATGGGGGGACCCCCCTAAAAATTGGCATCTTGCCCCGCAGTCTGTGTGTTTGTATGTGTGGAGAGGCGTGGGCTTTTAAAAAAAAGGTTATTTGATTAGTGGGAATCCGGAGTGACTCCGGATTTGGACAGATCCCGGGTTAAGTGGGTTCTTTTATTATTTAAATCTTGCTCTACATCTCCATTCAGCTTGGATCGGTTTTTTTTCCCAGCGCGCAAGGATATAACCCATCGCCTTAACCGCTGCGGCTTTTGCCTTTGGGACCCCCTGAGCCTCGCTCCGGATTAAGTGGTTGGCGTGCGGGAGCTTGCAAGCCGCGCTGATGTGGATGCTCTCCCGTTTAAATCCGTAGCTTTTCGCAAGGATCGAGCCCCTCGCCTGCTAGGGCAGCATCCTTTGAAACTGCCCTTACATGCTCTCAAGTGGCTGCCGACTTATGGCGAACCTATGAATTACTGTAATGCTATTTGGACCTTCCTCTCCCTAGCAATCCTGCCCGGGTCTCGTGGCTTCTTGTCTGGAGTCCATCCATCTCGTGTTTGGTCTTCCTCTTTTCCTGCTGCCTCCCCGTTTTTCCTTGCATTATTATCCTTTCCAGCGAGTCTTGACTTCTCCTGATGTACCCAAAGCAGGGCAGCCTCCGCAGAGGCATGTTAGCTCTCCGGGGAGAGCTCCGACGTGACGTGATCGGGGACGAGTCGTTTGTCTGTGGTTCCCTCCTCGTGTTTCATCATTAATTTTCTAATTCTCCTGCGGGTCAGAGCTGTGGGCCATCAGGTTTCGAACTGATGCATCCGTGGCGGATCCCATTACCCCCTATAAAAGGTCTGACCCTGAGCAGCCAGCCTTGTTCAGGTCTAGCCTCGGAGGGACCCTAACTGTCGCTCCTAGGTAGAATCCAGGCCTTCTTTGATCTAGAACCCGCTTTTGCGATTAAGACCTGGCGGGATGGACCGGACATTGCTGCGCCGGATCCGGCCCCCGTCGACTGCCAGGCCCATAAGCCCGGGGGCTTCGTGAATCCGGGTCAGGCGGCAGCTTCTGCGTCTGCGGCCGGAAAGAGGAACCAGGCAGGCAAGCCGACGCCGCCTTAACCGCTTCAGGGATCCCTGTGAAATCCCCCTTCAGCTGGCCGTGGCCCTGCTTTCAGCTGGCCGCACGTCTTGCACTGTCTGCGTTTCCCTCCGTCTTAATTGGCATCTCTGCTTCAGTCCTGCTGCGTTACACGGGAGTAAACCCCTTCACGCTCCGCGGATCCTACTTCTTTATAAAATGAACAGGCATGGGTTCTCAATGGTTGGGTTGTGGTAAAACCGTTTCGCTATTTCCTGCCTCGATTTAACTTGCGTGTGTTTAGGTGTCTTTCAAGACTGCGATCCTACACCCACTTTCCCGCGAGGAAACCTACTGAACTCAGTGAGGTAGACGCACGGGGGATCGAGGGCGGGTCTCTTCTTATTTCCTCTCTCCCTCCCCCAGGTCTCCATCGCCCTTTGCCGAAGAACTCAATGGGATTTACTCCCAGGTAAGTGGGTGTAGCGCTGAAGCCTGCCTGTGAAGCTGCAGCTGCTCTGCAAGTTGCAACTGGCGTCATCATCATCATCATTATATTCATTGTTGTTGTTCTTGCATGGATCAGGAAGAAAACGTCGGTCGCCCTGGGCTACGAACTGGGGGACGTTCTCCGGGTACGATCCAACGACGTTTCAGCGCCATTAAAGGCTGCGATCCTATCGTCGTACAGGAAGGAACAGGGGGCCCCCTCCACAGAGCGAACGTGGGCAACTAAACACGTGCAAGGATCGGAGCCCTCGAGCCCTCGATTTTTTTGAGGAAGGAGAAATTCAGCACCTTTTCACTGCGCCGGATGGAGCCCCGCTAACTTCGGAGGCGTTTCGTTTGCAAACAAAACTCCTTTGAAACTGGTGGGTCTTACTTGCGAGTAGCAGAAGTCCTCAGAGAAGAAGACCGGTTGATTATGATCCAGCGAATATAGTATTAAACAGATGTTGCTGTGGTTGTTTTAAAGGGATGTGTGGTTTGGGCTTGAATTAAACTCACAACGAACCGAGTTGAATCCAAGGCCAAGCGCCTGAAAATAATTCGGTTTCACGCGCCTCTTCGAACCAAATGCGTGTGAAGGCGCAGCGCTACGAATTCGTCTGGGAGGAAGCAGCTCCTTTACTTCCAAGCAAGCCCGCCAGCTGGTAAACAAACTAAATAAATCCCACTCTGGTTCATTCCGGAATATCCAAGCGTGATGGATGATTCTTTGACTGGCCGGGGGGGAACCCCGTCACCGATTCGGACTGAATCCTGGCGTCCTTTCGCCGGAAAACTACCGGAGTTAGTTCGCCTCCGCCGCTCTTGCGAGCCTTAAGGTAACCTGGCAGCCGGTGTGACTCGCCTGGGTGCCCTTCCGTTTCCAAACCAAGCAAGCGACGGCCGGCGGAAATCCTACAACCAGCTTCACTCCGGAGTCAAACCGGCGTAGCTGCGTGGCTCTTACTCCTAAAAGTCTTCCGCCCGGCGGCGCGCTGTTCATTCTTCGGCCAGCCCCCCCCCCTCTCGCGCGCGTTTCTCGGTGGCCTTTGCCGATTTCGTCGACGTTAAGCTGGGTTTGGTGGCTTCCTAACTGGGTTTGGTTAGTTCCCACATCACCTTGAAACGGAGCGCTTCCAAAAAACGAAGGACCGGAGCGCGGATGGAGGTTCCGGAGCGCACTGCGTATGTTAAATAGCTACATCTGTTCCTCACTCCGACCTCTCTGGCAGGGACAAATCCTGGCGTTTCTGGTGTCCGCTTCTCGCCAAGGCGAGGATCTGCTGGATGAGTCCCCGCTCCTGCGTTTTCACCATCCATTCTTACTCTCCCTCTTATATCTCGTGGCCAGGACGCTTCCCATCCTGGGGGTAAAGGCAGGGAACACGCGCTTGCGTTGGTTGTGTTTTAAAGAGGAAGGGCCCGATTCACCAGAACGCCTACCGAAAGTGCCGCCTTTATTTTTGCCCACCTGAAATCGACCCGGGAGCAAGGAGAACAACCACAACAGAAATTCGCAGCCTGGGTGTTCGTGTAGGAAAAATGGCTTTTTTGAGAAGGTTTTTCAGATGACACCGGACTTCGTCTGCTCGTTTGTGTTTTTTTGCTGCAATGCCTTCCGGAAATCAACACCAAGATCGGCTTTGCATTTCCTCGTTTGTGTCTCCATCATCTTTATGCCAAAAGCCTCGCATTCATTTAAACGCGTCGGGTGCGCTGGAAATCCCCTTGGGAGGACCTCAGTTTTCCCCTGCGAATTTTAAACACCCGACTCCAGAAATTCCAGAAAGAGATAAATACTGTATATAGATTTCGATCCCGCCTCACTTCGGAGCCTCGATGTTCTTAAAACTTTAAAAAATAAAGTGGTTTGGTGTTGTGTGTGTGTGTTGTTGTTGTTGTTTGGAGCGGGGCATTTTTGGCTCTTTTTTCTGGCGATAAAGGGACGGCGGCTTGGGGGTGGGGGAGAAAAGCTAGGAGACTTTTAGCGGACACCTTTTATTCCAGATACGGAACGATTCCAACCAGGCCAATCCAAGGCCGGCTGAAAGCGAACTAGAGTAGAAATCACATCGCATCGCCATATTCCGAGGCCGCCTCGCTTGGCGGAGAGATTTCGAGGCGAGGCCCCTTTGGGCTGCCGGATGCGCCTCCGGCGGGGGTCTGGCTGAGACCCCTTTCCCGGAGGATCCGAATTCGGCGGCAGAGCCGGAGCGTTCCTTTCCGTCGGATTCAACGGGAGCGCGTAAAGACGCCTGGATTGGGCTGCCCATTTCGCTTCTCTGACAGGATCGGGCCCGTAGAGTCGAAAACGGTGGGCATTTTAAGCCTATATTTTACACCTCCGTTGGGAGGCTGCCAGCTACAGAAGAGGGGCCCCCTTCCCCCTCCTGTCCCAAAGGGAACACGAGGTGGGGGGCAGGGGAGGAGAGGAAACGTTTTTTTTGGGGGGGGGGGAACGAAAGGAGAAGAAGGAGGGAAGTTCAAACGGCCGAAGCGCCGGGTGCACATCGGAATTTCCTCCCAGCGGTAAAACTCGTTTCTCCAGAGGTGTGAATTAATCTGTTCCGGCAAATTGGCTTCAGAGAGAGGGAAAAAAACCACAGGGGCCGCTGGCCTGGATCAGGCCAGCTTGCGGCTGACACAGGACGCTGCGTCTATGGAAAGTGCTAAGAAAACGAGAAGGGGTTAGGGAAGGAATGGAAAGGCAGGGAAGCGCAGGACATTTCAGAGGGGCTGGACGGGTTAGGAAGGACCCGGCGGAGAGGCAGCGCCCCTGCGCCCCTGGGGCTCCGCTTGGAACAAAGAAGGGCCTGGTGGTACCCAGAAGCCAGCAGATTTGCGGTGTTTTGGCGGTAACGAGCTAATTCTGGGCCCGTTAAGCGCGGGCGGTGGCACTCGGAGCGAAGGCTTCCTCCGGTCCGGGCTTGCTTTCGCGGGAATCCAAACTCCGTTTGGCCAGATGCGCGGTTCCTTCGAAGGGAGTGTTGTTCTTACAGGATCGGAAGACAGGATTCCTCCCCACCCGCCACCTGGATCCAGGAAGAACCCGTTGATGGTTTCAGGCTGAGCCCTGAAGTGAGGAAACCGTTTTGTTCCCCGGGAGCCTTAAAACTCCAAAGGACCCCCCCCCCGTTCCTCCAGATTCATAAATTCCAGAAAAAGAAAAATACATACATTTCTAGGAGCGATATTCTGCGAAATATCAAATTAGGCTGCTCGATCTAATCCTTCCATTTGCCGTAACCTGATTACCCATTAATTTGTTTTGGCTGTGAACGGGGAGGAACCGAGCTGGTAACTCGATTAGGCGCAAATGTTATATCTTTACAACTGCATTTTACGAAATTGGTTTATACCTGGTGGGCTGCGGCTCGGGGCCCCCTCCCCTCCCGCTCCCTCCAAAGGCGAAGGGAATAAAGGGACCGGCCGGGGTCTGGAGGACCACAGCGCCCAGCCGGACGGCCGGAGAGTCTCCCGGCCGCGCCGGCCACCCCAATCCCCGCCCGGTGGAAGCGGGGCTGCGGAAAGCGCCCTGGCTTGGGGGGGGGGGGGACGGGGACTACAACGCCCAGCATTGCCGGTGGGGGATTCTGGGAGCTGTAGTACGACCCTTCCCCCTACTCCTCTCCCTGGTGGTGGTGGTGGTTGTGCCTGGGGAAGGCAACCTCCCGCCTTGGCGGCTTCCGACCCAGCGCCTGGGAAGGAGCCCCAGCGGGGACGCCCCGTCGGGCGCATCAGGCCCCGTCCGGGAAGGCGGAGGGGCCCCCGTATCCTGCAGCCCCCTGCCCGGGCTTGCCGGGGCGCCCAGGAGAAGGCTCCCCGCTGCCCCCCCCTCCAGCCCGGCTCTGCCCGGCTCAGCCCCGACGGGAAGGGCGGGAAGGGAAGGGCAGGGCGGGGGCGGCTTACCGGTGGTATAGGGCGAGGGCTGGTGCTCGCGGAGGGCGCCCAGGGCGCAGCCGGCGGTGCTGAGCGGCGGGCAGGCGGCCGGGCTGGCGGCGAAGCTGCTCCGGATGGGGTTGTACTGGAAGGAGTTGGCCTGGCTGCAGGAGCTGAAGTCGGCCGCGTACGCCGAGGCCTCCATGGCCGCCATGCAGGAGTCGTACGAGTTCAGGTAGGAGTAATCCATCTGGTACATAGGGCCGCGCCCGGCCGGCCGGCGGGCTGGCAGGGGCGCCACGGGACGGGACGGGAGGGGAGGAGAGCCGGCGGAGACGGCGAGGCGAGGCTAGGCTGCCAGGCGGCGGCGCCGGAGCATCTCGGCCTGGCCCGGCCCGCTGCTCGCCCTCGCCCTCACCTTCGGCCCGGCCCGCCTCTGGTGGCTGAGCCCGCGCCCGCCGCTGTGCTGCCTGACCGACGGGGCGGGCGGATGATATAGCCGGCCGCGACCGGGGGAAGGCGAGCGGCGCAGCGACGGGATCCTTTGCATGACAATCTCGCCCGGAGTCTATTGGGGGCCGGAGCGGCGGCGGGGGGGAGGGGAGGGGGCTGCCCGCCCGCCGGCCCCGCCCACCCCGTCCATCATCCGCCAGCCCTTAACCCTTGCGTCGGCAGCCAAGGGAGGGAGGGAGGGAGGGAAGAAGAAGGGAGCCGGCGTCGTCGCCTGGAGCCCCCGCTTCCCTCGCCCGAGGGCAGTTGAGCGCGCCCCCCCCCCCCGCACCTGTTCAGCTTCCTTGTCGCCGTGGTCGGTTTCTAGCCAAATGAAGAAGAGCCCGGTGGCGCCTTAAAGGTGGCCAAGTTGGGCTGCAACCCGAGTTTTGCCACGGAAAACTTGGGAGTCTTTAAGGTGACACAAAACTCTTCCCTGTTTCCGCTGCAGCAGACCAACGAGGTTACTCCTTTGGAAGAATCCCGGGGGCACCCGAAAGACTAGCCCGTTTAGGCCACTTCCTTGGGTTTCGGACCTTGTTTTTCCCAAAGATAGAGGGCTCCTCTCTCTCTCTCTCTCTCTCTCCCTCTCCCTCCTTCCCGCCTCCACCACGGAATACCGAGGTTCAAAGAGCAAAACCGACTCCAAAACCCGCGGGGGCGAAATGACAGGGTTTTAGGTTCACCACAACGCGCAAGCTTCGGAGTTCACGGGGCCTCTTTGTCAGATTAGGTCGTTTAAAGGAGAAAATGGGTGGGGAAATTGTTCATGTTCATTGTTTGGGGGAATCGGGTTGAAGTTCTTCCCCGAGGTGTCTGAAGAGGCGGACCCGGGTGCCAAGAAGCCTGAGGGGGGATCAGAGGAGATTTCTGCTGGGTTTGGGCGGCGATTCAGAAGGAAAATGGAATCAGGAAAGGCCACAAACTCGTGAAAGGGGTGATCCTGTGTCTTAACTTCCCCGTCAAAAACCCAGGAGAAATGGAATCTCCCTTGAGCCAGAGAGAGCGAGAGCGCGCGCGTTCTTCCTTCGTTTGGCTGCTCATCTGACGGATCTTCTTCCTTGGAAATGATGGGAATTATAAATCTGGATTGCACTGCAGGGCTGTGGTGGCATGAACGACTGAGGTCTTGCTCGGACAGACGGATCCAAATCCTGTCTCGGGAGCGCCACCTAATACATCCAGCCCTGGGACAGGGTCTTCTTCCCCGCCCGCCGCCCTTCTCCTCCCGACGTGGGCTTCAGGAAAGCGGTCCTGGCCCCTCGGGTGGATGGGAATCGTGGTACCCAGCCTTTACCCGCCCTGAAGCTCAATCTGTTGTCGGGCTCAGGAGGAAACAGTAGGTGACGAGGGTGAAAAAAAAAGAAAAAAGAAAACAACCGGGGAACGTTGCTTTCGTTGGACTACAAGGTCCAGAATCCCCAGCCTCTCAGGATTCCAAGCTCAGGAGAAAATCTGAAAACATAGCTTGTGGGAGGGGAGGAAATACGACGTGGGTCTCTTGGCGGAAAAGCTGTTGCCCACACACCCGCAGGTGGGCTTCGCATCCTTCTTGCGGCTTCGCTTCCTCTACAGATCCTGCTGCCTCAGCACCCGGCAAGGATGGTCTGGGGACTCTTCCGTGGGGCCCCCTTTGTATCCAAATCAATTTATTTAACCGCCCCTCGTTTGGGGGATTTTGCGCAAAGAAAGAAAGAAAGCAAGCGCGTTTTCCCCCTTTCTGTTTAATTTCTTTTTTTATTTCACATCCACCCTGATGAGCATGAAATTGGAGGTTTTTAAAACACGCGTGTTCTTACCGATTCTTTAATTCACGTTTGTGCTTTTCTGTTTAATGGCTGGCGCCTGTGAAGAACAAACGGAGCGCTCCGGAAAAACTTGACATTTTCTCAATTCCCGAACAAGGGGAAAGAGAAACTGCTCACAGCTTGGGGGACTCGACTGGGCTGGGGTCTCCCCTTTTCCTATCTGGACTGGGGTCTCTCCCCCCCTCCCCCCTTTCCTCCTGGGTGCCGAGGAGAAGCTTTTAGGATGCGCCCTGGCCTCTCCTTTTTCTGGGCGAGAGGAGCAGGACAACCCCGCCCCGCCCCGCCCCGGAGCGATCATCCGGCTCATGGGTACCGGGAGAAAGGGAGACCCACTCCGCCTGAAGAAAGGGGCTTGGTTTCCGGATCTCTGAGGGTTCCTGCCTCCCCATATGAACCTTCCTGGCCCTTAAGATCCCCGGCGGAGGCCCTCCTCTCGGTCCCCGGCAGAGCGGATGGCTGATGGGACACACGGCGGAGGGCCTTCTCGGTGGCTGCTCCCAGGTGGTGGGAAGGCTCCCCCTCCAAACACCGGAGGGGGCCCGTTTGTGCTTCCCCTGTGCGGCAAAAGACCACCCTTTTAGGCAATAAGCGGGAATTTTAGGAACGCTGTATTTACTGACTATAGAGATTATTAAAACATGTAGGAATATGTTCTAAATGGTTTTTAGTGGTGGCTTTTAATATTGTTAAATATCAGGGAGTTGTGTTTTTTTTTAAGCTTTCTCTTATGCTTTTTAAACTTGCAGATCAGTGTGTAGTTTGAATTGACTGTGAGCCGCCTCGAGTCCTCTGTGGGGAAAAGGGCGAAATAGAAATAGCATTAATTAATCAAGAGCCCTCGTTTTTTCCTCCCACTTACTCAAGGCCGCCTTTCCTTCTGCGCGCTTTAACCTCACAACAAGCCTGTGAGGTCAGGTCAGGGCACTGGAGGCTGCCTGACTCCCGTTTGGCCGGGTCTATTTAAGGAGGGTCTGCCCCCTTGGACCAGGAGCCACACTGAGCGAGTCGAACCCCCCGTTTCTGCAGCCAAAGACCTTAACCACTGTGCTATCCAGCCGGCTATAATAATAATTGTGTGCCATCAAGTCAATCCTGATTTATGGCGACCCTTTTCAGGGTTTCCCAGGGCAGCGAATGCTCAGAAGTGGTTTCCCCTTCCCTTCTTCTGGGGGCACATCCTGGGACCGCTGTTCCGCTTTGGCCCAAGGCCACCCAGGCCGGCTCTTCTCGCAGGAGGAGACGCACAGTGTGGGGGATTCGAACTCGCAACCTCTGGCTCCGCAGCCAGGGACCTACAGCACTGCGCTCTCCAGCCAGCACCTATTCTTTAGAAACAAAAGCGGGGAGGTGCCGTGTGGCCATGACGAAATACAAATGCCAGAAGAGGCGACACCTTTATGGGCCACTAATATATTTTTTAAAATAATCCAATAGACGTGCTTTCCTGGGTAAATCCCACGGCTTCGAAGCAAGCGCCGAAAGTCCAAACGTGGGTGGCAAGACGGGGTCCGCCAGGAGGTGACTCTCAGATGTCAAGTTCTTGCAAGGGGAACTTTTCCTTTGGCCAAGCCGTCCGACAAAGGCCTGCGCCCTGCTAACCCGTGTCCGTCGACTCCGACAGAAGACCTGGACGGGAGCAAGAAGGTGGGCCCGGGAGGCTCTCCCTTTGCAGGGGGGAAACGAGCGTCCCGAGCCGGGAGGAGGAGTCAGGATGGCCGGAGAGCCGTTGAGGAGGGAAGAGTCGCGCGGGGGTCCCTAAGGGTCATCCAGACCGACCCCCAGGCCGTGCCCAGGAACCTTCGCAGGAGAGGGGATCTGGCCCTGCCCAGGTCCGGTGACCAGTGGTCCTGGTCTCTCGCTCTGCCCCCAGTCACCGCCCCCCCCCCCTCAGCCGGACCCAGAGGCTGGTTAACTTTGATTCCCCCCCCCCCCTCCGCCTTTAAACGTTGGCCGGATTCCTGAGCGGCCACGCGCGCCTCTTCCTGCAGGAGGGAAGGAGCGCGAGGGAACCCGACCGGGGGCGGAATAGAGCGGCCAGCCCTCTCGGGGCCTCGCCTGGCTCCATCCTTCCCGGAATGGGCACCTGCCCCTGGGGCGCCGGGGGCGCTGGATGGCGGCCACCCGGGGCCTCGAGCCGAGGGGAAGCTCCGAAGAGAGGAGACGCCTCGACGTCGGGGCTGGTGCGGCGCCTGGGGTGGGGGGGGGGCTTTGCGGCGATCAGGCCGTTCCAGGCACGGAACCCATCGGGACGGAAGCAGCGGGCAAGCCCGTGGGTTTGGAGGGGGAAGTTCAGAAGGAGGAGGGGGAGTCTGGCTTCTGGAGCCCGGGCTCATCAGCCGGCGTCCCTTCACGCCTTTCCAAGGCCAATGCTGGCCTTTCCGTCCTGGTGCTCAGCAGCTCGGGGCCCACGGTGCGAATTCGGGACGCTCTGACACCAGGGCCGTTCTCAGCCCTGGGTTTACGCACACGCACAGTGGAGGGGGGGAGAGAGAGAGAGAAGGGGGAGGGGAAGGACCCCTCTCCCCCCCCCCGGACCTGCCTCTGGGGAAAGAGGCGCAGAAGGAGGTAAAGGTCTGGGAGCGCACAAGGGGGGCGGGGAGCGTCCCGGCTCCGTGACTCACCGTCTTTGGGGAGCGCACGCTGACCCCCGAAAACGGTCCTCTTGGCCGTTTCCGGAGCGCACCAGCCAAATCAGAGAGCCGTCGAGCTGGAAGGGGCCCTCCAGAGTCACCCAGTCCAGCCCTCCTTCCTCCCCCGGGGAAGCCCAGCAATCCCGGGCGGAGGGCCGAGCGAGCGTCCCTTCCGCTGTGGGGCCCCCTCGCCCGGCCCGAAATCTCGCAGGCGCCTCGCCTTTGAAGGAGACACACACACACACACACACCGTCGACTCCCCCCCCCCAAATGAGCGGGACGGTGTCCATTAAAGGGTTTGGGGGGAGACAAGGGGGGGGCGAGCCGGCCAGGGTCCTCCCGAGCACGAGCCGGATCCCTGCCCGGCGGCGCTGGCGAGGCAAGGCTGGTGCCGGCCCAGCGGCCAGGAGAAAAGCGGGCTCCGGGATGGCCGTCGTCCAGCCGGGCAGGGGGTGAACGGGAGCCACCCGCAACTCAGCGAGGGCGAGCCGGAGAGCCCTGCCCGCCTTCCAGAACCCGTCCTCGTCTTCCTCTCTCTCTCTGATCGTCCGGGATCCTCAGGTCAACTGACGACCTGCTTCCTGGCAGGAGGTTCAGGATGGGTAAGAGCCCGGCCTGGAAAAGTTACTCGGTCGACTGAGAACGAATGCTTCTGGGCTCTGGATAAGATGAGGTGTTTCTCCAGATAATGCATACTGTACCAGGTCCTAGGGCGGTGATGGTGAACCTTTTTGAGCCCGAGTGCCCAAACTGCAACACAAAATCAACTTATTTATTTCAAAGTGCCAACACTGCAATTAAAACCCGAATCCTGAGGTTTTAGTTTTGAAAAAACAACTGCTCCTGCACTGCAAGGGTTAAATGCTTGCGCTTTTTTTTTCTATGGGCGGTATTAACAAAGAAATACTTACCGGTCCTCCAATCCCCCATTGAGCTAGACCGGTAATGGTCGCCATTGCACCCCTCCGCTGGACCGCTGGACCACTGCACCAGCAGAGGGGAGTGCCAAAATCCGGGATCGGAGGACGAGTAAGTATTTCTCGATGGTGACTTATGGCTCTGGTGCCCACAGAGAGGGCTCTGTGTGCCAGCTGTGGCATGCATGCCATAGGTTCGCTATCACTGTCCTTAGGAATTCGTTGCCGCATCACTTGTTAACGGAGGGTTATACATCATAGGGATCTGGGTCCTGGATCGAATGAAGCCTGAACGCCTTCTAGGAGCAAGAATGAGGAAAACCCAGGTTGTCCTGGTTTGGGCACATCACCAGAAGACAAGATTCTCTGGAAAAGACAATAACGCTGAGAAAGGTGGAGAGCAGCAGGAAAAGAGGAAGGCGACATATGAGATGGATCAACTCCTTAAAGGAAGGCACAGGCTTGAGTTTGCAAGAGCTGAGCCAAGCTGTTAATGATGAGACATTCTGGAGATCTTTCATCCTTAGGGTCACCATTAACTGAAGGCAACTTAGCCATCCAGAACAACCATTCAAGGTACTACGTATGGGCTGGTTCAATTAACAGAGGTTCATCAGCTGGGAACTACATGTGTAGAGGCCATCTGCCTTTGAATATGAGACGTGATGGAGTTGTGCTTAGAAAAGTTACTCTCTCTTTTTTTTTTTGCCTTACAATTCCCAGAACCACCTGCCCCCCCCCCCCCCACCAGCATGCCCACTGCTTAGAATCAGTGGCACAGATGTGAGGATGATGGCCAGAACTTGGAAAGGTTGTTTGTCTCCTAGACAAACTCTTCCGATCTGACCAGGCTGAGAGGGGAATTCTGGGCGTTGTCATGAAAAGAATAATATTATAAAGTTAAGCATTGGAGGAAGGAGGAATAACAAAACAGGGTCATGATTACCCCGATGTCTTATTTGTAAGCTTTTGTTGGGGCACCGTTAAAAATGCAGGAGACCAACCGATGGATGTTCTAAGCATTATTCTGATGCAAGAGGCCCAAGCTGGTTTACACGGTCCGTTTCGTTAGGAGTCCCCTTGAGCTGCAGAAAGGAGAGCCCCTCCGTCCTCCTGTGGACCCCAAAGCCCTCACCAGCAGGCTGAAGGGCCGTGGAGGATGATGGACCTCCAGCACATCTCCAAGCAGCCCGTGGGCCCGACCTCAGCCCTCTGCCTGTGAGGCTCTCACCTCCCAAGCAGGCGGCTCAGTGTTTCGATGGCCCCAGCCTGCCCCCTTTGCTCCGTGTCTTAATTACTCTTTTTAGGGCCTGATGTTCAATTGACCAGGGAAGGCAAAACCATATTGTCTCAGGCTGGTCAAGGCAGCATCAGATTCCCATCGCTCATCTCCTCCCCACCCCCCCTGGATCTATCAATCCATCCATCTTCTGCCACCACGGTCCCTATTCATGGCATCTCCAGGAAATCTATCTTGGTTTGTGTCAGCAAAGACAGCTGCATGTCAGCCTCTGCTGGCGTTGCTTCGCTGGCTCTTCCCACCGGCCTTTCCATGCCCTCCATTGTCCGGCTTCGCCTCCATTGATCTTGCAACCCGAGGCCAATCATGGAAGGCTCCAGGAGAAATGCTCAGCGTTGGGGTGAGGAACCTCAGGCTCCGGGGAGCTGGATTGGGGCCCCCAGGCTTTCCTAGATGGCACAAAGCATTGCTGGGTGGCTTCCCGGCATTTGCACAAGCTTTTACCTGGCCATCTTGGGAGGACGCCTTTGGCACCTTTTCTGGTTCTATTTTGGCCCCTTTGGTCTCCCATGTCTTCTCTGAAACTGTATTTGGTTGGAAACAGGGTGTCCTATGGTATCACCTTTCATATTCAAAAACAGATGGCATGGGGGTCCCATCAGCCCCCATCATGATCTATGCTGGTTAGGGCTGAAGGGAGTGGTTGGAAGAACCTTCGGGACGGATGGACCTCTTTGGCACCGGCTTGGCTCAAATGTCCATTCGGGGCAGGTGGAGGCGGAGCAGCTGGGGTTGGTCCCTGCTTTTTCATCAGCTGTTTTTTCACCTTCTTGTCCTGTCTTCTCATGTCAGTCTTTTTCTTTTTCTTCTTCTCCTCCTCCTCCTCCTTTTCAAGGTGTTCACATCTCTCTTTGTCTCTCCCCCCCCCCCCCCGTCAGGTGGGCTATAGGGCCTCCCCGGACCATGTGCTCCATCCTGACACACGGTCAGCTATTGAAGTTAGGAAATAAGATTTCTTGTCAATGTATTTTCTGAATAAATCTTGGTAAGGTTGTTTTTTTTTTTTAACTTTAAGCTCAACCTTTGTCTATTTTTTTGCTGCTTTTTGTTTATTGCTCCAGAGAACAGAGAGACAAAGTGGTCTGAAGTGCCTACAGCATCCCCACTGCAGCTTTACTCCAAGTCGAAACAGAGGGATCCCCCGAAAGGGCCCTCCTAGAAACAATTAACCATCTGAATGAAAAACAGAGCACGGCATCTCCACACCTCATCCCACGGCCATCCCTTGGGTTTTTTAAGAGGACTCTCTCCCAGGAGCCTGTGGGTCGTGCCTGTTGCTGAGTTCCATGATGTCGGTCGGGAGAGAGACCGCCCTTCATCCCTGCTCACCATGATGGATCTGCCACAAGAGGAGTCAGTCCTCTAGCTGTTCCCCCAACCCCCAACATGTTTCCCAGCCCCCCTCCACATGCAGCCCCCTGCAGGGAGGTAGAGGACCAGACCCAGGAGACTTTCTTTGACCAGATTCACCTGAGCTTCCCATGTTGTTTTACCCAGAAAGCACTCCTCTCAACATTGCAATGTGTGGGCAAAGGAAGGAAGGAAGGAAGGAAGGAAGGAAGGAAGGAAGGAAGGAAGGAAGGAAGGAAGGAAGGAAGGAAGGAAGGAAGGAAGGAAGGCTGATGATGGATGGAAGGAAGGAAGGAAGGAAGGAAGGAAGGAAGGAAGGAAGGAAGGAAGGAAGGAAGGAAGGAAGGAAGGAAGGAAGGAAGGAAGGAAGGAAGGAAGGCTGATGATGGATGGATGGAAGGAAGGAAGGAAGGCTGATGATGGATGGATGGATGGATGGATGGATGGATGGATGGATGGATGGATGGAAGGAAGGAAGGAAGGAAGGAAGGAAGGAAGGAAGGAAGGAAGGAAGGAAGGAAGGAAGGAAGGAAGGAAGGAAGGAAGGAAGGAAGGAAGGAAGGAAGGAAGGAAGGAAGGAAGGTCAAGAGGCCTTGCCGTTCAAATAAAGGCCAAGGTTGACACAAGTTATTCTGAGGAGCACAAGAGAGAAACCATTTCAGTCCCTCTGAGGCCTCACTGACACTTGGACCAGGCACCTGATGAAAACACAGCCTGCTTCCACCAGCCATGTTCCCCCAAATACCCGAGGAAGGGTCTAAAAGACCGCATCTCCCTCTAGGAGCCTGCCTGGGCATTGAGATCATCCGGGAAGGCCTCTCTCTCAGTCCCGTCACCCTCACAGGGATGCTTGGTGGAGGCACAGAAGAGGGGCCTTCTCTGTGGCTGCTCCCAGACTCTGGAACTCCCTGCCACTGGAGGCCAGGCTGGCCCCCGTCTTGGCTCTCCTTCCGCAAGCAGGCAAAGACCTTTCTCTCCAGGCAGGCTTTCCCTCAACGACTGGTGGTCTGAGAGGGTTTTTGAAATGGACTCGTGTGCTCTGTTGTTGTAAATGTGTTTCCGCACTGATTTTACTTACTACTGTTTTCAGTATAATACTTGTTTAATTCTTTCTTACACTTTAAAATACTGTCTTTTAATTGTTGTAAGCCACCTTGGTTCCTTTTAATGAGAAAGGCAGGGTAAAAATACTTTGAATCAAGAAACCTACGGACGGACGGACGGACGGACGGACGGACGGACCAACCAACCAACCAGGCCTTCTATGGCAAACACACGTAGGCAGAGACCTTCCGCCCCACCTAGACACTCAACCGTTCAACCTCCATGGCCCATAGAAACAACTCTGAGAGTGTCCCCTTTTGTGGTCACTTCCTGGGAAGAGGGTTCCCTCTGGGCGTCAGCTCTTGGGAAGGAGGCAGAGTCCCCCCCCCCAAGCCCCTCCTGGCCACAGCACGGCGGGTCTATCACTCCGAAGACACAGCGGAGGGGGCTGGGGGCGGCCAAGACCATCCTTTGCATGAAGAACACCAAAGGGTTTCGTGGCACCTTAAAGCTTCATGCGGCAGGAGCATCTCTGGACGGCAGCTCATTTCTTCAAATGCCTCGGAATGACAAACTTTTAAATGATGTTTATTCAGTAGCTTTAATTTGCAACAGGCTTCATTGTTTAATGTTGTAATTTATTGTAATGCTACTTGTTTCTGATTTTCAAGCTGCCTTGGGGTCCCTTTGTTGGGAGAGAGACGGAGTACAATCAATGAATCGTCTTAGTCTTTTAAGGTGCCACGTGGCTGTGTTGTTTTTATTATTTTTTAAGTTCCCCTGTGACATTTTCTGATGATTTTGCTCTCTTCCAGCTTAGAATTCTTCTCACCCACCATTATTGTCACCTTTTCAATGTATGTTTCCACTCCCCTCTTTTCTCCTGCTCTTTGAGCTGCCTAGTGAGTGAGTGAGTGAGTGAGTGAGTGAGTGAGTGAGTGAGTGAGTGAGTTAGTTAGTTAGTTAGTTTCCTCCCCATCTAGTGGCAAGACCCAACTCTGGGTGGTTAGCAACAAAGGAGAAGAGAACATAAAACAGTTCCTGCCAAAATGGAAAGGCAGTGGTGAGGGACCCACACCGGGACCCCAAGATATGAATGACCAAATGCAAAAGAAGTCAGAAGGTGCTTTCTGCAGTCGAGTAGAAGGGAGACTTTTAGGAATTTCCAAAGCAACCCCCCCCTGCAAACCTCTGCTTGTCAAAATACGACATCTGTTTGTTTCTTTGACTTTTATACTGCCCATCTGGCTGCCGTGGCCACTCTGGGCGGTTTACAACATTATAACATAATAAACAGCCATTTAAAAACAGCAAGCATAACAGCTATTTGAAAAATAAAATCAAAATGAAGCACATGCACATTTCTGCCAGAAGCCCAGAAGCCCTTAAGGCTCCCAAGCTGGTCCACCTTAAGTCCCCATCTCTTGCTTTTCAGATGGGTGGACCGACCCCTCTCCTGATCAGCACAGGGTAATGGCCATGATGACTGGATGATGGACGTTGTAGTCCAACACATTGAGAAGGTGTCATATTGGTGGAGGCCACTGTGGCATTTAAAACCCCTGAGAACCCACACTCCACAGAATAGCCTTCGGAGTCACCCGATCTTTGCCTCTCCTCTCTATTTATATTGGCCACCACCCGCCATGAATGGAGAAAACATCCCCCCCCCCCCATTGAAGTCCAATTGGGTGCTAATGAATGTTGAAGCCCAAGTGCCCCCCTCCTGCTTTTCAGGGCTGGAGGCAGGAGAAAGAGAAGCCAGAGGATTACGGACATTTTCAAGACAAACACTTTCACTAAAGAGGATTTGAAAGTCTAATTGTCACTGAAACTTTTGTTACTGGCTTCAATGGGGCAGCTCCTCTATAGGAAGCATCTAATGGAATTTGTGGAGAGGGAGGGAAGGAGGGACGGAGGGAGGGATGGAGGTCAACTAATAAAATAAAATGAAAGATAAATAAAAATCTAACAGAGCCCCAGCGCCCTGACCATCTGCCTACCAGTCCACAAACAAGGGGAAACAAATTCTTGCTGTTTTTCTATGATCAGAATTTTTTTTGCTCAAATTAAGTCTGAACTGTCTCTGGAGGCAAAAATGTTGAAACTGAGGCGGTCCTATTTTGGCCACATTGTTGAGAAGGCAGGATTCTTTGGAAAAGACGACCATGCTGGGAAAAGCGAAAGGTAGCAGGAAAAGAGGGAGATGGACTGACTCAAGCTGGAGTTTGCAAGAGCTGAGCCAGGGCTGTTGAGGGCAGGACCGTTTGGAGATCGCTCATTCCAAGGGTCACCATGAGTCGGAGTTGACTTGATGGCACATCACGACGACAACCCTCTGTCTTGTACACGTCCCTCCCCAAGACACAGGAGCCTTGCCAGAAAAGAAGCTGGCAGCAGCCTCAAAGGAGGGAAGGCAAGGTGGCTATTAATATTTGGGTCTACTGGGGGTGTCGTGGGGCTTTGACCCGTTGGGCCCAAGACTTCCTTGGAACAAAAAAAGCTGAGCAATCAAAAAATGCAGGAGAAGGCCAGGAGTCAAACTAGGGGGGTGGGTGGGAATTAGGATTAATCCTCCCCTCATAACAAAATCCACAAAGCCCACCCTAGGATTCTCCCAATTGTGGTCAGATCACAGCTGCCTAGCCATTTAGAGGGATGGCGGAAGGGGCCCATCACAAGATATCTCTCTCTTTCTGTGCCTGCCAGGGAGTTATGTGAATTGTCCTCTCAATTTAACTTTTCCAGGCCTGGTGGTCTTCGTTGTGCTTAAATGAGGACTCTCCTTTGGAGCGAAATCGTGGATGTCTCTGTGACAGCCAGCCGGCTGGTCATCACCCTCTCTCAAAGACCCAGCGCCGCTGGCCGGTGCCACTGAGCCAGCAGAGGTGCTGACACCGTGTTCCCCCCCCCCCCAGCACCTCTCCTTCCAGCGCTTTCCACTGAACCTGATTTACGCATCTTGATGGATGTATTGCCTCTGATTCACTGCAGGGATGGGCTTCCCAAGCACAGGGAGGGAGGGCAGCTTCTGTGTCACACAGAGTTCCGCTGCAGCCCATCAGGGGAAAAAAACAAAACAAAAACCCAGCAACTCTCTCTCTCTCTCTGCAGGAGAGCCACAAAGGAAGAAAGAGGGAAGTTTAAATCGCCAAGTTGGAGGCACTGGTCTCAAACGTTGGGGGAGAAAGAAGCCCCCCCCCCCCCGCACCCTGCTCTTTCCACCCCTTTTCTCCGTGGAAGAGGCAGTGCTCTGCTAGGCGTCCTGCTGATTTTTTATGCCACCTTGCAAGAACTGGGAAGAAATTCACAGTGGTCCCTCCGACATGCCAGGATTGTTTCTGCTGACGGGAGGACCGGCTTTGCCCCGTGTCCCTTTCTCCTGCTCAGGGTCTCCCTACCCCAGAAAGGAGCCTGAGGAGCTACACTGCCCCTTGGGTTTGGGGCATTTTTGTTTTCTTGTTTTTTCCCCCCCGTTTTCTTTCATTTTTGGAGACTCTCAGGTCTCTACGCCATCCCGGAAGACGAGACAGTTGAAGAAGCCAGCGTGCTGTAGCCATCAAGAGACTAGACGATGGAGTGGAAAGCCCCCTTCTTCGATCCAGTCCCAGCACTTCTGCCACAAACGTTCTCGCTGGCCTTGGGCACCCATGGGGACCAGGGCCATCGACGCGGACGGTCAGCGAGGCCTTCTCAGGCAGGTTGACAACCTTCAGCCTCCAAAAGGCTGGTTCGGCCACTGAGCCACCCTGTCGTTTTCCCTCTCAGCCTCCCCATTGCCACCATGATGGGTGGTGGTCATCCTGTCATGGAGTGGGGACGGGGAACCTCAAGTCACACGTGGCCCTCCCAGCGACCCCCTTCCCTGTGACGTGGCTTGCTCGGGTCCCCCTGTTTTGGTTGGGTTTCCCCCTCCAGAGGGCTAAAGCGGCCACCCTTTAGCTAAAAGCGCCAGCCATTTCAGACCCCAGACCTCACCAGAGTGGGTTTATCTATCCCTATTTATTTAGCTGGATTTTACCCCTCCTTTCCTTCAGGAAACTCAAGGCAGCCTACGTAGGTCCCCCTGATCTTGGCAACAGCCCCGTGAGGTGGTGGACCCTGAACGAGAGGGACGGGCCCAAAGTTACCCTGTTCGTTTTCACACTCCAGAGGGGATTTCAATCCAGGGGTCTCACCACGACCCCACACAGTTTGCTCAGCCTCTCCGGCAACGTTTCAGAAGTCGAATTCGGCCCTTTGGGTAGAAAGAGGTTCTCCACTCCTTGGTCTGTCATAAATGGGCTGTTGTGAGGATGACTGTGATACCTGAAGAAGCACCTCCAGTATCTGAAATAAGGTTTCATGGCAAATGCCACAGAGGCCCCATGGACAGAACATCCGGCCACGTGGCCAACGGAGTGGACACTGGCTTTAGTCTGGCAAACTAACAAGGGAGCCTCCACAGGTTGAAGCAGTTGACCTCAGGCTTCCAGAAGCTAGAAGTAGCCAAGGAGGGGTGGGGTGGGGGGCATTCTTGGTTCCTTGGGTTTTTTTTTTGGAGGACCCGTTTTGAAATCCGCAAGCCAGCTTAGTTACTGGAAGAAATACCTTGGCGTAAGAAATAGCTTGGATGCCCGGTGTGGTGTGGTGGATAGAGAGATGGACTAAGACTTGGGAGGCCTGGGTTCGAATCACTGCTCAGCCATGGAAGCTCAATGGGACATGGGTGGAACTGGTAAATCCACTCCTTAAATCTCTCACTTACCTTGAAAGACCCCTTAGGGTCGCTAGAAGTCTGTTCCGACCTGCTGGCACGGAACAACAGGGAAGAAATGGCAGCTTCTCCCATGTGGCTGGTGCCTTCAGCAGAGGGTGCTTCTTGGGGTAAATGGGCCCACAAGTCCTTCAGGGGACTAGACTGGTGGATTTTGGGCTGGTCAATCTAGGTTCTTGGGGAGCGAGACGTGCATTCCTTCCACTGCAGTGGGTCTCCTGCAGACAAACCCCCAGGCAAGTGGGGTGGCCGAGACCCTTTGCTGCTGGGAAGGAAGGAAGGAAGGAAGGAAGGAAGGAAGGAAGGAAGGAAGGAAGGAAGGAAGGAAGGAAGGAAGGAAGGGACCCCTTTGGCTTGGCAAGGGGACCTGCAGCAAAATCCAGCCGTTCCCCCCCCCCCCCCAATCTTCACCCACAGCTGCCGGGGCTGCTGGCCTGGGAGCCAAGGAGGTGGACAGGTTGCTAAACGAGCTAATTAGATCACGGAGCCGGTGAAAGAGAGCCCCAACTGTCAGCCTGCGGGACTTGTGAAAAAGTTAATTCGATTAAGTTTTCCCTCTAAACTAATTAGGCAGCAGGCGGCCACGCGAGAGGAGAGGCCAGCGAGCTGTTCCGCTGGCTGGCTCGCTTACCCAAACCCAGGGGCAGAATTGGGCACATGCAGTGTGTGTGTGTGTGTGGGGGGGGGGGTTAGGGGTGGGGAGGAGGAGGGGGTCGAGGAGGGGGAGGCTTGACAAGACAAAAAGATAGGGGGGGGGAAGAGATGGGGGTTTGAGCTGTATGTCGGCACCCATTCCTGCCCCAGAGGCAGAAGGTCACAGGTCAGAGAGAGAGTTTAGACCCACACCAAAAAGCATCTCCAGCAGGTGATGGGGAAGGACGGACCCCATCTCTCTCCCTTGGCCAGAGAGACCCTGGGTGGGCAGAGCAAGACCCCTCCAGAGTAGAAAGGCAGGGCCCTCGGGTGGAAGAAAGGAAGAGAGAAAGCGAGGAGGTTACTCAAGGGAGAAAGTCCATGCTATCTTTGGGCCCCAGTGTGGGGCCCATGAAGTGACTGCTGTGCCAAAACGAAGGGACTGGGTTGGGCCCTAACGGCGACAAGGACATTGAAGAGGAAGATGAACCGTGAGGGACGTCAGAAGAGCCCTCATGTTGGAGCAGACCCGAGGTCTCTTCCGGCGGCCATCCGCCACCCTGCTGCTCGGATCGAACCCCAAGGCAGGCAGGGCAGAAGCCCCGATGGGATCTCAGAGTAAACTTCATCACAGGAACGCGCCACATTCTTCCTTCTTCTCAGCCTTCCCCACACCAATGCAAGCGCATCCTCTCACCGGCCGCTCAAGCTGCCCAACTGCTCCCATCCAGAGGGAAGCGACCCCTGGTCTGGGTGGACCTACGCGGAAACCGATGAAGCTGAAGATTCAGGGCCCCTAATCCCGGAGGGGCCCCAGAAGCAATTAACATATATATATATATTGTGGTGATCTGCTGAGGTTCAATCCCACTGAAGGAGATAACCGGGTTACCCAGACCTCGTTGCTGGCTGCAAAGCACCCCCCCCCCCCATAACAGCTCAAACTTCAGGACCCCAAAAATGTAGGTCCGCCACTGCCTCTGGTGCTCAACGGGATATAGGGCCACTCGGATCAGTAGCCACAAAGGGCTACTTCTGGGGGAGCCTTGGGACCAATGTGCAGCTTGTCCAAGGCGACACAGACTGGCTCTTCTCCCAGGAGGCCCAGTGGAGAATCGAACTCCCAACCTCTGGCTCCACAGCCAGAGAACTAACTCACTGAGCTATCTAGCCAGCACCCTTAAGAGTATTCCATAAGCAGTGACTTTGCTGGGAAGGGGAGGGAAAGCCAGTTGAGGCCCACAGCTATGAGAGTGCAGGTATGTTGAATGCACCCTTTCTCAATCTTCTTGAATTCTTCCTGAGCCCCAACCCAGAATTTGGAAAGTTCCTTTTTAGGGCTGTGAACTCCCAGAATCTGCCAGCCTGGCCAAGGATTCTGGAAGCGGTGGCCTTAAAAAAAAAAGCCCCATTACAAACTCTACCTTTGCCCCTTTGTGACTTAAGGTGATCCGCATCTACCATTTATTTTACACCCCCCACCCTAGGCTAACCATCCAATTTTATTTGCCATGTGCGACTTAAAGAGACCCTAAATAAGCTTTCCAGGGAAGTGAGATATTTTAGGAGTGGTTTTACCAACGTCCCACCGAGAGCTTCCATGGCTGAGCAGGGATTTGAACTCAGGTCTCCTGAGCCCCAGTCCATCACTCTACCCACTACACCACACTGGGTATCGACCGTCCAATTTAAGTGCTCCAGATTCCCGGTGTTGGTCCAGGGGGCTACATGGAGATTTAAAAGGAAAGGTGCAGCGATCAAGGCGTCACCCTCAACGCTGTTCTTTAGGGAGAGCTGTGATCCCGGCCGATTATTATTTCTGTCTGCAGTGCCAATTCAGAGGTTTTTCAGAAACAAAGGCAGAGTCTCTCCCGGTTCTGCAGCCTTACGCGTTAAACTCCAGGCCCTAAGAGACAGGAGGCAGCTGATGCAGAGGCAGACGTCGCTCTGAAGGTCATGAATTTCTGTCTAGCGCATCTGAATTTTGCCATTCTGGGTGAAAGACTCCAGAGAATTTGGAAACTGAGATACTGCTCAGTAAGGCTAGATGGATCTGTTAGGGAAATCCAAGGAGGTCCGTTAGACGCTAGTAGTTACAATGCTGAAACTGATGGGTTGAATGATTGATTGACTATTTTTTCCCTTTTTCCTACCTTTTGGTCAGTATCACTTTGTACCTTTGTATCTGCACTTTTCTGGAATAACCTTCCTCCGGAGATTTGTGCGGCCCCTTCGCTGGGTATTTTTAAAAACCAACTGAAAACTTGGATGTTTACGCAGGCCTTCCCTCCAGTTAATACTTTATTTCCTTTTTTCTTATATATATATTTTTTCTTTTTTTCCTCTTTTTTCCTTTTTTCATCTTGAATAATTTGTCTATTGATGTTTAAATTTTTTTGTTATATTTTATATGTTGTTATATATGTTGGAAGCTGCCTAGAGTGGTCGTTCGACTAGATAGGCGGGGTATAAATGCAATAAATAAATAAATAAATAAATAAATAAATAAATATCAGCTCTTAAAGTTGTTTATCATTTCCATTTCTCAGAGTGGCATTTTTTTCCCTTTTTAATATTTGCATACTTACTGTTCGTAGCTTTAATGTTGCCTTTTAATGATGTACGCTGCCTCTTTTACTCATTGTTCTTAGGTTTAAAGATTGTCTTTTATTGATGTTAACCGCCATTGTATACTCATTGTTTCCTGTTGGAGCAAAGATGGCTAACATGCACGGGGTGGGGGTGCTTCTAAAAAGCGGGGGTGCTTCTAAAAACGGGGGTGCTTCTAAAAGCAAACCCTTTTAGAAGCAAACCCCTCCAAGACCCGTGCCTGGAGGGGCAAATTTATCTGTTTCATTTTCTCCAACATTTAATTATTTATTTTTTTTAAACCAAGGTCTTTCCTGTTTACTTCCAGACCCAAGTATTTGAAGGGCTGTCGTGTGGATGATGGAGGAGGACTGTGTGTCTTTGTACCTCAAGAGGACAGGACCAGAAGTAATGGTTTCAAGTCACAAGAAAGGAGATTTTGACTATTTGTTTTTTTTCTAACGCTAATTACATTTGCAGATAACACAAAATTGGGTGGAATAGCTAACACCCTGGAAGACAGAAACAAAATTCAAAATGATCTGGATAGGCTTCAGCACTGGGCTGAAAACCGACAGGATGAAATTCAACAGGGATAACTGCAAAGGACTGCATCTAGGAAAAAGAAACCAAACACACAGTTACAAGATGGGGAATACCTGGCTCAGCAAAACTACGAGCAAGAAGGATCTTGGAATTGTCGTAGATCACAAGCTGAATATGAGCCAACAGTGTGATGTGGCTACAAAAAAGGCCAATGCGATGTAAGGCTGCCTTAATAGAAGTATAGTTTCCAAATCCCACAAGGTGCTAGTCCCCCTCTATTCAGCCCTGGTTAGGCCTCACCTTGAGTCTTGTGTCCAGTTCTGGACACCACACTTCAAGAAGGATGCTGACCAATTGGAACAAGTTCAGAGGAGGGCGAAAAGGATGATCAGGGGGCTGGAAACCAAGCCTTAAGAGGAAAGGCTGAAAGAACTGGGCATGTTTACCCTTGAGAAAAGAAGACTGAGGGGTGATAGGATAGCACTTTTCAAATATTTGAAAGGCTGTCATGCAGAGGAGGGGCAGGATCTGTCCTCGATCATCCCAGAGTGCAGGACATGCAACCATGGGCTCAAGTTATAGGAAGCCAGATTTAGGCTGAGTATCAAGAGAAACTTCTCAACTGTTAGAGCAGTACGACAGTAAAACCAGTGACCTCGGGAGTTGGTGAATGCTCCATCGCTGGAGGTATTCAAGATAAATTTGGACAGCCACCTGGCAGATCTCCTTTTATTTGTATTCCTGCCTTGAGCAGGGGGTTGGAATTGATGACCTTAGAGGCCCCTTCCAACGTCATGATTCTGATTCTAGGATAACATGGCTTTCTCCTTAAAAAGGACCCAAGGGAGGTTACAACATCAAGCTCTAGAATGCTCTGAAGCTTCATGTATGTGTGCTGAATATCTCATATGTGTGATTCATGGAGGTTACGAAGAAGAACATAAGCAACACTAAAACACTTTCAGAGCAGTAAGGTAGAACAATTCATTTAAAAATCCAACTCACACAGCCAGTCATGGAGGGAAAGCCTGCCTGAGGAGAAAGGTCTTTGCCCGCTTGGAGAAGGACAGCTAAGATGGGGCCAGGCTGGCCTCCAGTGGGAGGGAGTTCCACAGTCTCTGGGAGCAGCCGCAGAGAAGGCCCCTCTCCCGTGTCCCCACCAAATGCATCTGTGAGGGTGGTGGGACTGAGAGGAAGACCTTGGTGAGATTCATGGAATTGGCTGCCCGACTCCGAGTGGGGTGGTTTTTCCCTTGTGAAGATTTCAAAGCAGAGGCTGAGCAGCCACATGTTAGAGACCCTTTAAGGAATGGATCACAGACAGAGTTGTCCGTGAAGATGACTCCTGTCCTCTGAAGATGCTGGCCACAGAGACTGGCAAAATGTTAGGAAGAACAACCTTCAGAACACGGCCAAAGAGCCCGAAAAACCTACAACCACCATCGGATTGCCAGCATTGGCAGGGGACTGGACTCAGACTTTTAGGGCCCCCTTCCAGCTCCGCAATCTTATAATTCAGTAACCCACTTCTTGCGCTAGAGTAGCCCCTTTGAAACAACAGGGATTCAGTGAGTTGCGATTTCCTGTGCTAATGTAAGCCACAGAGTAGGCCCATTTGAAGGAGTGGAACTTATGAAGGAGTGGACTCACCAAATACCCATTGATTCCATGGTCCGACTCTAGTGCAATTTACTACACTAGGCAGCTGGATTTTGGCCAGTGACTTACAAAGCAACCTGTGATGTTTGGTATAGGTAGGTTTCTGAAAAAAGGACTGAACCAAGCAACCACCAAGTCCCCACATTCGGTATTAGAAAATCCCATCTCCAGAGCGGTAGCCTTCTTAGTTGGTTCCAGTAAAGTATATACTACAGTATGATGGCCCCTTGACGTATTTTATTTGCCATGTGCCTGAAGAAGCAGGCTTGAGTCTGTGAGAGCTTACTTATGCCCAGATAATGCTGGCTAGTCTTTAAGGTGTTGTGAGACTCATTAAATCACAATTTTTTCAAAAATAGAATTTGCAAGTTATCCCTAGCTGGAGGATGCTAGGTACTGTAGTCCGAAACCCAATGTGTGCAGCCTCTTTAAAATATATATATATATGGGACCTCCATGTTCAGAGGCAGGTGCTGAGAAACCCCAAGGCGGGGGGGGGGGGGAATAGCCCCTTTGCTCTTTCCTTATTTTGCAGAAACATAGAAAGGTAGAATTGGAAAAATACCCAAAGGGGGTTATCCAGTCTGGCCCTGATGGAGGAAATCTGTGGATAAAGCATCCAAATCGGGGGCCCTCCAACTTCTGTTAAACCCCCACCCCCAGCAAAAGCGAATCTTCTGCCTCCTGGGGAGCTCCCATTCTGTTGGGATGGACCTTCCCAGAGGCATCTGGTCGGCCACTATCTTTGGAAGGAGGGTGCTGGCTGAGAGGGACAGGACTATGGCTTCACCGAGCAGGCCCGCCGTGGCGTTCGGAAGGGAAGCTTGCTCCAGTGAGGATGCCTCTGGAATGCATCTGGAAACGATTCTGCCCTTTGGATTTCCCAGCAGGTTCACTGTGTCCATTGCAGCAAAAGCTTCACAGCACCTTACCAGCTTTGGGGGAAATGCAGAGGAATGCTCTTTGTCTGTTTTCAGGAGGAATCCGATCGAAATAAAACCTTCTCGCCTCCAAAGGCCCCACAGGGCGACTTCTTGGTTTGGCTTTTGAAAAAACCAGGCTCGGGGCTCAGGCCACCGTCTCCTGTTGGGTTGACCAAACGCAGCCAAGAGGTGTCTTGATTACGCTGCGTAAACAAGGGCTCCAAGGAAGCAGCAGGCGCTGAAGGGCTTTTGAAAGCAAAGAGAAAAAGGACCAGCCAGCTGGACTCGGAGCAGGGCAAAGTCAAATTAGAAACCAGGCACCCATTTTTTGTATGGTGCGTGAATGTGTAAACACAGTGCAGCAGTTCTGCGTGTGATGCTTTGTTGTATTTTTTTTAATTTTAATTTTGTCGCTGTGTGCTGCGCTGATGCAATTCTTATGAAACCGTACTAGAGACGGGTGCCATGTTTGGAACGATGAGTCATGTTCACAGAGGGGTTGTTTGAGATGAGAAAAGGCAAGCGTCTTGAAGGTGAGGAATCAAAGAAATGGCAGGAGGTGGAAAGAAACATGGAGGAGGACCGCATCCTCCACCTGTGACGGTCCAGGAGGAGACTGAAGAAGGAAGGGGTGGGGAGCAATCAAGAGGGAGGCAAAGAGGAGGGGTGGGGAAGGCAAGGTGGAAAAAGAAGCCTGAAGTCAGCATCCTTGTCTTAGAACGGCAGGGCTGGAAGGGACCCTATGGATCATTTGAGTCCAGCTCTTGTCAAGGAGGCCCCGTGGGGGTGGGGGATCGAACTCCCAACCTCTGGCTCCATAGCCAGACGCCTAAACCACTGAGTTATCCAGCCGTTCATCAAGGATGATCCTCATTCTCATCTTAGAACTGCAGGGCTGGAAGGGACCCTATGGATCATTTGAGTCCAGCCGTTGTCAAGGAGACCCTATGGGGCATTGAATGCCCAACCTCTGGCTCCACAGCCGGATCGGACACTGTCCAGCCAAGAGAGGGCAACCAGGCCGCGGATGGTGATTTGGGGGGGGGGGTCTTGCATGAGGTTGGGAAGGGTTGGAGTGGCCAAGCGGTAAGCCAGCTTTCCCCAGCTTGAAACCTCTCCAAAGGGGCTGGATTGCAAAAGTGAACGCTGGCCCTGTAGGGGAAGGGAGACCATGAGCTGAGGACACCTGAGTGAGGCCGTGGTCTTGGTGGCCTGCTAGTGGGCTTCCACAAAGCCTCTGCCTTTAGAAAGCAGAATCCTAGCTTAGAGGGGCCTTTGGGGTCATCTGGCGGTGGTGGTGGTGATTCCCCAGGTGCTTCTGTTCTTCACCTCCAGTTCTGCTCCCACCTTGAAGCCATCCTGGACAGACGCAAAGGCAAGGTTACCAAGATCCAGGTTTGCAGAGGCTCGACACTGGCGGAAAAGTTGACGTTATTGCCAAACCTTTGCTGATCGCTACCTAGCCCCCCCCCTGCCCTCCCCTTTTTGATGGCAGCATTGTTTGTTTTACACGCAGATGAAGCGCCTGCCTGATGTGGGGCCGGCGCACCCCTCTGCTCAGCAGCCCCTTCTGCTAGTAGGAGCCTGCCTGGGCCTAATTGAATTACCGTCCCGGCACGGGGCTGAAGGCTGCCGATAATTGAATTTCTGCCGTCACAGGCTGCTGTTTCTCTCCTCCAGCCTCTGCCTGGTTTTTATTGTTTCTGGGTTGGACTGCCGTGGCACATTTATTTGATCTGTCACAGGGAGCCCTTTCACCCTGGCCAGTTTGCTTGAAGGCATGCTGTCGTCGTCATTGCCTGCTTTGCTGTCCCCCCCCCCCACCCCAAACACAATTAAGAACAGATCAAACAAATTGGGGTGTGTGTATGTGTGTGTGTGTGTTTCAGCCCTTATTCCTGTGGGAACACAGATATGTTGACTTTTTAGCCAAGCACAATGGTGAACCGCCAGCTTCCTGGATGGTAGGTCTCCGGGACATTCGTAAATCGGCAAGGGTCCTTCCCAATTTTGCCCAACTGGGCGGGGGGGGGGGGGAGCAGCAGGAGGCCTTCTGAAGCAGAGGCAGCTGCCCAAGGAAGACATTTTGGGCTATCTGTGCGCACGCGCAAAGGAATAGGAGACGGATGGCTTGGGACCAGGCAGCACAGCCCGCTGAGAAGTTCTCTAGAAGCTCCATTCAGCTTGCAAAACTTCTAACTTATTTGAAACTTATTTGTCAATATGTTATTGCTTCCTTAAGACTTCTTTTGTTCCAGCCGGTGTCCTGTCCTGTCCCGGTACTTGATCCACTTCCTGCCTCTTTTTAAAACTGTTCCATTTTGACTGGTTTTGGTTTACTCTCTTGGGCATCTTTTAGATGGGAAGGGTAAGAGGGAAACAAAACTTTTGCCCCCTTGTTCTCCAAAAGCAGCTCAGGAGATGGGAGGCTCATGACAGGGGTCTGAACCCGGCGAGACTGGCACAAAACCTCACTGTGAGCTTGGCGGCTGAACCGGGGGTTTGCAACCAGGTTCCCAAAGCCCTGCCCTCTTACTGTCTGCTCAGCACCGTGGGGTCTGGCTGTTCCCACACGCTTTTCCTTCTGCACAGATAACTTGCAAGCTCTACAGGAGTTTCCTGCTCCTCTTTGACTTTGTCTTTGACTTTGTCAAAAGACTTTGTCCCGCCCATCAGATTTCATTGTACCTGAAAGAAGAAGCCTATTTGCACTTCATGCAGCCGACAAAGGACTGCGTGCCAGCCGCTGGAGGGTTTTCCCTCTGCCCCTCGTGGTTTGGTGCCACTGGGAGGGTGGCACAGAAGAGGCGCCTCCTTCTTGACTTCGCACCTTGCTCGGCGGTCTTCTCATGGGAATCTGGCCGGCCTTTGTGAGAAACAAAACTCTGGAGTGGGCAGAATTTCGGTTCCCAGTCAGATTCCCTGCAGGATGCTTCTCAGGTGCGTGTCCTCTTGGGCAGAACTGGTGAGGTAGGAGGCCCTTTCGAAAGGAAGCGCTACTGTACAAGAGGCTCCTCGTGACGTGTCAGGTTCATTCTGACTTGTGGGGGCCCTTTTCAGGGTTTTCTGGGTAGAGAATACATAGAAATCGTTTACCGTTCGCTTCTTCTGGGGGTGCCTTGGGACCACCATGCCGCTGGCCCAAGGCCACGCAGGTTGGCTCTCCTCACAGAAGGCACACGGGGGGGGGGGGGGGGGAATTGAACTCCCAAATTCTGGCTCCACAGCCTGAGACCAAAACCACTGAGCTATTCAGCTAGCATCCTACAATTGTGTGCCATCCAGTCAATTCTGATTTATGGCACCCCTTTCCAGGGTTTTCCAGGTAGAAGCAGTTCCCCATTCCCTTCTTCTAGGGATGCTCTGGGATCAATGTGCAGCTATGGCTAGAAAGCCTGGCTCTTCTCCTGGGAGACGCTGCGGGGGAATTGAACTCCCGAGCTCTGGCTCTGCAGCCAGAGACCTAAACCATGGAGCTCTCCAGCTAGCCAGCTGTATACAACACTACAGCAAAAATGCTACAAGGCTCCACAGGGATTGGAGACATCCCAACTCAGCCATGATGCTCTCGCAGCATAACTGGGTTGTTGAGCCTGCAGTGGGAGAAGTGAAGACCATGTCCTCCTTGATGTACAAACAAACACACAACACAAAACACACAGTCTCTCTCTCTCTCTCTCGCTTTGTTTCTGTCTCCCCTTTTCCAGTAAGTGACTATGGAAAGAAGTGACATCACACTGTCATTCTCTAAGTTTTAGTATCTCACGTCCCAATGATTATCTGATGGAAGAACCTGGCTCCCACCATGCCAGAAATGACCAGTTTTCCCCTTAAGAAGGACGTTCCTGTGTTTATGGGCATTTTATTATTAAACTGGCCATTTACTGCAAACTGGGAAAGACCAGGAACAGGTTTAGAAGTAACAGTCAAACGTCCTTAGTTACTATTATTAGTACATCAAAAAGTCGCAGGTGGATAATCCACAGTGGTGGTAGGGGAACCAGAGGGGGCAGAGTTTTAGGAGGACGGGGGACGGAGGGGGAGTGAATTCTCGGTTTTTATCATCACAAGATCTCCACCTGGACGTGCTTCTGTGTCCTGCCAGCGCGACACATACCACAGGGTTCTGAACCAATGCCATGGCCTAACCCTCTTGTACCCTTGAGTACAGTTTTATTTTGACTTCTTGGGGGGTTCAAGCCCAACTGCTTTTCCTGCCCGTAGGCAGATCCTGCCTCTCCACCGACAACAGAGTCAAACCTCCTATGGGAAAAATGGAGAGAGCTCCCTCAGAACATCAGAGATGTCTCTCTACCTGCTGGGGAAAGGGAAACACTCAGAACAAAAGCTTTTTTAAAAAAGCTTAGTACAGATTTATTAAACATCTGAGGATTTAAATAATATTAAATATAGCTCTGTTAATTAAACATCAGAGGTTTTTTAACTTTCTGACCTTAAATCCTTTACAGAGACCAGGACAGGAATGATTCCTCCAGGAACAGCTTGGTGAAGCAAGGTGCAAAAAAGACACTCACGGCAGGGGGAAAACAACAGGAAAGTCTATGGCTTTTCAAAAGATGTGGGATAGGAAACACCGAACCCCAAAGAGGGGGAGCCAGGATTTTTAAAATGAGCAATGCAGTCCAGACCCTTGCCACCTCCACCCGATGGAATGGCAACGCCTGCAGGCGCTTTGATTCCATCCAGCGAATTTGCCCCCTGGCTCCCTCGGGTTTCCTGTTTCCATCAGCCACAAGGGAGAAAGAACCATGAAGCCTGACCGCTGCGGAGACTGGCCTTTTTTTGGGGGGGTGCAAAGTTACAACAATGGCTCTTCCTCAAAGCTTCTGGAGCCCTGCTTGGGGCACTTCTACCCCCACGGCTTTTCTCCCTCCATTTTTGCCTTCTTTCACTGAATGGCTTTCTCATGCTTTAAATTGTTTTTGTTTTGATCTGCACACCTCCTTAAGGACTTCAGAGTGGGATGGAATTGCTGTATGTTAATAAAAACTACAGAGAAATTGCTAAAGCAAGGGTGTCTTCAGAGCAGCCCTTGCCAGCTCCTCCATCCGAAGCCACAAGCAGAAGGCACGCGCCCTCCGAACGAAGACCGGGAGAGGTCCAGCCAGCTGGGCACGGTGGGCTGGTGGAGGCAGCCCTCTTCTCTCTGCCAACCGAGCCTGGCTTAAAAAAACACAACCAAACACCTTTCTGACCCACCAACACGATGGCAAACCATCACCCTGGAAGCAAGACTGTCTCCTGCAGAGATGCCCTGATGGATACCGGCAACCACAAGGCCCAATGCCTGGTTCTTGGCTGTATCGGTGTGTACGTGCCAGCCCAACGGAAGTGCTCTAGTATCACACGAGGGTGCTTCCAGGCCTCTGGTTCAAGAGCATGTGCTCCAGAGAAGCTGCCCTGGGAGCCCCAGGCCGGAAGGTACAGCCAAGGGCAGGGATTCAGGGCACAGGAAAGCCAACTCTTTGCTCAGCAAAGCAGGAGCCACCCCCCCCCCCCAACCCTCTCTTCCTCCTGCAGACTGTTCACTCTCCTTTGCTGCCAACAGAACGGGTGACGGGGCTGACCCATCCGGATCCGTGACCCTTCTGCTGAGCTCTAATGAGGCCGACGCTCAGCCCTGCCAGTGATGGCTTCTTCATGAAATAAATAAGGAATGTCGAGCGCTTTGGGATGCCAAAAAGAGGGAGCGCTAAACCTGATAAATAATCATCATAATAAAGGTATTCCTATTCTACTTCTTCCCTGTTCTCCATCCTCTGGCTCTAATCGGATTAGCAGCCAAACCTCCGGGCAAACTCAAATCAATGGGCTGAAGCTATGCTCGCTTATCCGAGTTCTATATGCGTGCGGAGGACCCATTAATCAGCCGACGCTCAAAGCGTGTTTGCGCCCGCCGCTCCTTGGGGGAAAGTCAGTACCCCATCGCCAGGGAATGCCCCACTCCTGGGTACCTTCGCAGGCCGAGTAAGGGCTCGGGCGAGGGAAAGGACCGCCCGTCTTACCTGCTGTCCCAGTGGGCCTGGCCAAGCCGCCGGCCATGGCCTTTCCTGGCCGGGACCTCCTGCCCTCCTGCCTTTGCTTTTCTCCTTTTACATCATGGAAGGGAAAACAAGCCTTGACACTATTTGTAGAGATTAAAATCAGCCTAAGGGCAGCCCGGCAGCACATGGGGAAGGAGCAAAGGTGAGCACAATGCCAAAAGGAGTCTCGGCAGAAGATCTATGAAACCCACCGTGCTCTTACACAGCTCTTCTTAATTTCAACGGGGCCCGTGGAGGAGGTCTTCCGTGGGATTTTGACCTAAGGGCTCAAAGGGCAGTGGCAGTCGGGGCTCCACGTGTGTGTCAGAGAGGCGTGAGCGCATGCATATGAGAGACAGAGAGGAATGTGCGTGTAAGAGACCAACAGAAAGTCCGTAAGACCAGTGACCATGGGATGGACACTGTGCATTTATTGCAATAAATTAATGGTGAAGGTGCAGCTCTTGGAGATGGGAAAGAACGGTCCCATAAAAATTCGCTCGAGCAGTGAGCCCACGCCCAGGACCTTCTGCAAGGTTGGGGGCGAATGGTGGCTGGATGGAAGGAAGGAGAAAGGGCATGCCTAGCAACTTGGATGAGGCAAACAAGTTGCTAGGTCTGAGGAAAAAGCCACATCAGCCTTCCAACAGCAGCCTGGGCGGGCACCCTCCTGTCTCCCTTCTGCCGGATCTCCCTGGCTCCATGTGGTGGTGAGCTGGCTTGCGCTGCCAAGCAGACGTGCACCCTCTTCCCTCAGCTACCAAGTTCTAGAGAAACCGAGGCTTCCCGCACAGTCTTTTTAATTGTCCGTGTCTCGTGACTGCTTTATTACCGACCATACATTCTGAAATCCTGCTTGCGGTGGGCAGGCAGCCTACCGGGGCAGTGGCGTCTACAAGGGATAAGACATCTCCTCAGGACTCAGGGGGGCCTGAATGTCCAGCTTCCGGCTTTTGCTGTCCTCCACGATCTCCAGCCGCAGTGTTGGCCCTTTTCTCTGGCCCTCCTGGATGGACGAACTGTCCTTCTCTTTCAGGAGCTGCTTGTCTGAGTCATCCACCGCGATCCGCAAGGTGCAGCCATGGGGCAGAAGGTCCTGCTCATAGGCAGCGGCCAGCTGGTTCACCACCCGGCGCTCCACCTGCAATGCAAAGGGAGGAGAACCACAGGCGTCAAGCCTCCATGGTGACCTGCAGGATAAGCTGCCACGGCCTGAGGCAACGAATGGTTTAGGTTGTGCAAACTTCTCCTGCTAAAGAGAGCAAAGCTCGCCCGAAAACTGATATTTGGTGGTGGTGGTGGGGAATCAAAGAGGCTTCCTTTCATTTTGAGCTTCCCTTCTCTACGCAGCTTTCCTATCTGTGGGTGGTCAAAACCAGAAGAGCATTTACACAATAACTGCAATGTTGTTAAGCAGGCTCTGTGTGTGTGTGTGTGTGTGTGTGTTGGTGGCGGGGTCAGACAGTTAGTTAGCAATTCTCACATTCCTGCACAGGAATTTCCAAGTTTTGCTTCTTTAATGCACTGTCACCTACCATGTTCCTGGGGCCGTGTGGGCTATGGGTGACTTGAAACAAACACACAGCGGTGCAAATATTACTCTCTCTCTGTGTGTGTGTGTGTGTGGCAAGGGGGGAAGAGGGAGAATTTAGAGGGCTCTGCCTCAGGGTAAAACCCTGGACAAGGTTCCCTCCGATTTCAGCCACCGCATGCAAAGGAACGAGGCACCCCACTCCCCCCCCCTGCCCCGACTGACTTCGTGCTTAATGGAGCGGGCGCCGTAGTGCAGGTTGTATCCATCCGCCAGCACGTCCATCACCTCGCGGTCCCACACTAAGGTGATGTTGTGCCTTGCCTCGGCCTGCAGGGGGAGAAAGAAGCAGGGGGTTAGCTGAGCGGCCACCCTTTCAGCTCTCCGAGGCCGGATGGGTTTTCGCGGGGGGGAGCTCCCTCTCAAGGGAGAGGCGCCTTTACGGTCCTCCCTCCAGCACGATCCTGATGAAACCGGGGCACCCACCCTCTTTCTTGCCACCACCATCACCACGGGTCTAACCCGGGTGATGTGAAAAAGCGACGTTTTGGAAGAGAGGTCCCGAGGCACAGCCCTGACAAGACATGTTCACGAGACCCCGAGGAGCTCTCTGTGTGGAGAAAGGGAGGGGATTCTATTGCTAAGCACCCTCCTGTCACATCTGTGGTACATGATGCAAATTGGGGCCGCATCGCATGAGCTTTACCCAATAGTACATTGTTTGGAGTTCACACATTTATCTGAAAAAAAAAGGCATGCCCACCTGGGGAAGATCTGACTGCGCAGAAGCTGCAGGAAGTTTCTTCCCCTGCCCCCGTACAGCTTTTGCAAAAGAGGCCCAGCCACGACACATTTCTGTACATCATTGCTGTGTGTGCGTTTTAATGCTGAAGTGAAAAACACCCTGCATCGAGAAAGGGGTTCTGCGCCCAGAAAGGGCCACGGCAATTCTGCATTCTGAACCTGATGCCCTGTAAAATCCACATGCAAAACTGGTTTGCTCCACACAGAATTTTTTTCTCACTTGGAGGATTTTTATTCTGAGCTTATTTTACTCGCTGAATATTTCTGGAACTTCTGTATTTCCCAGGAAGCAACTTCATGTAAACGTGAGAAGCTGCCTTCAGACGAAGCCAGGCACACACACACACACCCCGCCCCAGGCACATCGGGCTCAATACGACTCTGAATGCTGACGGGCATCAGCTCTCTGGGATTTTAGCCCCTTCCCAGCGATCCCTGGAGAGGCGGGTGATTTAAAAGGGCAACTCCTGCATTCCAGGTGTGCGCTGTACACTGAGCCACGCAGCCGAAACTGCCTCAACGAAGGAAACATATGGACAAGTCCTAAGAAAGAGAGGTTTGAGATTCGAAAACCTCAACTGCAGTTTGTGAGGGAAGACAGGGTAAGTGAGCAGGGCGTGGGACGTCCACTCCATTTCAACGCTGACAGCTTTTACAGAGAGCCTTCAAACAAGCGTTTGCCATCCTGAAAACGTGCTTCCTCTTTAACGTGAAAGCTTAAGAGTCCCAGGACTGGAGTGAATTCAGTGAAAGGGTATAGGAAAAAGCCATTGATTCTAGCCATCATCAAAAAGAATAACAATGCGCCTTTGAGTATTTTGATTTCCCCGATTCCTTTCTTTGCACTGGCCGCTTTTCAAGAGGAGGTCTGTATTTGCACAGGAGTCCGTGTGGCATCGCGGACCGAGCGCTGGGCCAGGCCTCAGGAGCCAGGGGCTCCTTCTCTCTGCTCAGCCACGGTGTGGTTCCTGTTGTTGAGGCAACGTGAAAGCCACCCCTGACCTCTCTCACGTACCTTGAAAACCCTCCTAGGGTCTCCACAGGCTTGATGGCACATTCACCGACACCAGTCTGTACCTTTGATCTCTCTGGCGAAGGGGGGGGGGGAAGGAAGAGAGAGGGGCCTCCTTACCCGCTTAGCCCAGAAATTCAGTTCCTTGTTGACCAGCTGGATGAGTTCCGAGTGGCAAAAGGGAAGGAAGTAGACAATTTCATTGATCCTTCCCAGGAACTCGTCTCTGCGAAAGTGAGCCTGTGGAAGGCAAGCAGGGAGAACGGCAGCATTAGCGGCTGACCCAAGGAGAGGGTTGGAAATCCTGGCCCATAGGAGGCAAGGGATCCAGCCAAGACAGGGGGCGGGTGGATCACAAATCGCACAGAGGACCAATTCCCTTCCTCGTGATTATTTCGTGGGCTTCTGGTGGGGCCCTTCTTCATCCTCAGAGACTCCCCCACACGGAGGTTGGGTCAGGGACACAACTGTGTAGCTTTAACAATGTCACGGCCTACGCAGGCTGGCATCTGCTCTTGGCCCAGAGATAAGAGGCTGAGCAAAGTCAACTCTGGAACCAACCCACCAACCTCCTTCCCTCCCTCCCTTCCTTCCATCCATCCATCATCAGTCCTTCCTTCCTTCCTTCCTTCCTTCCTTCCTTCCTTCCTTCCTTCCTTCCTTCCTTCCTTCCTTCCTTCCTTCCTTCCTTCCTTCCTTCCTTCCTTCCTTCCTCCCTCCCTCCCTCCCTCCCTCCCTCCCTCCCTCCCTCCCTCCCTCCCTCCCTCCCTCCCTCCCTTGGGCAAAGTCTTAGCAGCTTCCCCCTCTCCCTCGCATGCGGTTAAAACGCCAGGTTGCACCACAGCTCTGCTTTGTAAGCCCAGCCTGAAAACTAGCACCAAAGCCCCAGGCAGCTCCCATTCCCGCTGGGCCAAAAGGCAGGGTGAATGGTCAACCGCAGCATCTGTACCTTCAGGATTGGACGAATCACGTTCTCCTTGAACTGCTTGGAGATGGTGATCTTGTCCCTCATCTGCACATCGTCTGAAAGGCAAGGCAGAGAGCAGGCTCAAGGATCAGGGCACTCCAAACACACCTGGGCTCTCCCCCCTCCCTCTCCCCTGGCAGGGGGAAGAAGACGAGAAGTCCTTGCTTGTTCCTTGGGAGAAGCCCAGCCCTGGGGGCACAGCCCCTGCTCTCAGAGCACGGCCGCTTAAGACAGCTTCAGGTCACAGGGCTGGGAAGGCCCATCCTTGGCCTGAGACTCCGGGCAGCCCCTGCCAACGGAATGGCCAGCAATGGACCAACAGCCCGTCTTGGCAGACTCCCTGGAGAGTGAGAGAGGTTTAAGGCAGTGAGACCTGAGTGAAACTGGATGTAGATGGGGAACCTGTTCCCCACCGGCTTAGGGAGAGGAATTCTGTGCTGGAAACGTCCAGGGGCCGTTTCCCGGGTGACTCAGACCTTCTACTCCTTCCTGGCAAGCTGGGTGAGCAGAGAAAGACCCACGATCATCCTGTGCCCCGGGGCAGCAAGTGGGCAGTGCCACCCCTCTTGTGTCAGAGAAGCTTTGTGGCCCCTGGTTGAGGGGCGCAAAGCTCCCCTTGCGGACTCTGCTACGGGGCAGCCAACGATACCAGACGTGCGCAACGCCTGCTCTGCTCTTTGGGAAAAATTCAGGGTTCTTTCCTCATACAAAGCTAACACCCCAGTCTCGGAGTACTCCTACTCGGAGTTCCACTTAAACCAGTGCCACTAAGGTCCCTAAACGCATCTGCCTCGTTTATTTGATTTTTATCCTCCCCCTCTGGCTGCCAAGGGCACTCTGGGTGGTTTCCAATACAAACCATACAGCTACAGCCGACCAAAATTAAAAAAAGGGGCACAGGTGCCAAAGCAACATACGGATAGACACAGAAGCAACGTCCCTTATCAGAGGGATCCAGAGGGGGGCCCCGCGTGGAGCTTCGCGGATCTTTACCCACTGGTGTCCCCAAGATGAAAACCTGGCATCTGCGCGCATTCTCCTGCCTGAAGGGAGAGACGGCCCTGCGGCTCAGGTGAGGGAAACGTGCAGGCCCACAGACCGATCGGCCTGCTAGGTCAGCAGCGTGTGCTCCCGCCTGCCTGCCAAAGAAAAAGTTCCTGGCACCCTACGCGCTCCGGAGGAGGTCTCCACGTTTACGCTCTGTGCCGAGTTTTCACAGCAGGGCCCCTGATTCTTCCACGCCAAGGGCTCTTGACAGCGTTTCCCCGCTCTATGCCACTTTCCAAACATCTTGAGAGCAACCGAAACCCATTCCCACACACGCACAGGCTGGCTTAGAAGGCTAGCCACAGTGGCAAGCAGCGCCAAGTCAAACGCTGCGGCTTCATGCAACTTCCACACTCAGGGGCAGTCTACCTCTCCCTGAACAGAGATATCTGCTAGCAACAAACCAGCAAAGTTCAGCACCTCTGGGCTCTTTCTTCAGAGCGTTTCAGAGAAGCATGGCTGGACAGAGACTCCTGAGCCAGGCGGATCTCTGTCTGTTCCAGGAAGGAAGGATCTTAGCAAGCGCTTGTTGGGTTGGGCGCCAGTGGACGTATCAGGACGTTGCTGGGCAGGGGATGTGGTGGTGGTGGTGGGGTTGGGCAGTGAGAAGAGGGATGAGCCAATAGACAGAAGGAAGCCTAGTACCCAGCTTTTCAGCAATCCTCTTCCGGCTCATTTCCACGGCCTCCTGTCTCAGCTGCAAGGCGTGCTGGGCGATTTCGTCGCTAGCCACGTTGGAGGTCATGATGAAGATGGCGTCTTTGCAGTCAATGGTCTTTCCCTTCCCGTCTGTCAGCCTGCCCTTCAGAGGAAACACACAGTAACAACAACAACACACCGTCAGGGGGGAATGATGAGCTCAAGGCAGGCCTCTCTGTGGCACTTCCCCAATCTTGCCCTCAGGCAAGGAAGGTGACCGAGAGCCAATTCGATGTAAGGCTCTCTCCCTCCTTCCTTTCCCAGGAACGGCTGTGGAAGGACTCCCAGGGTGGAAAAATGGGAAACCCACAAGGGTTTGTTCCCAAACGTTTTGTGAGCAGAGTTTCTGCTGTGCCCGCGTTTGGCTTGCAAGACAGATGGGCAGTTTGACTTCTGCCTCCTGGCGGGTGATTCCAAAGAAGGGGGAAATCAAGAGAGGGGTGTGTGTGTGCGTGCGTGTGTAAAAGGGGGGAGGCACGCCAGTTTAACAGGCTGGTGGTGAAGCTGCTGAGAGCTATAAAGGACTGTCTCCGTTGGTACAGTGGGACTGTTCCAGCTGCTCAGGCAGACCCGAGATCATAACAGCTTCCAGTTCTGCCCACAGAAGTGTTAACCAGAGGGGAGGGCAACAGGTACGTGGGAGCTGCCCAGAAGGAGCCACCGTTACTGCTAATCTCCTCCAAGAAAGCTGGGGGGGGGGGAAGAGAGAGAGAGCGCCTTTCGGAACTCAGCCTCTTGTCCAGCCGCCCAGAGTAGAAATGTGTCTAGATGGGCGGGGTATAAATTTAATAAATAAAACAATAAATAAATTGTCTCTCTCTGTCCACCCCGCCTGCAAATGTCGCCGGGAGCCCCTGCGCCCAGCAGAATGCCACACATCTGGCGTTGGTTGTTTGGGATTAACAGTTCGGGTGCTGCTCTGCCAGGCAGGCAGTTCAGGAATTGATTTCACATTTAGTGACTGCCACTGTGATCGATGCAAGAAAAATAACAGCATTATTAATCCTTGGAAGGAAAAAAAGAAAGAAAAAGGAACGGAAAGGAAACTCTGCCAAGCATGAGCCAGCCCACGCTTCCGACCGAATGTCCAAAGCGGAGGGTGGAAGCAGAAGGGTCGTGAAATCTGTACAGGCTCAGCCCTCCCTAAGAGATAAACAGCCGTACGCTGGCTGGCTCAGACTGGAGGCGCTTCTTTCTTGGCTTTCCGGCAGACACAATCTGACGCCTGATATACAATTGATCAAGTGGCAAACGTGTGCAGAGAAAATGGGGACCCAGGGAAATGGAATCAAACAGGAATGTGTGTGTGTGTGTGTGCATCCATCCTGGGACGCTCAGTTGTAAAAACAGCAAAACAGTGCAGGTTTCTAGCTCTCTGTACAGGGTGTAGGTTGCTCTGCAAAAGCCATGCACTAGAGACACATGAAAGAGAGCCTCCAGCCGCCAGGAGATGGGGCTTACAACTTTACTAAGCCTAACACCCCCACCTCCCTACAAGGAACAGAAACAAGAATTAAAGAAGACAAATTCGGCGGTGCATCTTCTTAAAAGCTGCCTGATTTAACCAAGGAAACACAAACCCTTCTAAATTCAGCCAAAGTTCCTAGATATTACTGGGGACAGTGATTAGGAAAAAAAAATTTTTTTGTAGATGCGAAGTGTTTGTTTAACACATCTGGAGGACACACATGTGCGAGAGGGCAGGGCTGGGCCAAAGCAGTGACCAGTGCTACCGGACAGTCCATTTGACCCCCCTGACCGGAGGCACCTCCACAGGGCAGAGGGGCAACGGCATGATGCTGTGGGTCTCACAAGCTCCACATGCATGTGTTTCATGCACAGCATCGGGATCCTGGGTTCCACAGAGAACCAAGGGACACGCAGAGCTGTACAGACGTCCTCCTCTCTCCTTTCAACCATTATGCTGAATGTACAGACGTAGGCCATGCTGTGGCACAAGCTCTTTGGGCTAAGGGGTGTGATTCTGCTGCCTCCTCCAGAGGCTGGACCTAGGCATGGGGTGGGGGGGTGGGGTGGGCAGGGAGAGGCAGGGAATCGAGTGGAAGGTCTTATACCTCATCAAACAGCTGCAACATGATGGTGAGGACATCGGGGTGGGCTTTGTCCACTTCGTCAAAGAGGACCACGGCATTTGGACACTGCTTCAGCTTCTTGGTGAGCTGCCCACCTTCCTCATGGCCAACGTAGCCCGGGGGAGAGCCAATAAACTTGGCTACCTGGAAGACAAAGAGGCTGCTGAAGGGGTGCGTGGTGTTGTCCTTGGAAAACCTGTTGTGGTTTGAAGTGGGATGGCCTGCCTGGGGAATTTCGGCATCTGATTTCAATTCACGGGCAACACCCAAGTAGCCAGACTAAGATGACACGCTCAGGGCGGTTTGCAACGGAGGAAATGTAACGGCTGAGCCAGCAACAGAAGATGCAGATTAGGCCAATCCACACCCAGCGGCTTCTATTGTGGATTATATTTGGACCTCAATCAACTTCTAAAGAATGGACAAGTTTTCCTTTTTCTAGCGAGAGCATAAGAAATGAAAACTGGACAAAAATGTTTCACCCTCGTTGTGGGAAAAGAACCAACAAGGCTTGGCTGGGCAGATCCCTTCCAGGCTTGAAATTCCAGAGGATTTGGGGGGGGGGGGGGGCGGCTGCCAAGGAAAACGCCCCCACTCCGTAGCCAACTCATCTTGTATCTGAGCCGGAAGGAGATGGGGAGATGAAAGATTCCTTCCTTCCGATCTAAGGGGTGGGGGCGGCGGGATAATTATATGGGAGGTAAATGCTTCATTCAGTACATTGTGTACAGGCTAGGTATTATTTCAACAGGGTGTGGCGAGAGGGAGAAAGCTGATGAGTGGAGAGGAGCTTGGTCCCGAGGGGTCCTGGAGCAGGAAAGGGGGGTGATGCCTGCTGAGGGAAGGGGCTATTCTGGGATCTGCCAGAGGCTGGTCATGGGAATGGTAGGGTGTATGTACTGTGAGAGTAGAGCATAGGTCTCTCTTACCAACCTCATGCCTTTCCTGAAACTCTGACATGTCCGCCTGATGAACCCCTGTAAGCACAGAGAGAGAGAGCGGGAGAGAGAAAAAAAAGAATCAATCAGTCCTCTAGGGAAAGTTCAGAGGGGGACCCTGCTGACGAGTGAAGAGAAAGCAGCAGCTGCTTCCTGCAGGGAAAACCAGGGTTTGCTAGAGACGGTGAGAGCGACAAGGAGCTGCCACCAATTCTGGATGCCCTCACCAAGGACACCTTCCCCAAGACCTGCAACATGCAAATTCTGCTTTGTTGCAGCTTCTCTTCAGATTTTTATCCACATGCTTTAAACACGCCAGAGGCAGGAGAGGTAAAGTTGCACCATTTGGCATCAAAAGGGGGGTCCCAGGTGGGACCTCTGGCTAGGGCCTGGAAAACCCCCTGCCCTGAACCCCACGGCTCCCAGCCCGTGCCAACCATGCTAGACACGACGGTGGTAGTTGTCTGGTTAAAGCTAAGGCAGCTTCTACCGCAAGGGTGGGGGCCCTAGGGTCCCTCCCAAAAAAGTGACCTGGCAGACATGCCCGGTTTGAAAAGCACGGCTCAGCAGAGGTTCTTTGTGACCCAGTTTTTCTGAGACAACAAGGTGCGAGGGCCACACCTTAATTAAAGGGAGAACTCTACACCCACCCACCCCCCGGAGTTTCTGGAGATGCGATTCTCCATCTTTTTTTGCAAACAAAAACATATCCCTGTGGAGGGAAATGTACGAAGAGGTTAAAATTTACTGGGGGGCCCCCCCTCCATACTTTTAACCTCTGAAAAGCTATCGTTTAATTGCAACAGATGACATTTCCTGGGTTTGGGAGACGCAACCTTGCCAGCACTGGAATGAAATGGCAAGCAATAAGGCTCTTGCGCTAAGTGCTACTGTTCCTATTATGATCATTATTCTTGAGCCACAGGAGAGAGACATTTGGAACAGGCGACCCCAGCTGGAAAAACACAAGCCAGCAGAAAGGCCGCTTGCATCCCTCGCAGAATGAAGAATGCCACAGGGCTTCCCTCACATTCTTCCAAGAGATTGGGCCGCCCTCCGGCTCCAGCCTCAGTGGCAGGTAAGGGAAAGACTTACAAGGCATCCTTACCTGGACATTGCACACCTGCTGGAAACTTTTAAGTACCAATCTTATTGCACAATTTTCTGCACAAACCAAAGGAAACCTCACACAAAGACACGACCAAGCGCACTCAATTCTACTGTCGCTCAAACCCCAAAGATCAGCACTTCCAGAGCTTCAACAATTAAACAAGCTTGTAGGAAAACTAAACGAGGGTCTCTGACACTTGGTCAAGAGAACTCCCTTCCCAGAGGCCTCATCCTCTTTTATAAGAAGAAAATGCACACGGAGCACTCCCGGGCTTTGTCTTGAAAGAGAGGCCAATATATCCTTCCGTGTGATTCCCATCTAGCTTTCCCTCCCAGTTTCCTGCCTTTTAACATGTACCTTGCGACTAACGATCCGGGGTGCAAAAAGGAGTAAATGACGGTGAAAACACCAAGAAAAGGTAAAAGCGGAGGAACAAGATGTTTGTCCAAAAACCCAGCTGGAGTTTCATGGCCCAACCCAAACAAACGTGGCGGGGCCGAAGATCAACTTTTCAGCTGGGCACAGAGGCGAAATCTCTGCTGTGGTGGATGTGTGCCTTCCATTCTTTCCCAATGCTTTTTTCCCCCACATTCTGGGCCCCCATCTCTCCTTGGTGCATTAATTAACTAAATAACCACCAAACTGATTAGGGACTAATAAACCGCCTGTTTTGAGCATGCCTTTGAATTAGCTTTGTCCTTGGCCACTGGGATATTTGACATGGAGCCAATCCCATGGCAATCAGGACCAAAGCAGATATGAAATACGACGAGACAATGTTTTTTCCCCGCTTTGGAAACCTGCATGGGCAGAGGACGGTAGAACCAAAGCAGAGGAGCCCACAGAAGCGGAGATGGATGCCCCATGGATATAGCAATTCTGGGATACTTTCAGGGGACCCCATTCAGAACTGGTGGCGGGGAGTCCATGTGGCTGGCCCCTCTGAGCATAACCCAGCAGCAGTCTTCTGTAAGTCTATCAGTTCCTTCGCATGGGCTTCGATTTGTCCAGAAGGAAGTTCCTTGTAAAGGATCCCAACAGGACGCCTGCCCTGCTAGGTAGGGTCTTTGGCCAGCAGCTGAGACTCTCCAAAACCCTCTCCAGGGGAATCATTCCAGAGTAGTTTATAGGAAGAAATAATTACATGGGAACCTGCTCTACGTCTCTGTGGATCCCTGCTCTTCCCTACATGGGAGTCAGGGGGAGAATAAAGCCGTTCATGGCCAGAGCAAGGCAGAGAGACCTCACCTTCTTGACATCTTTGTGCAGGTACTTGGCAGTCTGCTTGGCCAGCTCAGTTTTACCTGTTAAAAAAACCACAAGGTGTTAAGCAGGAACACCCTAGAAGAAGCATTCTGCCCAAAGCACTCACCGCATGCGTCCCTGCAAGGTCCCTCCCTCCCATACAGCCTGCCGGGGAATAGGAGCCTTGAGCCACGTAAGGGAGTGGCCAGGATTGGGCTGGTCCTAAGAAGACCAGGACCGAACCCGATTCCATAAGGCTGATGCCCACATGGGCAGGAGCTGTTGTGTGGGCTTCGCAGCCTCCAATGTCTGCTGCAGGAAGATGCCGTGGTTGCAGCGCTGATACTGCTGCTGGAGAAGGCCTGGCTTGTTTTGTTAAACTGCATTCAAAAACAGAAGAACCCACTGCACACACACCCAAATTTTGGATGGGTTTCTAATGCCCTGTCTAGAAAATCAGTGTAAAAACGTGGTATTCTCTGTTTACGAGCAGTTTTATATACAACACTGAGTTATAGAAGTCTAGGCAATTTCCACTCAAAATGCATATAATGAAATAGATTTATGTCAACATGGCATCAACCATCGCGCTTGCCCAAGGCTTGTGGACGGTGGCAGCTGCCCTCAGGTCAGGAGACATCCCAGAGTCCTACAGACCTAAAGCAGACATCAGAAGGGCAGGTACTTGACGAAAATTCATCCCACGACGCCTCCCTTTCTCGACTGCTCCTTTCACAGCCGGGGATCTGTGGGGTCTTTATGCTTAATACTTCCGAATACCTCCTCAAACTGCCCTCTTTTCTGTGCCTAAAAGTTGTGACCACACGGATGATTGCTCACCTAAATTTCTCTGGCTCCTCCGTGCCAACCCTCCCAACTAGTCTAATTCCTGAGAGGATAATCCAAACGGAGAGACCAGGCCGAACCATGGTTCGCACTAAGCACACCGACCCTGTTGGCTGAGACATTCTGGAAGCTGAAGTCAGGAAAAGGGGAATTCACAGAATCATAGAATCGTGAAGTTAGAAGGGGCCTACGAGGCCATCCAGTCCAACCCCCTGCTCGAGGAAGGAATACAAATCAAAGCAGATCAGCCAGGTGGTTGTCTAAGTTTCTCTTGAAGGCCTCCAGGGTTGGAGCGCTCACCCACGCCCAAGGTCACGGGTTCCGCTGTCGTATTGCTCTAACAGTTAGGAAATTTTTCCTGATATTCAACCGAAATCTGGCTTCCTTTAACTTGAGCCCATGGTTGCATGTCCTGCACTCTGGGATGATCGAGAACAGATCCTGCTTCTCCTCTGGATGACAGCCTTTCAAATATTTGAAAAGTGCTATCCTATCTCCTCAGTCTTCTTTTCTCAAGGCTAAACATGTCCAGTTTTTTCAGCCTTTCCTCATAAGGCTTGGTTTCCAGCCCCCTGATCATCCTTGTTGCCCTCCTCTGAACTAGTTTTCTTATCTCTGCTCTTTATTAGGTATTTCCAGTGCTCTTTCCAGCTTTCTTTAATGACAAAGATGCTTCTGTTTAAATAATAATAATAATAAAAATCCAAAGAGATTCCTGGATGTGGGTTTGGCAGCCTGGTACCAAACTCTGCACTTGTACAAAAAGACCAGGAAGACCCGGACAAAACACACAAGATCAAAACTGTCTGGATCTTCCAGCTCAACCACAGAAAAATGTGTGGGAGGCAATACAATTTCAGGACTTCAGAAAGGATTTGTCCACCAAGGTTTTTAAGTGTTTTGAAGCAGTTAATTGGTAAGTGGTTATGCCTTCTTCTTTACATGTATTCTACCTAAAGACTCTTGAAGACATGTTGGCACCTTAAAGACTAACATGTTTCGTTTGGCCTCAGCCTCCATGTGGATAATGGACAAATCAAAATTGTTAAAAGATCTGTTCTGTTCCAGTCTCATCATCAATCTAAACAGAGACGGCAGCATCCAAGAAATCAAAAGAAGAGTGAGATTCAGAAGGATGGCTATGAAGGAACTAGAAGAGAGAAAAGAAAAGAAAAAAAAAACCCAGTCTGTTGCAAGGATGTGTCTCTGGAGACCAAGACCAAAACCATCCACACTCTTGTATTCCTGGTGACTCAATATGGGTGCGAAAGCTGGACACTGAAGACAGCTGACAAGAAAAGAATAACAGCATTTCAAACAACTAATTAGAGGGCAGCTTAATGGATACCTTGAAGTGCTAGGGGAAAAAAAAAGAGATCAAACCAGGCCTGAACTCTCATTAAAAGCTAAAATGGGCACATCATGAGAAGACAAGGTTCAATGGAACAGAAAACGAATGATGGGAAAAGTCAAAGACGGTAGGAAAAGGGGAAGAAGAAACACAAGATGGATTGACTCCCTAAAGGAAGCCACAACCTTGTGTTTACAAGAGTAGAGCAGGGCGGTTGAGGACCGGACACGTTGGAGATCATTCCATCATAGCAATGCAGTAAGTCAGAAGTGCATTAACAACAGCAAGGGTTGTTGTTGTTGTTTTTTTTAACTGCTGCTTACTTCTTCAACTGAAAACCCATGAAAGCTAGTTTTGAGGTGTCCCAAGACTCTTGGTTGTTCTTGGTGCAAAATGCTATCATGGCTAACCCTGTGGAGGTTTCCCGATTTTTGTACTTGTCCTGGCTTGCATGATGGATTTTTTTGGAAACGGCTGAGCCTACAGGAATTACTGTGTGACTCTGTCTTCCTTCTTCGGTATGGAAACAAATGGGTCATGAGGACCCGCAGCTGCTTGGGTGGCAGTGGGAGACAAGCCAGGGAGACTGGAAAACCAGCCGCAGGCGGGCACGCTGAGGGCTTGAAGACGGGCCCACCAGCCTGGACAGAACGTAATGGCCTCCCTCGGCCACACACGAACAAGGAAAAGGTGTCTTATCCCAAGCAGGATTCTGATCGCCTCGCTGGGCTGTAAGAGGCAGGCCGACTTTTTACCTATTCCGGATGATCCCAAGAAGAGGAAAACCAGCGGGTGCTCTTCGTCGTACCAGCCATTTTCCTTTCTCCGGATGGCTGCAACCGAAACGCCAACAAAAACAAAGGAAGGAGTTATATATCTGGGCACATAAAAAAAAACGGAAAAGCATATAAATCAATGACACAACAGCAAGTATAATTATCACTAAGTATACACTATGTTTTACTGCTCTCTGCCCACTCAAAGTCCTCACTACCATTAGAGCTACCTAATTTGATTAGCCAGTAAGGCCCCCAGAGATACCTAATCAGGTTAGCATGGATTTGGAGCGCTGCCCAGAGCAGATTTCGGATAAAGTTTTCCAGGATGTGCACTCAGGGTTGCCAGGGAAACAGGAGGGAAGGATGGACACTGAATGAACCAGAGA